>BPTQ01000007.1:239052974-239077595 GCA_019973895.1 Chrysanthemum seticuspe | reverse complement strand
TTAATTTAATGATTTTTAATGTTTTATTTGATACTTTTTAGACCTTTTAATGAAAAAAATGAAAAATATAAATAGATTTGGATTCTTTTAACTTTTTAATAAAAAAACTTGAAAAAGACTAAATTAACATAATTTTCGATAAATTTTAATGGATTTTTGACAAAAATTAATTCTTTTTATCGTTTGTCACAACCTTTTAATACTTTTAAAGTCCTTTTGAGATTTTACTATAATACTTAGATCCTTTTTATCTTTTTGTACCATAACACACCTCCTTTAACTTTGACGATATGTTCACGAATACATTATTCGTGAACTTATTCGGTTTACTAGTGGTGTTCGATAGTTTGACTTTGTCTTCGTAATTATACGATTTTGATGATTTTACTTCGTTCTTTGTTATTCGGAATTGGAGACCTAATGTTCGAATTTGTCTAAACTACATAATTCGATTCAACGATTTTGTCTAAGACTCACGATGAAACTCGAATTCGTGTTCAGACTGTTATTCGACCTTTACTATTGTTCTTCAACCTTCACCATGATCTGGACCGATTGATGAAAGTTTGGTTTTTCGTCTGGACCTCTTCGAGACACCTCGAAAACTGTTCGAATCGTTATTTGACTCTTTTTGAGTCAGTTTCGACTCAACACTCGTCCCGTATATTCGGGACAAACTACTCGAACAAACTCCCGAAATCTTTTAATGATTTTAATACTTTTTTACTGTTATTCCTTTGTCTGGTCAACTTCAAAAATTAGGGTTTCAAAATGAACTAAACCGGGTCATTACTTGGACACTTTTTAGAACGATCAACCCGATTTTTGACCAAAAACGTTTATAAAACTGAAAACTTTTCAATACTCTATCAACTGAAAATACTCTAAATTTCGATTAAACGTCTGACTAATACTACTATATACCATTTTACTTTGATCATGTTCGATACGATGATTATAGATTTGTATTACGTTCTAAAACCTAAGTGTTTTAGTGTTGTCTGTTCTCGAATTCTGTCAATTTACCATGAAACTGAAAACTCGATTACATCACTATTTATTGACT
Source organism: Chrysanthemum seticuspe (assembly GCA_019973895.1). Classification (NCBI taxonomy): domain Eukaryota; kingdom Viridiplantae; phylum Streptophyta; class Magnoliopsida; order Asterales; family Asteraceae; genus Chrysanthemum; species Chrysanthemum seticuspe. The sequence goes on along the minus strand of BPTQ01000007.1, from coordinate 239,076,529 downwards.
GGTTTTACTGAATTCATCTGTTATAATTTTGACGTATCTGTTCATAGTTTGTGTCTGTTCTCAATATTTATCACTACATTAGCTCAAAAGTCAAAGTACCATTTAACTGTCTTAAGCTCTTGTCTGTTGTGATTTTGTGAATCCAAAATCTTGCATTATGTTTAGATATTAGTAGCATAGCTTGTACTAGTTTCATTTTACCATATATCATCATAATCAGTCTGCAAATTAGCTTTAAATCTCATAAAAGTCAACTATCTCATAACTTTTCAAAAGTCAAAATATTTGCAAAAACCAGTTTTTAGCCCAACTAGCAAGATTTTTCACAGGTTCATTACTGGGCCAAATCAAGTAAAACTTTGGGATTAAAAACTTCAACTGGTCTGTTTCCTTATTGTCATTTTTTCATAATTTTAGTAATTTTCTAAAGCCCTCAAACAAGCTCATCAAACAGGGCTTATATGCCCTGCTCACAACTCAGCTTTGACTGAGTTTTTCTCAGTTTATTGCTAAGCTTGTCAAAAGCTCCACAGAGCTTCTCCAGGTCTGCTTTTTGGTTTGAAAGTAGTTAGCCAGGTCTAGTACCACTTCCAACTTCTTGTTATCATTTCCAGCTTATTGTCAGACTTGTGCTTAAGCTCAAAGTAGCACTCAGAATCTGTTTTAGCAACTTAGCTTAATACATCAAATCTGTTTAAGCTTGTAATCCAGAGGTTAAGGCTTATTGTTTCTTGCTTCATTTTAGTAGTTTTAGCATATTAATGCTTCTGTTTCAGTTTGATAGCTTGTGGTGATCATTTGGCTTATTCAAGTGCTTATTACATAAGCACTTGTATAGCAGTTTCAATTTCCTCCACACAATACCATGTTTTTCTATTTTTCCTAGATTCATAATATCATTTTAGAGTTTTCCTGAAATTTTCATAATTTTCCAACACTGTTTGCTATTTTTCTTAATTAAAAACAGTTTTTAGGTAATTTTAAATAGCTTTTAATACAATTAAATCAGAAAAAGTTCAAAAAAATAATTTTTCAATTTTCTTAGGTTTAGATAAATATAAAAAGTAAAAAAAGTAATTTTCCAGATTTTTCATAGTTTATTTTGTAATTTTTAGTAATTTAATTAGTTTTAAATAGTTTAAAATTCATAAAAAATAGAAAAATAATAAGAAAAATATAAAAATAGTTTTGAAAATTCTTTTTTGTTATTTTAGATTTTTCCAAGTCATAATTTTATTTTTCTAGCTTTAGTTCCTATTTTCTTGTAATTTAGGTTATTATTAAATAGTTAAAAATAGTTTTTAATTAATAATAATTAGATAAATAGTTATAAAAATAATTTTCTTTTTCTTAAAATTTTCTTTTATCATTAGATTTGTAAAAATATCATTTTCATATTTTTAGGATTAATATTGTATAAGTTTCACGTTTTTATTTGTACGTCACGTAGTTTTAATTTAAGTTTTAAAAAACATAAAATCAAAAAACATCAGTTTAAAAATAGTGATAGCGTTTATTTAATATTTTTTATCTTTTTAATTTCCTTTAATTTGCATTTAAGCCCCTGTAATTTATAAAATAACTCAAAATCCTTACTGATCACTATCCTTAGTGATTATTCGACATCTGATTGTGTTAAACACCAGTCATCCTCCGTGGGACTTAACGACCCGGGAATCCACTGTATTCTCCTGATCTAAATTGCATTTAGTGTGTGAGCTGTTTTAAGTTCCTTACGGTTAGCCATTCACAAGTGGCTAGCTCGCGTGAGAAAACTTGACGGTTTTGCACCAATCAAGAAGCTTGTTTCATTCTCACAGGAAACCCTACATAATCTATCGGCTTTCTCTTAGAGATTGCTGATATTGAAGAAGGAGACCCTCTCCCTAGTCTCCGCTCAGGAAAACCAAAACGCACTATTGAGTCTAGAGCCACGAGATTCATCAAAAGATCTCTTAGGTACACTTGACATTTCATCACTTGGTGTTCAACAATAAGAACATCAGTGGTACGTTATCGAGTCCTTCACAGATCTTAGCAATCTGTTGAGAACATTTATGAGACGTTCACAATAGTGATCCTCAGTGATTGAATGGAAACTCCTGCCAGGGTCAACATCAAACAGCCCTGACAGCAGGTCACTTCGGTAACTCCCCGTGGATTACGCTTAGTGTGTCTCAAACGGTCTACAGTCGTGAGGTGATGCTTTGGTGTACCTCAACGACTCATCTGAACTGTAGGTGTACTTCGGTACATCGCGTTATCTCACTTGTGGGACTCCAGTTCATGAACGGCCTTTGTGAGAATTAGAGCTGTGTTTTCACACTATGCTGTTAACACTCTCGAAGTTCAAACTTGTAAGTGCCGGAATCCGCTTATTACTAACCGTTTTCATGTTTTCTTCTTATGGAAGCTCTGGAGCGGAATGATCGTGCAGATTATCACATGCTCATGCCAACATCATCACTAATGGAAGTTCTATCTAAAAGCAACTCAAAAGTCAGAATGATTCTTCGTCAAACCAAAGAATCTACAAAGTTAAAGACTTAAAGAACTTCATCAGTACTGAAATCCAACGTCAAAGAGCGTGTAAGCATGTTGAAGAATGACGTGGAGACACTGGAGCAACGAAGCAGACCTGAGGCAGACTTGATGCAGACTACAACATACTATCACTTTCATCACAAAGAACAAAGAACAAAGAACAAAGATAATCATGACGTCAAAGCAGAACTGTTCAAAGAAGACAATTTCTCTACACTGGGGAGATTGTTCAAATCAAGGCAATTCTTCTCACAAGAAAGAAGAATGTCAGAAGACGTCAAAGCTACTATTACATCAGTACCTTCACCGTTTACATTCATTCATCACCAACACTTAGAGGGAGATTGTTGGAATGACTCCTAAACCTATATCAAGTGTTAGTTATTCATATGTAATAGTTAGCTTAATTATGGCCTTTATGTTTGTTATTAGCTTAAGCTTATGTAGAAGGCCCATGAGCTTAGGCCCATGTCCATTAAGGAAAGGAAGGGAGTAGGAGTGTTGCCCTAGCTCCCCTTCCTATAAATACCTTGTAATAACCCTCACTTGAGGGTTGGTTGTTCAATTCACTCTTTCACATTTACGCTTAACCTTTCTGTCATTCTTAACGTGTGTGTTTGTGTATTGTTCATCCGATCTTCTTCTCTATCTCTTTCTATTGTACTTGTGTTGTAAACTTAGTGACCTAACATCTACCCCTTCACTTCTGATTACATAACCACCATCAATCTGCCTCTCTTTCCCTCTATTTTGAAGGATATGCAATCGGATTTGATGTGTTGTTGATTTCTGGATAGAGGTGTATTGATTTTTTCCTGAAATCGTCCTTATCTTCTGGTGATTTTAACCCTAAATTGTTTTTTAGGGTTTCAGTCACATTTTGGTTTTTAAATTGATCCCTTTATCTGACCTTCAAGGGCTGGTTTAATTTAACTACTTTTAATACAAAGGGTCGATTGGGTTTTTATTCCCTAAACAATTAATAACCTTAAACAATTTTGGGTGATTGTGAGGGTCTGGTACAATCGGTTTAGGGTTTTGTGGGTTCTGGTACGATCGTAAAGGCTACATGGTATTAATTTTCTACGATCTGCTTGATTGGTAAGCGTGGCATGTTCATGATTTTGAACCCAGTCGGTTTTCATTGATCGACTATATTTAACATGGTGCGTTTTGGATTGTGTTGTTACTATACGCTCATACTTATGGAACCCTTTTTAGGGTTTTGATTTTCTTAATGGTTTAATGATTGATGGTGTTGCGGCTGTTCGTTATTATGTATGGTAGTCCTTATTAGGGCTTGGTTGTTGGTTGTGAGTTCTTGATCAGATGGTTGTTACCGGTATGTGGGTTTTGGGAGAGATGGAAGTCACATTGGCTGGTCGTTTCTGCTTGCTATATTCTCAATCACTTTTTGCGGCAGATTTGATTGTGTTTTGGAAGGTAGGGTTGGTAAACTCTACTGCTGCTAGTTTTATGGCGTGATAGGTCTGTTTGGGACAGCTTCATGTCGTTGATGGAAGTTAGGTTGTGGGGGACTCTTGTTCAAAACCCCAATTATAAAATCATAGATCTGTCATTCTCATTCAATTTGGGTCTTGTGTTTGTATATGATGGAAGTTAGGGTTTGTTAATCCTATTTCATTCGTTTTTGGTAATCATGCTTGGTACTTGATAGTGATCGGTTTTGCATCTAAACATGCACCGTTGGAGCAAGTTTGTGCTTGCTGCTCTATCCGTGGCTTTAGAGTCTCTCACCAACCGTTGTGTGAAATTTGTGAACTGATTCTCAAATTTGATGATCCATGAGTGGGCAAGTTGGAGGTTTCTCCATGGAAGATTGATGGTAGTTCTATGATGGCTATGTTCTTGGTGCTACATTAGTGAATCATGTTTAATTCCTATTTTTATTCACTTGTATAGTCATTATAGGTGGTAAGTTGTATTATGTAAGTTATAAGAATGGCGTGTCATTCTTATATAAGAGTCTGTAAGTGTCCTAAGTGACTGAGATGAGGGAAGTCACCCTGATCCTTTGTACTTCAATGTTTTTGGCGTAATATATTTTACCAGGGTGAATTAACCCTTTTACCCAAAAAAATGAATTTGATAATGAAGAAGAGGATGGCGTAGATAGTGTTTTACAACAGAAACTTAGGCAGTTAAGAAAGGAGAAAGAGAATGATGAATATGTAGTTAAGAAGTTTGGTTTTAATGTAGGACAAAGATTTGGTTCAACTAAGGAGATAAAAGATAGAGTTTACATGCATTCCATAGAAACTAGAAGGAAAATAAAATTAGTAAGGAATGACAAAATTAGAGTTAGGGCCAAATGTTTTGCTACCATCCATGTTTTTTACCTTAATGATGATGGGCCTTTTAATGATGGGCCTTCCAACCAATGTGCAAGTCAATCAAGTGGTCCAAGAACTAGGTCTAAGTCAGAAGTTGGTGTTGCAGACAAAGACAAAGGAAAGGGAATAATTGAAGATGCTAGAAATGAGGGATGTCCATGAGAACTTTATTACTTATGTAAAGAAACTCGGATATGCAAGACTCATAGAAGTGGGCATTTATATCTATAGTTAAAGGACATTAAAGCTTGCAATTACAAGTTTCTATCAATTCAAATCATGGATGAAGTAGCAGTGGATCCAAGTATTCCTACAAAAGCAGTTCAAGATGCACTTTAGAAGAAATGGGAAGTAAATGTTTCTCGCATGAAGGCATTCAGAGCCAAGGCAACATCTGAAAAGTAATAACGACTGATCTCAAGGGTAAATATTCTTTGTTAAGAGACTATGTTCAAGAGTTGACAACCCAAAATTCTAGAACCATAATCAAATGTCAAGTAGAAATGCCTGAAGATCATAATGATCCTACTAGAGTCTTCAGGAGAATATATATATGTCTTGGTGCAATAAAGCAAGGATTCAAAGCTAGTCAAAGGGGACTGTTAAGGTTGTATTAGGCTTTTACAAGTGGGCCATTCTCTGGGCAATTGTGAACAGCTGTGGGCCTTGATGCTAACAGTGACATCTATCATGTTGCTTATGCCCTAGTTGAAGCTGAATGCAAAGTTTCTTGGGTTTGGTTTTTGAACATGTTGGGGGATGACCTAGATCTATATAGAAACTCCAATTTTACTTTCATATCAGATAGACAAAAGGTACAATATAGTTTTTTTTTGTTGGTTTTTAGTATTTTATCAATCTTTTAATTGTTCTAATTTTATTATACTTTTTTGTTAAATAGTATCATTCAAGAAATGAATAAAGTGTTTCCAAGTGCAGACCATAGATATTGCTTACGGCATATCTATAAAAACATGAAGAGGCAATATAAAGGACTTGCTTACAAGCAACTACTATGGAGATGTGCTATAGCTACAACAGTTCTTGAATTTGAAGTTGCAATGAAATCTCTTAAGGGATTATTTATTGCTACACATGCCTAGTTATCAGAGATTCCACCAGAACATTGGTCCTAAGCACACTTTTCAGCTAACTTGTAATAGCTTATGTGAATTAATAATCCTGATGCATTCAATTAACTCCTTAGTATAATATATTATTTCTATATGTAGGAAGAGCTCATTCAGATGTTTGCTAACTAATATGTGTGAAGTGTTGAATGGTAAGCTTGTCCATGGTAGCGATAAACCAATTATCACTCTGCTAGAGTTCATTAAAGAGTACTGCATGAAAAGAATTGTTAATGTTGTAAAAGTCATTGAAAAATGTCCTGGTCCTCTAACCTCTATTGCAACAACTATTACGACAAAAATCAAAGAAGATGCTAGTACTTATACTGTTAAGAGGAATAGGGAACATAAGTACCAGGTTAATAGGGCATTTGGGAATCAATGTGTAGTTGTTCTTGATAGGAAAACTTGTACTTGTAGGAGATGGGAGATTATAGGGATTCCTTCTAAGTATGCAGTTGCTGCAAACTGGAATATGGTTGTCGGTGGCCATCCTGTTCAAATACCAGAAGCATGGACTGATAACTGTTATTGGTTAGAACCACGAAAAGAAGTTTACAGTTTTAAGATACAACCAATTAGTGGTAAGGCTTTTTGAAATAAATCTACATGTCTTACAACACTAACTCACCCACATCATCACCCTTAAGTAGGTAGGCCTATGAACAAGAGAGTTAGAGGAGAAATGGAGGACACACCATGTGTTAAGCATGGGAAGTTGAGTAAGAAAGGAAGAAATATTAAATGTTCTTCTTGTGGAAATGTGGGTCACAATAATCAGTCATGTAAGGGTCAAGGTGGTGAAACAAGTTCTGGGTCTAAAAAGAAAAGCAAAGGAAAGGGGAAACATGTTGATGGTTCTGGTGGTGCATCTACCGGTTCAAGGCCCCTAAAAAGAGTCACGATTTCCTAAGATAATGAAACAAGGTTCAACAGTTGCAAGGGATAATAAAGGTAAGAAACTTCATAATCTTGCTATTTTATAGCTTTTCATTTCTTGTTACCAATTTTTATAAATGAAAGTCATCCTGCTGCAGTTGACAGACACACTGGTGGAAATGAAAGTCATTCTGCTGCAAGTCAAAGTGGTTAAAGCTCAGTGGTTGGTGGTGCAACCCACATTAACTCAGGTGCATCTGGTGGTGCAAGACAAAATGAAAGTCATCATGCAGCAAGTCGAAGTGGTCAAACCTCTGTGGTTGGTGGTGCAAGACAAAGTGATGATGGATGTATCAATCAAAGCCAAAGTAATGGTGATGCATCTGCAATTGGAAGTGGAATTAGTTCACTAAAATGGAGTAGAAGTACAATAAAGAATGAAAGACTTGGAGCTGATGGAAGTCAGGTGTCTGGTTCACGAAAGAAGTCTAATGCTCCAGGCTCACCCAAATGGGGCAGATCTATGATCAAGAGTTTTGTTGGAGTTGGTTCACCAAAAAAGACTTAAGTAGGATTAGATTAGTGTTTTAAACTTATTTCGGATATATAAACATGTTTTAAGACTTCTTTTATGGGTGTATGTGGATGTTAAACTTTGGTACATGTGGAAAACTAGAAGGGGGGTTGAATAGTTTTTTTGGGTAAAAGGGATTTTTCACCCTGGTAAAATGCATTACACCAAAAAACATTGAAGTACAAAGGATGAAGGTGACATCCTTCATCTGAGCCCCTTAGGACACTTACCATCAACCACTATATAAGAACGACAGGCCATTCTTATAACTTACATGCACTACATGTGCAACTGAAAATCAAACGCAAGCTAAAAAACTACCTACCAACAAGAAACACAAAAGAAAATAAACGACATGTGAAACTATTTCTTCTTGTGTCCTTGCACCTTGAAGTCTCTTGAATAACTACTGTTAATGTTGGATCTGGATGAATACATCTCGATATCATCGTAGTTCTCATAAACTTCATCGTCACTTTCAGTAACCCATTCCACCAAAGGATCACCATCCTTAATAGAATTCGAAAAAACTTCACTAAGAACAGGATATGAACATGATGCAATATCCTTAACACTAGAATCAGCTCCTTTAAGTGAAGTATCCAAATCTGACATATCTCCCATAACAGAAGTAGGGAGAACCTGTTTCGGCTGCTCATGTTGAGTATGTACCATTTCCACACCCTTTTCGGACCAGAATCACTCATAACCGCATCCTTCAATGTATCAACCGTATTAGAACCATCTTTTGTAGACTGATTTTCACGATTAGCCCCCAAATCTCGTGTTGAAACCATGTTCTTCTTCTTGGTAGCCGGTTTCGAAACAGGTTGATACGAGAGTTTGGGCTTAGGTTTAAACCCCCAAGACCCTTTATTACCTTTGTCAATCATTTTACCAGCCTTGTTAGAGTGAACGTTACGGTTAACCTCAATATCTTTATTAGTCGAACCCTTAATAACCAACTTTTGTCTAAGAGGACAAGCATCATCATCGTGATTGAAACAAACACACTTAGAACACACAGATGGCCACCATTCATACTCGACTTCAAGAACTTCCATGTAATGTCCCTTACCATTAGGCAAGGGTATAGCAACCTCAATAGATTCCAAAACATCCCTATCAGCAGATAATTCAATAAGGATCCGTGCATATGAATAACGACCCCAAGGATTATTACACATAGCATTAGTACCCTCATCAAAACGTATAATCCGCCCCAACTGTTTTGAAATCAAACTTACACCAACTTTAGAATAAGCAACAGAAGGTACATTATGGATACGCACCCATACCGGTACCTTAGTAATTTTCTCCCTTTCCAACCTAGTATTCGGCACCTAAGCATGCAAAAATATAGGCACCGATTTAATAAACCAAGGACCCCCATCAAGAACCTTAGTCATACCTTCTAGTGATGAAAATTTGAAAAGGAAGAAACCATTCCGAAGTATAACGTGTTCCAAGCCATACTTTGCCCAAGTATGCTTGACATAATCCTCCACAATAGGAAACGCAAGACGTTAACCAATGAAATAGCCATAAAGAGTATTAGCGAATTTCACACTCACATCATTAACCACTTCAATCGGAATAACAACATTTGCCGCTGAAGCAACTTTCTTATTCGTTGACCCCTCCACATGTACCCAATCAAGATCCATAGTATTAACCACAGACTCCGTATAAACCACATGATCAAGAGAACTCGCGACACCAGATTCAACATGTTTAGGAGCAACCAAACAACCACCATCACGTAAACTAGGTTTAGTGAGTGGATTCAAATTAGAATTCACAACATTAACCACATCAGTTGCATTTGATACATGTACCTTAAATGAACTAAAATCGTTAGAGTGAGCATCAACAGGTACAGAATAATCAGATTCAACACCACCATCTATAAGAAACTTATTCAACTGATCCCCAAGTGATGTGCTAACCTCATCCATATTAATAGCGTTACAATCCCTAATATCTAATCATAACAAATTCAGACCATCGCTCACATCAACAGCCCTTTTAAACCTTATCATACTATTAGTCAAAATGCTCCTCGAATTATCTTCAAATACCACACCAGCTGGAGTAAAGACTTCAGCACCAACAACATTAACATCCATAGCTGAACACGATTGTAATACCTTAATTGCAGCAGGTACACACGCAACCGGAGGCACACTACCAGGTTCAACTAGACTTGCATCAACATGTACAATAGGTGCAGCTCTTGATTTTACAACTTCATTATCAGAAACATCAAATAAAACACTACTCGATGTTCCTGCCAAACCCACACCAACATCAGGAGAGTGGTAATTCATAGTATGGTTCATCATCGGTTTAAGAACCGACTCAGCAAAGCTATTATGAAACCCCTCATCAGAAGTTAAGTCTCTTCTACAATCCATGCTACTCACGTCAACAGGCTCCATCATAGGAGTAGTCTCAGCCGACGCATAAACATCATCAACATCCTTATTAGAGTTATTCAAAACCTTAAAATCTTGCATTGGATGAGATACACTAACGTTACCAGTGTCATAACCCTTTAACTGTAGCATACGATCGTGCAATTCAGCAATATTAACATCAACCATAGGTCGAGGTAGAATATTCATATCTGCTTTATCATTCCCTTTGGACATCTTCTTCCCAAGCAAGAACCCCGCTTCCATCTCTCAAGAACCCACGTGCAATACTTACCAAAACCTGTTATAAAAAATTAAAACCCTACAAGGGTTTACTTGCAATCGAATATAAAAAACAAACCATAAAAATAGGAATTCGTTTAACTTTAATACCAACAGATATAACCAACCTTCAGATCGCTTGAATGAATATAATGACGAATTAATTCCTAACACCAATTAGGATGTATAGGGAATAATAAGCCGACTCCAATCAGAATAGGAATTGAAGGATCGTTTTAATAAACAAAGGCGGCTGAATAAACCCTAAAAAAACGATTTTACCAAAAACACACCAAGAACCTGTTTATCTTCACGAATTGATGAAAGAAAAACAAGGAAATTCGTGGATTTGGTGAAAAAACGATTAGGAGTTGAGGGTTTATTTTTTGTCGCCTTTTTTCTCCAAAGAGAGAGAAATTTTAAGGTTTTTTTGCTACTTGGGGGGGTTGAATAGTTTTACCGATTGAAACTTGGTTTTAAAATATTTAGATCGACTTATGTCTAAAATATGTGTGTTGGATGTTGATAGACAAGCATATATAAATATGTAATGCAAGAATAAGGAGTAAAAAGCACAAAACCACAACGCGAGTATTTATAGTGGTTCGGCTACAAGGACACCTTCCTTTCCCTACTCCACTCCCCGAGTCACCTACTCGAGAGTTCGTAAAACCTACACGACACCAACTCCTTATGGCGGAGAAGCCTTCACAACGTTGCCTACTCTTTATCCGGTACAAGGCTAGATACCGGGTTCTTCCACGAGGTAGAACCAAACCTATCACAACGTCGCCTACCCTTTATCCGGTATTAGGCTAGATACCGAGTTCCATTACAATGGAGGAGCTACTACCCACCACTACAACAATAACTAACCCCAAAGGAAATCCACTCCTTATAACAACATCAACAAGGATATCAATATCCTTTGACCCAATACTAATCTATCTTGTACATCGAGCACACCATATCGAATGTACACCTTAGGCACCTTTCACTAATGCCTTTGACTCGATCTTAAGGCACCTTTCACTAATGCCTTGTGACTTGACTTCTAGGCACCCTTCACTAATGCCTTTAGTCTTGACTTATAAGCACCCTTCACTAATGCCTTTAGTCTTGACTTCTAAGCACCCTTCACTAGTGCTTTCAATACGAACGTTCGACACCTTTCACTAATGTCTTCGTCTTGACTCTTTAGACATCTTTCACTAATGTCTTCAACAATACACTTCTTATGAGAAAGAAGAGAACTATCAACAAGAGAACCTCAATAGTCATGATGATAACGAAGCATGGCAACTCATGGACTTGAGCTTGCTCGTCTTCAAAAGATGGTGATCTCGCCTTTAAGAGGAACCTAGAGAATCACACAAAAACAAAACTACATACATAGATCACTTGGATCTGAGGTTAGAGAGTTTATAACTCAAAGGGAAAATATGTTAGAAAGGGGTGAGAAACAATGAAGAAATGGCTCACTATTTATATAAGAAAAACAGCTACTGTCCCACGGATCCCTCACTTGAGGGATCCGTCCAGTGTATTTCTGGGGATCCGTGGGACGCTCCCTTTTGCCCATGGGTTTTGGGTCATGGGTCGTGGGTTATGGATCATGGGTATCCAAGTAGATACGATGTATCTACAAGATGCAATGCATTTAGTCCATGGGTCATGGGTTAAAACCATGGGTCATGGATAATATCCATATCTGACTTAAGAATGATGTCATGCAATGGGTTATGGGTCATGCTCCATGGGTATGGGTCATGGACTTTGGGTTATACCCAACTACATACAATGTATTTTGTCAATGGGTCAAGATACTTAAGTTTCTACCCATTTACATTATCCAATATAATACATACTAGTTATGTATATATTTACCCAATATGTAAACACTAGTTGTTGTACATATATATTACTAAATCATAAAATTACTTATACTTGTTTTAGTGTTTTATGTGAAAGCGTAAGTGTGTTAGTAAACTATTGGCTCAAACCATTTACGTATTTTATTTGTTTCGTTAAAATGATTTTACGTTTGTTATCGACAAAACACTAGAAGATCGTAAAATATAAATAAACGTTTTTACGGCTTATTTGTACTAACAGTACCTATGGTAGCCAATTGCAATTTTCAAGTTATTGCAACTTGTTGCATTAACAATATGCAATTAAAGGATTTTATAGTAAAAGTGTACATGTTTAAGTCATTTTATTTGTGCCAATTACTTGCATCTACATTATGTGTATGCAAAAAATGCAACTTATTATCAATTTAGAAAGCCAAAAACGGTTAACCTTAACCTTGTGACCAAATTGTCAAGTACAACTTTTTTAACCCAAAACAAATTCAACAAGCTTTAAAAGTTTCATTAAGTTGGATTTTAGTATGCAAAATTCAATGTTCATTAGTTTGGTATACTAAAAAAATCAAACTTAACCCACTGATTCAATGGTCAACTACAACTTTTTAACCAAAGGAAAGTCAATAAGCCAAATATATTTCATTAGTATGCAAAAACATTTGTTTATCAGTTTGGTGTGCCAAAGTAGGTCCAACTTAACCCACTGACATAATGGTCAACTACTTATTTTTACCCAAATCAAAGTCTACAACCAAATTAAGGTTTCATCAACACATAAAACACCAACAATTACAACAAAAGCAATGGTAGCATAAAACTAATATTTGATTACCAGAAAACAATTACAATGGTCATCAACTACATGAGATTAAAATTAAAAAAAAAATAATAAAATAAAAAAAATAATAATAAATAAATAAATAACAGTATCCCCCACTACTAACTTATGCTAACTTCACTTGAAAAAAAACCATGAAAATTGCAAAAAAAAAAAAGGTATTTCCTCAATATAGCAGCTTCAAGTCTTGTTTTATGACACACGGGACTATTTATTTGAATAATAAATGTGAGTTTATTATTTCTTGATTTATAATTATAAGCATACGTGAGATTAGCTGTTGTTTTGGGAGGTTATCCCACACACTGCAGAATGCAGTAAGACACACTGATTTGATATTTTGTATTGAAATAAGTAAGGTTATTACTTTTTGACACTCACTGATGATTTATGAACAAAACGAGAGGTTATCTCGTATTTTCAGAAAACCCGACACCACACGCAGACCGACAATGAATTAGTAACGACATGAAATATATTTTTGATAAATAAAGTAATAACAGTACTATATTATTACGCTCATCAAAATTTTTCCGGAAATATAAATTTTATAATTTTTGTATTCCGGGAAGGTACGTTTACGCGGAGATACGTTATCGCACGAAGTGCAGATTATATTGTACAGAGAATAAAAAAATTAATAAATAAATAAAAGAAAATAAAACCGAATCCAACTAAGCTATATGATTCATCATAATCTTCGTTTTCCTGTCTCTCTTTTTTGTGAACGCAACACACCAACACCTTCATTCACCATTTTAGATCAAAACACTCCTTTTTGAAAGCCAGCCATGTAAATCATCTTGTCACCTCTCCCAAACGGTCGAAGCTATCATCTAGGGGTCACAAGAAGCCACCATATGTGACCAAGAAGAAGGTGAAGTGACCAAGGAATGGGAGAGACCAAAACCCAAGATTTGGAGTGTCACAATCACCATTGTCATTTCTACATCAATAATTAGAGCACCATTCACTGAGTTTTTCATTCATCTTCTTCCAATTCAAAAAAGTAGGGCTTCAGTTATCAAAGGGGTTTTCTAAAATTGCAAGGGGGTTTTGCAATTCAAGGTGTTAGGAGTAAAAATCAAGCTCCGATTTTTCCTAATTCATCCTGATTCGTTCCAATTGGAGAGCTGGGTGTTCGGCTCTCCATCCACTTGATCCACTGTTTTAATTATTGTAAGAACAATGTTTCTTTGCTGTTTTTGATTATTGTTAATTGGTTAACTAAACTTTGTATGTTTTCAAAAATATGTAAGTCGAATGAGATTATTTGATTGGTAAAAATTATGTGTTACTGATGCTATGTTGTTGTAACATATTGGATTTCACATACACATCATAACACAAACACAAGTAGGCGTATAAGATGATTTTCTAGAGAGAGAAAGTTAGAGGTTTGGGAACTTTAGTGAGAGAAAGAAAAATCTTATTATGAGCTCCAACTCTCTACATTGGAAGGTAGAGAGTATTTATAGTACTTACATAAATCGCCACCTACGGGCTGTGGATCAGGTATACAGTGGGTAAAGACCCGTCCGTCCTCCACGGTGTTACTTAACTTAATACTACCTAACTTGTAATAATCTACGACTACGAGCTTTCTAATGATTACATATACTTGAGGTAACCGACTCTTTAATAACTGGATTTACTAAATCCTAACAATCTCCCCCTAAGGGAGGTCACCTCAAACACACATTAAAAATTACATTGAATACAAACAGATATTACATTATAAATTGTTCTTGCATTCTTGATGTAGGACTTTGCTCTGAAGCTTTTAGTCATTGATTATTCATTATTGCATGTTTGGTTAATCCAAGTGGAGGTCTTTAACTGATCCACGTGATACTGAGTTTTGAGCCAGCTTTGAGATCATCAGCAATCATAAATCTCTGACTCTTCCATTGTGGTGTTGGTATTATGTGATGTTGTGACTTATGGACCGACATGCTCACATTCTGGATCATGATATATTCTCATCAGAGTAGCGGAAGCTTTCGTTGATTCATGATATTGGAAGCAGCGTAGCAGAAGCATGGAGTGAAAATATCAGAGTCGTTGATGCACTTATCATGATTTCTTTAGAGATGAATGTGTAGTGTGAGCATGCGACTATGGATTGACCGCTTCATTATGATCAGCTGCAAACGTCGGGCGTACCTGCATACAACAATTAGCAATAAAGTGCACGAAAGTGTCTTTGCTCACTTTCGTTGAATTGAGGTACACGGCCCACGGTTCCCCACTGATCAGTACAAGTACTGCCTGTGATCAGGTAAAATTCCAAAGAATTATTTTCAATAGAAATTGTTTTTGCAATACAACGAAGGTTTTAATGAAAATCAATTATCAATCATAAACACCTTTTATTTTGAAATATTTGTACACAGTCGATGTGCTAAAGAAAAGAGTTATTAAGCACAACGACCGGTTTTTCAAAGGTATCCGTCAATCCATAACCTGAACCAGGATTGATTCAAAAGATTGAATCGCCCCATTGTTTCTGTTTAGTTGTCACATGGTTGATCTATTAGTTAGATCTCACATGCCACCCACCAGGAGCTTGTTTGATGTTGGCTCCAGAAGGCTTTCCATCTTCATTGTGAATATGTATGCATATCACTCAGATGTTCTGGCAATACCACAAGGATAATGCGTAGGACTCATAAGATATAATCTCTCTTTCCACATTGTGTGAAACAAAGAGTCTTCATTGAAAGTGTCCTAATGAGATTTATTGATGATCTCGTGGCTCTAGACTCAATTGTGCATATTTGGTTCCTATGCCAGAGACTAGGGAGAGGGTCTCCTTCTTCAATACCAACTATCTCTAAGAGAAAGTCGATAGATTATGTCGGTTCCCCGTGAGAATGAAACAAGTCCTTTTAAGAGGAACTTGAGTGGTTTGGAAAGTTGAAGTGCGGTGCATCACTGGGTCCATGACGTCTTGTCTTCAATACCGATTTTACCTTAGTAACCACCAGTAGTATATGAATTGAACCCGGTTTCTGCCCTACGGTTGAATTTTTGGAGGGCTATTTCTTTTCACCCTTTTCATATTCATTTCTTTTTCATTCTTCAAACCCTTCAGTGCTTACCGAGACTTCATTACTAGAACCTTGTTGGGTTTATTCCAGTTCTAGCTCTATCTCAGTCCGCACTCTTCCCATATCTCACTTTTCTCATTTTTTCATCATACCTAAAGACTTCTACACTATCTAGTGGATTTTCCCTGGGTAGATCCCTCCGGTTCTGGCAGTTCATGGGAACAAATACCTAACCTTATCAACCTTATATCACCATACATAAAGTAAATTTGGTCGGTCTATTTGGTATTGTTCATCTGCCATTGGAACCAATTAAAAACCATTTTAAAATCAATCTAGATACTTGTGATATATTATCAAAGCATTTTGTACCTGAATTTTTTTTGATAATTTTTGAAGCAGAGCTCCCCCTCAACATGTGCATCACGCATCATTTTGTAATGGAGATAATTTTCATCTTTGAGGGATTGGCTTGCATCTAAGAGTAGTTATATGAAGAATATGGTTTTCAAAATAGTTGCTCCCCCTCAATATGTGCATGGAAATTTGAAGATGTTTTGCACATATTAGGAAAAACTGCACATAGAAATAAATTGATCACGTTTCAAATCTTAGTGGTTTAAGATAGATGCTCCCCCTCAACATGTGCGTGGAAATTTGAAATCGTTTGGCACATGTGGGAAGGAGAGCTTGTACATCCTTATAAAACCATTTACCAAATTATCAGATTAAATCCAATTTAAATCACAAATTCTCCCCCGATCACAATTATCAAATCATTTTAGATTTGTGATCTCTGTAGATTTAAATTGATTTTGAAAGCTTTTAAGGAGAATTGTGACTTGATTATGAAAACGTTTTAATTGATACGGATCGGATTTTGAGACTTTAAACTCCATTGATTAAACATGCATGATTATCTTTTGACAAACAATTGTATGACAAATAACCTTTTTGATTTAATTGAAATCATTCTCCCCCTCAATCAATGACATAACTTGTTGATTGAGAGATAGATGTTTTTGACAAATGTTAAGTCCAGATGATTTTCAAAAATAGAGTCCGAGTAATTTTTCAAAGCAATTAGTTTCCATTAGATAGTAAGTAATTGTTTATAGAATCAAAGCATGAGTTTTGAAAAACAAGATAAAACATGGCTCTGTTCTTTCTTTGAAAAGCGGGTTATTGCCTGAAATGACAATAAACCATTGTTTCACTTTCTCCCAAAAATATTTTTGACTTTTTGATTTTTTGATTTTTTTTTTTAACATTCGAACAACATCTAAAGTCCCGTGTTATTCTTTGAATGACAGCACAAAGACCATAGATATTATCGAATCGAGAAAAAAAAATCATGACAAAAAGACAATATTTTTCGAAAATTTTCAAGATATTTCAAATTTTTATGAATTTTTTGAAAGTTTTATATTTTTCTATTTGCTTTTTGAAGGTTTTGTAATTTTTTGAACAAAACGTTCTCTAGGAAGAGCTTTGGTGAAGATGTCTGCTAACTGATATTCAGTCCTCACAAAATAGAGTTCCACCACACCATTTTCTACTTGCTCCCTGATGAAATGATGTCGAATGTTGATGTGCTTTGCTCTTGAGTATTGTACGTTGTTGCATGAGAGAGCAATAGCACTCTTACTATCACAGTACAGAGGGATTTTGTTGAATTCAAAGCCATAGTCAGATAATTGAGATCTCATCCATAGGATTTGAGCACAACAAGATGACATGGCTATGTATTCAGCCTCTGTAGAGGAAATAGAAGTACTCATTTGCTTCTTTGAAGACCAGCTCACAAGCTTATCACCCAAAAACTGAGCACCTCCAGACATACTTCGACGTGTATCATGACATCCTGCATGATCAGCATCTGCATAGGCTGTTAGTGACATACCGGTGTCCTTCGGGTACCAAAGTCCCATATTGATGGTTCCTTGGAGATACCGAAAGACCCGTTTAACCGCTTCATGGTGCTTTTTGGTAGGCTTAGCCTGATATCTAGCACACATGCAAATAGCGAACATAATGTCTGGTCTACTGGCTGTGAGGTACATCAGGGATCCAATCATACTACGATATTTTGTTTGGTCAACCATGATCCCTAAGTGGTCCTCATCCAGTTTAGTACGCTCTATCATGGGAGTGTCAACAGGGTCACTAGAATCAAATCCAAATTTCTTTAAAATCTCATTTGCATATTTAGATTGATTTATAAAAATGCCTTTGGGACTTTGTGAAATTTGTAATCCCAAGAAAAATGACATTTGTCCCATCATTGACATTTGAAATTTAGAACCCATTTCACTTGAAAAACAGTCACATTCATTGGGGTCAGTCGAGGCAAAAATGATATCATCAACATATATTTGAACGTGAATTAAATGTTTGCCTGACTTTCTGGTGAACAATGTCGGATCAACTGCTCCTTTGCTGAATCCAGTAGATAGAAGAAACTTTGATAGCGTATCATACCAAGCCCTTGGAGCTTGCTTTAAACCGTAAAGAGCCTTCTTCAAATGATAGACGTGAGTAGGATGCTTTGGATTCACAAAGCCTTCAGGTTGGCTGACGTATACGACTTCTTTAAGATCTTCGTTAAGAAAAGCCGTCTTTACATCCATCTGATATACTACCATGTTCTTACTTGCAGCATTAGCCAAGAAGATTATGATTGCCTCGATACGAGCAAGAGGAGCAAATGATTCTTCAAAGTCAATACCCTCCTCTTGACGATATCCTTTTGCAACCAAGCGAGCCTTGTTCTTTAAAACATCACCATGCTCATCAAGTTTCACTTTGAAGATCCACTTTAGAGCAATGATCATAGCACAATCTGGAGCAGGTACTAATTCCCATACATCAAGTCGATCAAACTCATAAATTTCATCTTGCATGGTATTGAACCAGCTGTCTTCATTCATGGCAGTTTTGACATCTTTTAGTTCGACCTTAGAGAGTACGGAGTTGAAGAAGCACCATAAGGCATCGGTTGCAAGTTGTTTCCGTTTGGATACTGGACGAGAGAGGTTTCCAATGATGTTTTCTAGTGGATGATCATGTGTCTATTTTCTGAGGTGTTCATGTGGCTGTTGTTGAGGAACTGATGTAGCAGAGTCGATATCTCATGATGCAGATGGTTCTGATGATGATTCATGAGCAAATATGTTTTCAAATGAAGCATCTTCGGGAGTAGCAAAGGGGTTAACTTCATCACTGATGCCAGAGACAATTCCATGATGTACATTCGATGATTGATGATTTGTTGATGAGACAGAGTGATCAGCAGCAGGCGATTCTTGACTTAATGATATTGAGACTGAAGGATTGACTTCTTTCACAGGGATAGGAGCAACCTCTGTTGATGGAATTGAAATTTCATCAGCATTTGGTTCATAGTGTTCATCAAACATTGGATCAAACAATTTCTTTAAATCATCTTCTGAAGGAGGTACATACGGAGTTGCTGGTGAGGGATTAGAAACAAGAGAAGAATTGATAGGACTATTGGATAAAGGTTGAAATGCGGGTCCAGAACTGGATTGTCCTGGAGCCATTTGACCGGTCAGCTCATCGAACGTAACGTGAATTGTTTCCATGATATTTCGGGTTCTCTTGTTGTAGATTCGGTATCCTTTTCTGTTTGGTGCATAACCCACAAAAACTCCAATGTCTGCTTTAGCTTTTAGTTTACCTAAATCTTGACCGTCATTAGTTGGGTAACATAAAGCACAAAACACACGAAGGTAGGATAGATCAGGTTTTCGTTTATTGACAAGTTCATATGGAGTTTTTCCATGAGAGGTGTGAATAAGGGAACGATTTTGGGTGTAGCAAGCAGTGGCAATGGCTTCAGCCCATAGAAACATTGGAACCTTTGAGTAAATAAGCATTGTTCTAGCGGCTTCCACAAGAGTTCGATTTCGTCTTTCAACTACACCGTTCTGTTGAGGGGTTCGTGGAACACTTCTTTATTGACTGATTCCAACACTTTCATAAAACTGGATTAAATCTTTGTTAACGAACTCCGTGCCATTGTCTGTTCGAACAATTCTAACAGTATTGTTAAGTCGAACTTGAAGTTGCTTGATAAGTTTAATGATGATATTTGGAGTTTCATCCTTTGTCCTCAAAAACTTTACCCAAGTGAATCGAGAGTAGTCATCGACAACGACTAAAATATATTTCTTCCCATTAATAGTTTGAACTCTCATTGGTCCGCATAAATCCATAAGAAGGGTATGAAGAACTTTCATTACTGAGTTTGTGGGTTTTGGTTTGTGGGCATATTTTGTGCTTTTTCCCAATTGGCAAGCTGAACAAAGATGATCTATTTCATACTTTGGGTAATCCTCTTACTAAGTCCTTTCTGGAAAGATTGTTTATGGTACCAAATTTCAAGTGATTGAGACGACGGTGCCATAGCCATGACTTAGTTTTGGAAGCCTTTGACAGCAAGCAGATGGGTGAAGATTTCATCATATCTTCGATAGAGATGGTGTATAGGTTTGAACCACGAGTTCCTCTGAGAAGTTCCACACCATAAAGTTCTCTAACAAAGCAAGTATGTTTTCTAAAGGCCACTTCTAGATCGTAATCACATAATTGACCAACAGAGAACAAATTATGACCAAGACCTTCCACATAATATACCCTGGAGATTACACTTTTGCCAACTACATAATCACCATAACCCATAATTTCTCCAAAATGGTCGTTCCCGAATCTAACAGTTCCGATGAATTTACTCACGAAGTTCATGAGCCGCGACCGGTCTCCAGTCATATGCTTGGAACAGCCTGAGTCCAAGTACCACAGAACGATTTGAACGATCTGCAGTTGAACACAGACAAGAATGGATAACTGGATAATTTGGATCCCCATGCAAGAATGGGTTCCATTTGGTTAGTAATAGTGATTGGAACACCCACATCAGAAATAGAAACACCCATGTCAGAAATAGAAGCAATGGACTCATTAGAAATAGATGTAGTGCTGGTATCCGTATTTGACCTATTCAAAGTATGTTCACTTCTTAAAGGAATAGTTCTACCAGTAGGCATCCATTTTCTAGTGGGCGTTGTCTTAGCAGATTCAGGGCAGAACTGAGTATCCTTATGGCCAAAAGGTATCCATTGAACCTATCTTACTAAATGTTCTTCCTGTGGGTTTCCACTGTTTTCTAACTTTCTTTCGTATTTGCCTTTTAGCCTTCTTAGTATGATTTTTAGCATTAACAATTTTAACTGGGCATTTGACAGCATTAGACAAAACATTCACACCACATTCATGATTAGCAACAGAATTCAAGCAGACATCATTACATGGTTTGCGGATAGTATCAGAATTCGAATTAATTACAGTACGCCTATGGCTAATACTAGAATCAACACGATTCGTTTTATTCAACTCAAACTTAAAGTTCCTAGGTTGCTCTTCTACTCTCTTCCAATGCACATTCTTAGCTTGCGAGGTCCTATCTTGCTTGGTATTGCCTGGAGGCTTTAACCAGCTTGCTTTAATGTCACTGATTACTCCTGTAGAGGGAATTATGGGAACATTAGTTAGTTGATCTACTTTTTGCATTCCTGAACTAGATGTGCAGGGATCTGAACTACTTGAAGGCACATTAGTGTTCACTTTCTTGACACTGGCATAGAATGGTTTGTATGCTTGGCACTAGGCATAGAACAAGGCATCACAATTTTTCCTTTTGCACCTAAGGATTTAGGACATGTTGCAATTAAACATTCTAGCAGCTCCTGAGATCGTTTGGCCTGAATGCAAGCAAACCTAATTTCTCTATCAAGAGGCTTATTTATGAAATCCTCTTCCACAATCTCACAGAGACATTCTAGACTATCCTTAAGGTGAGCACAATAGTTATGAAATACAGGTTCATTATTCCTAAGATGAGGAGGAATATATTTAACAGTCACAGTATATTTGCAGTCTGAGGATGATTTTGATGCAACATTCTCATTAAAAACAAGTGGCAGTTTCCCATTTTCCTGACTCCTCAGATTCTCAATTTATTTTTGTAAAGACGTTATTTTTTCGTTGTTTTGGTCACGAGTGACTTTCATTGAATCATATAACTCTTTAAAGTGTCGTTTAACTTTTTCATTTTCTTCTAGAAAACTCTCGTTTTCCTTTTGTAAGGCATTAACTAAGTTTTGAAGATGAAAAGTTTGAGAATACTGAGAATCTAAAGGAGGAGGCATTTGGGAGCCAGTCACATTGTTCTTTTCACCCTTTAATTGAGAAATTTGGGCTTTCAACTTTCTGATCGTGTTACAATAAGCTTGAATTCGTTCATCACGTTTGTTTATCTGAAAGACTGCATCAAACTCTGGAGCATCTGAAGATGTCTTGATATTTGAGGTTTTGACATTTTCTTTAAGATGTTGATATTTTAGTTGTAAATTAAAATGTTCAACTTCTAGTTTAGAAAGATGTTTTACTAAATTATCGTGATCATCCAGATCAATTTTCTCATTTAGTTTAGAATTAGTCTTTTCAAGCTCAATGACACGATCATGGGAGATTTCAGAGCAACAGATAATTCATGAAATTAAGAAGCATTAATGGAACAATTCGTAGCAGTGTAAAACACATCTTGAGTGATACATTCAGAAATAAGATTCTCATTCAATGTATGCAAGTTCTTCCTCTCAATCTCATTATATTTTAACTCTCGCTCATAGTCACTAACCTCAACTATCATTGCATCAAATTCCTTTTCCATTTCTTTAATATCTAAATCCATCCTCTTTTTAAGACTCTCAAATTGATCTTTTAGTTGTTTAAAGAAAGGCATGACCTCAGTTAAATAGCATTCTTTAGTTTGCTCAAAACCCCTTTCCCCTTCAGTTATACCAGTGGGTGTGATCCTTTTCTTACAAGTTTTCTCAAAATCAACAAATAATTCAAAGATAACATATTGACTGATTAAGGTCTTGCTTTTAGTGGCAATAGTCCTAGGGACTAGATGCATTGGTGTATTAGGAGGATACACAGTTGCTGAAGGCGTTTTCCTAAGGGGGGGGGGTTTGTTACAACAAGATTCTCTGCTTTTTGCTTATCTAAATCCTTTTTCCAGAACACTTGTTCGGGTGTTAACAACGTTTGAGGCTTAAACATGTTCAAGGAAATCCAATTTTCCTTTTTGTAGTCATGGGGTCTGATAATTATGTTTTTCTCTTTACATGTAGGATTGTTGAGTTTCTTATCCATTTTCTCCCTAGTGACCTCATCTGATTTCTTATCTTCCTCAGTGCACTCAGCGCAACTAGGTTTCTGCCTAGGTTTAAGGATTTCATTGCCATCATAGATAACATTTTGAGCAGCTTTTGCTAACTTACCATACTCAAGGTTGGATTCCTTTATAATGGGGATACTACGCTTATCGCTGAGAACTCTATGCTTCGTGATCATGTGAGCAGTCTGAATGGTATTCCCTTGTACGTACAACTTATTTTCAAGCTTGTTTTTCAAGGTTTTTAGATTAGAAAAATCATTCAAAAGTTTTGATTCCTTAGCACTGAATTCTTGCTTAAGCATTTTAACATTTTCTTGAAGTTCTTGTTTTTGCTTAGCAGTTTTAG
>BPTQ01000007.1:238970571-239043484 GCA_019973895.1 Chrysanthemum seticuspe | reverse complement strand
AGTAGATAAAATGATTTCAGGTAAGGTTTAGGATTCGGATAAGATTACATTCGGGAAGAGACAAAAAGTTGTATGAGTTGTACCCTGTTCGGTCTGAGAGGGGTTCGTCGTTTGAATCGATTGTTTAGTAGAGAAAGGAATCAATTAAAGAGTTAAAGTCGTTAAAATGTTAAATCAAAGGTAAGTGATTCAAAATTAACTATTAGGGCAACAAGTATGAAAAGTCGGGTTCGGTAAAGTAATAAAAGTACACAATACTAAAATCGAAGATATCTGAGATTTCACTAAACTATTGGACGATGGAGTCTGGATCGGGATTATGTTAATAGAGAAAGTTAGTGTATTAACAATTCGTCAAAATCTATCTTGAGTATTGTCAAACTCGTATGGAGTCTCTATCCTCTGACTCAACCAACTCAGTCTCCTATCTCTGAGGTATGCTCAAACTGTTATGAGTTCTATCTAAAACTGCTTAACAATTATGTGATTGAAAGAGATAATTGTATTAGGGCTAGGTCTGAGGTAGCAGGTTATCAAATCACTTTAGAGTCTATAGAAGCTAAAATCATAACACATGAAAATAATGAAATGGCTTGGGCTGAAAAGTATGAACAACGGGATTATCAATTAAAACTTAGTGAATGGAAACTAAATTGTAAAATTGCTGAAATTGAGAAATTAACTAAGGAAAGAGATGATTTGTTAGCTAAGTTTGCTGCTTGGGGAGAGTCTGGCTTGTCCCATGTTGAGTATGTTGAAAAACAGAGAAGGGCTTACATTAGAATAGGCTTAGGATTTGGAATGGACTTTAGTAAAATAGATGAAAACCAACCTAGTGATCAGGATGATGGTGAGGACATAACCACTAGTGATGATGAGCTCATTAACTATTTAGATTCATCTAGTAATGAGGGCTCAGTAAGTGAACCACCTCCTGAATATAAGAAAGACAATGGTTATCATGCTGTTCCTCATCCCATTAGTCATCACCCCTCTAGGCCTGATGTTTCTCATTATGGTGTAGACAGTCTAGAGTTTAGGAAGAAGCTTGTTGCTCAATCTAGGTCTGAGAAACCCAAAGAAACTGTTGAAAACAATGTTCAAAATCCGACAGTACCTTTAAATCAAAGTACTGCTCAACAAGCAGTACCTTCTGCAAAACCTTTTCAAAACAGTACTGCTAAACCTTTTTGGGATAATTTTGCTCAAAACAAATTTTATCAGTCATCAAGAAGGCAAAACAATTTTGGGCATAGACATAGAAGAAATCACTTTGGTCATATGGGTCAAAAACTGTGTTTTGTGTGTTATAGTCCTACTCACTTAATCAAAGATTGTGACAAACACTCAGAATATCTAAGCAAGTTTTCAAGGAATAAGTCTAACAATCAGAAACCTAGAGAGCACAAACCAGTTTGTACTAATTCTAATAGGGTTAATCACAGAAACTTCACACCAGATCATAGATACCCACATCAGAGAAGACCTTCAGTATCTCACAGTACTTTCCAAAGTACTGCTCAGAGACAAGGTACTGAAAACCATACTTGGGATAGAAATTCTAGGAGATCTCACTATCAACCTAGAAGGTATCACAATTCATATAGGGGATCTAGATCACAAGAACCACCTGTTAAAACTGAATGGATTAAAAGGGACAGTACTGCTGAGAGACATACAGTACGTTCAACAAAAAGTGAATCAGATGTTTATGTGACAAAAGAAAATGCTAACAATCTGGTGAAAGAGATTTATGTTGAAAAATCAAAGAGTTTTGAAAATCCACATGCTACAAAGATAATTTTGGATCATAACTTGAAAGATAGTGAGAATTACATACTCAAAGAATTTGAGTTTGTAACTTCTCAAGGGGAACACAAGTCAGTAATGGCTTGGGTTCCTAAAAGTTTCTAACTCTTTTCTTTGTGTGCAGGGCAACCCAGAAGAGGAGCTTAAAGATCATCTTATTGTGGATAGTGGTTGCTCTGGAAGTATGACAGGCGATAAAGAGATCCTGTCTGATTTTAGAAATATTAGTGGAGGAAAAGTTACATTTGGGAATGATCCCAATGGAGGAAGTATTACTGGGAAAGGAACAATTAAAGCTGGGAGAATCGATTTTGAGAATGTCAGATATGTGAAGGAGCTAAAGTTCAACATGTTGTCAGTCTCTCAAATTTGTGATAAAAAGCATCCTGTGTTATTCACTGACACAGAATGTCTCATTCTTTCTTCTGACTTCAAACCTGTTGATGATGACTTGGTAGTACTTAGAGTACCAAGGACAAATGATGTGTACAGTTTAGACATGAAAAGTCTACATTCTTATGAAAGAGCCACATGTTTGGTGGCTAAAGCAACATCTGAAGAGGCACATCAATGGCATAGATGATTGGGCCATGTGAATTTTAAGAACATCAACAAACTGGTCAAAGGCAATTTAGTTAGAGGTTTACCTTCAAAAACTTACAAGAATGATCAATCATGTTTGGCATGCAAGAAGGGTAAACAACACAAAGCTCCCTGCAAGAAGCTTGATGAAAGAAATGTTAGAGAACCATTGGAGCTATTACATATGGATTTATTTGGACCTGTCTCTGTGGCAAGTTTAAATAAGAAGAAGTACTGTTTGGTTGTTACTGATGATTGTAGTAGATTCAGTTGGGTTTTCTTTTTGGGCTTTAAAGATGATACTTTTGATGCTATTCAGACTCTAATTATAGCACTTGAAAACCAATTAAGACTCAAGGTTAGAGGTATTAGATGCGACAATGGAACTGAAATCAAGAACAAGCTTATGGATGACTTTTGTGCTAATAAAGGCATAAAAAGGGAGTTTAGTATTGCAAGAACACCATAGCAAAATGGTGTTGCAGAGAGGAAGAATAGGACCTTGATTGAAGCAGCAAGGACTATGTTAGCAGATTCTCATCTTCCTATTCAATTTTGGGCAGAAGCTGTAAGTACTGCATGCTATGTACTTAACAGGGTCTCTGTCACCAAACCACAGATGAAGACACCCTATGAATTGCTGATGGGCAATAAACCCAACATTCGTTTTATGAAGCCTTTTGGATGCCCTCTTACTATTTTGAACACTATTGATAATCTGGGGAAGTTTGATGGCAAGTCTGAAGAAGGTTACTTATTGGGATATTGTACTAACAGTAAAGGCTTTAGAGTATACAACAGAGTTACTAAGAAGATTCAAGATTGTCTTCATGTTGAGTTCTTAGAAGATCAAGACAATGAGAAAGGTAAAGGTCCCGATTGGATGTTTGATCTTGAGATTTTATCTCCTTCAATGAATTATGTTCCTGTTAGAGAAGAAAATCAACCTTTGCACACTGAAGAAGATATTCAATATGTTGTTCATGATGTAAATATTAGACCTGATGCTGTTCCTGATAAAGATCCTGTAAGTCCAAAACAAAGTACTGATGTTCCTAAGCAAAGTACTGATTCTTCAAACCAAAGTACTGTTGCACCAAAATCCTCATTATCTGCAGAGGATCAATCTATTCAAGAGGAACTTAATCAGATGCTTCTTCAAGATGTATTAGCACATTCTTACACTGATGAACAAAGGAGAGCTTATGAAGAGGCAAAGAAGAAGAACAAGACTGCAGAGTACTCTTACAGTACTTTGGACAGTACTTTCAGCCAAAGTACTATTGCACCTGTTGATAGAACTTTAGATGATTTGGATGATCCTACCATGCCTGAGTTAGAAGAAACTGATGATGAGCTTGAAGATGAAGGTATTTTCACAGATTCCAATGAAGGTGCTGATTATACTAACTTAGATAATACATATGAAGTTCCACAGTCTCCAATCTTACGAATTCATAAGAATCATCCAACTGATCAAATCATTGGTCCTTCTACATCTGGAGTTATGACAAGACACAAAGCTAAGGGTTTCACAAAACCTCATAATGCTTTACTTAGCTTTGTGTATAAACAAAACAGGCTAAATCATAAGGACCATCAAACCTGCTTATTTACTTGTTTCATCTCTCAAGAGGAACCCAAGAATATTGCTCAAGCTTTGACTAAAGAAAGTTGGGTTGAAGCTATGCAGGAAGAACTTCTTCAATTTAAACTTCAAGAGGTTTGGGTTTTATGTGATCTTCCAGATGGGAAGAGAGTTATTGGAACCAGATGGGTTTTTAGAGTTAAAAGAGATGAAAGAGGCAATGTTATCAAGAACAAGGCAAGGTTAGTTGCTCAGGGTTATAGACAGGAGGAAGGGGTAGATTATGATGAAGTATTTGCTCCTGTGGCAAGGATTGAAGCTATTAGAATATTTCTTGCTTTTGCTTCTTATATGGGTTTTCAGGTATATCAGATGGATGTCAAGAGTGCCTTTCTTTATGGCACTATTACAGAAGAGGTGTATGTGAAACAACCTCCTGGTTTTGAAGATCCTAAACATCCAAACAAAGTTTATAAGGTGGTTAAGGCTCTTTATGGTCTTCACCAGGCACCAAGAGCTTGGTATGAGAGGCTCTCTACATTCTTATTAAAACATGGATACAGAAGGGGAGCTATAGACAAGACTTTGTTTATCATGAGAGACAAGAAGGATATCATGTTAGTTCAAGTTTATGTTGATGATATCATCTTTGGGGCTACCAAACAGTCTATGGTTAAGGAGTTTGAGCAGCTGATGCAGAAGGAATTTCAAATGAGTTCAATGGGAGAGTTAACCTTCTTTTTAGGACTTCAGGTTAAGCAATCCAAGGAAGGAATTTTTATTAGCCAAGACAAGTATGTTACAGACATACTTAAGAAGTTTAATTTTGATGATATGAAGGCTGTTACTACACCGATTAAATCTATCAATTCATTGGGTAAAGATGAAGATGGACAACCTGTTGAAGTCCAGTTATACAGATCTATGATTGGCTCTCTTATGTATCTCACTGCATCAAGGCCTGATATCATGTTTGCAGTTTGTCTATGTGCAAGATATCAAGTCTCACCAAAGATCTCTCATCTAAATGCAGTAAAAAGAATTTTCTGTTATTTGAAACAACAACCTAAGTTGGGGTTGTGGTATCCTAAAGAGTCACCTTTTCACTTGGAAGCTTTTTCAGATAGTGACTATGCAGGTGATAATTATGATAGAAGATCCACAACTGGTGGATGCCAATATCTTGGGAGAAGGTTAGTCTCCTGGCAATGCAAGAAGCAGACAATTGCAGCAACATCATCTACTGAAGCTGAATATGTAGCTGCTGCAAGTTGTTGTGTTCAAGTTCTGTGGATGCAAAATCAGCTCTTGGATTATGGGTTCAATTTTAAGAATACTCCTATCAATATTGATAATGAGAGTAATATTTGTATTGTGAAGAATCCTGTGTATCATTCCAAGATAAAACATATTCAGATTAGGCATCACTTTATCAGAGATTGCTATGAGCATAGGCTCATTAATGTGGTTAAAGTTCACACGGATGACAATGTAGCTGATTTACTCACCAAAGGTTTTGATGTGTCACGATTCAATCACTTGGTCGTGAGCATTGGAATGATTAACTACTAAGCTATGTTTAAGGGGAGGACTATAAGATGTTAGGTATAGTCCTGTGTCTTGCTTAAGGGGAGGATGTTAGTTTATACTTAGTTTATATGAAGGTTTTTGGCAAAGTACTGTATTTCCTGAAAGTACTGCTTGGAAAGTACTGCTTGGGAAAGTACTGCTTATGTGGAAAGTACTGTTTGTCGTATTAAAGTACTGTTCCAACGGTAATATTGATGGGTAATTGGTAGTAACGGTAACTTTGTTATTTAGGCTGTGATTTTTCAAATCTCACCTATAAATAACTTCTTTCCGATTTTCCCTCTCATATTATTACTTCACATCTTTTCCATACTTATCTTCCAATTACCATCTCTTTATTATTCCATACAATCTTTATTGTGCTCACTTTTACAACAATGGTGAATCGTTTAACTGTTTCGAAGCATAATATGGTGGCTAATTTGGACAAGACTGAGGCGAATGTGGCTTTCTATGATATCATTGATTATCTTATTGGGTTGCCTGTTAGTTATGCTCTTTTAGTTGAGCCAGATATAATTGAACCATAGATTCAAGAATTTTGGGCTAATGCTAGAGATAATATGGAGGAGGATGAATATTATATTAGATCTTCAGTTACTGGAAAGACTATCAAGATTACAGAAGCCTCTATTCGTGATGATTTATTATTTGGTGATGAAGATGGGGCTATTAGATTTGACAAGCAACTGATTTGGGATACTTTTAGCAATCTGGGTTATGAAGGTTCTTTGACTGAACAAACTTTCAAGAAAGCCTTATTCTGTCCTCAATGGAAGTTTTTGATTCATGTATTGCTCCATTGCATAAGTTCTAAAAGCACTTCTTGGGAGCAGTTTGGGTCAAATATAGCATCTGCAGTGGTTGGCTTAGCTACAGACAGAGTGTTTAATTTTTCAAGGCTTATTTTGGATGGGATGCTATCGCATATATCATCTGGGGCAACTTGGTTGATGTATCCACGGTTTATATAGGTTTTCTTAAACAAGCAATTGGCTGATGTTCCAAAACCTGCTGCTTTGCTACCTGTCATTGTGCAATAAGCCAAAATTTATACATTCATGGCTAAGCGAAGTAATTTGTTCAGAGGTGGAGATATTCCATTAACAACAACAATGATGGAAGTTGTACAAGCTGTACGTGATGCAGCTGGAGAGGATGAAGAAAGTGAAGGTACTGCTGCTTCACAAGGTACTGCATCTGCAAGTACTGCTTCTCGTGAGGGTACTGCATCATTACAGGGTGATGTTTCTCCAAGTCCTGAGGTTCAAGCAGAGATTGAAAGAACACCTACTCCATCTCCTCAACCATTTGTTTCTGTTTCAGAGGAACATTCCCACGTTCAGGGCGATGCTCCTAACATACCTCGTGAAGGTTTGACTTTGGATAACTATGCTTTAACAAGGGAGTTAGCTCGGTTAAACAAGACTGTTGAGCGTCAAGCTAAAGCGCTTAAGAAGTTGAAGCGTAGGTATATCTGGTTAAGGAATTTTATTAAATCCTATATTCAAGGTTTCAACTTATGGGTTAAGGAGGAAAACAAACGTCGTAAAGCACTTCGTAAGGAATTGAAAAGAAAGAAGGTTCCTAAATCATCTTCTGTCAACTTGGGGAGGAATTCAGAAAAGGATAATTTGAAAGAAGATGTTATGAAGAAGAAAGAATCTGAAGAAGATATTACAAAGAAGAAAGAATCTGTAAGTACTGCAGAAAAGATTATTTCAGGGGAACAAGAAGAAGAAATGCAAGTTCAAGGTACTGATGATCAAGGTACTGAACATCAAAGTACTGATACATCTAGGCCAGAAGTAATAACACCAATAACTCCAAGGGTATTGAATTTTGATGAAGAAGCTGGTCCTTCTACAACTGTTATAGAAGAAGAGGAGGAACCTAGATTCAAACCTATTCATTCTGCGAGTGATGATGAATTAGTTGCTACAATTCTTGATTTGTCACATCCAAGAGGAGGAGTTACTATTAGAGATGTACAAGAAGAAGAACAACCAAGAACTGATCAACCTGCAATTGATCCAAAAGACAAGGGAAAAGGTATTCTGGTTGAAACTAAGAAGAAGAAACTTACTTTGGCAGAACTTAGAGCATTTGAAGTTGCAAGGAATGAAGCTGCAGCTAGAAAAGTTCAAGAAGAAATAAATGCTAAAGATAGAGAAGAACAAGAAGCTCAAGAACCTCTCGATAGAGAAGCAGCTCAAAAGGTGCAAGATGAATTGGATGCTGAAACTACTGAACCTTTACAGTCTCCAACACCTGTTAGATATATGCAAAGAAGACCTAATTTAGCTAAAGAAAGGAATGCAATGATGGCATATCTAAAAAGCAGAGGATTTAAAGGATTGCAGAAGCTAAATTATGTGGATATGAAGAGATTATATGATGCTGAGAGAGAAGCTTATAAGAAAGATGTTGCAGGCATTAAAGACTTTAGAGAAGAAGCTTATTGCACTGAAGCTGAAAGGAAGAAGAGCTTAAAGAGAAAAAGAAAAACTGATGCTACAGATGTTCAGTTTTCAAAGAAAGAAAAGGTTGAATTAAGATCTGAGACTAGTGATGAATTGAAGAATTATCTCAGAGTGGTAGATTTTGATTATACAGATGAAGATAATGACATGAAGATGAACAGATCAAAGATTAGTGTTTTCAAAGTTGAGAAATCTAAGAATGGAGACTACATGGTTTTTCACAAAGAAGATGAAAGTTTCAAAGTTTTCAAAAGGCTATGGGATTTGCTGCATGTTATAGACAGAGTAGATCTATTCTACTTATATCATGTTGTGAAGACTTATTTTGAAGATAATCCATTAGAAGGGATTGGACTGGTTTTACATGGTGATCTCATAACCATGTGGGAAACTACTGAAGAAAGCACTGATGATATATGGAAGGATCAAGAAAGCTGGGAAATAGTTTGCTGGAGATTCTTTGAAGAATCTGGAGTTCATGTTTTGGAGCTAGAAAATGGAACAATGATACACATGTTTGCAGAAAGAAGATACCCTCTTACAGTTGAGCTCATGAGAAGGATGCTAGAGCATGGATTGGAAGTAGAAGAGGCTAATGAAACTGCTTGCATGATTGTCAATTTGCTTATAGACTGGACTACCATTGCTGAGAATGATCTATAACTGGTATGACTTTTAATTGAACAAATACTTTTTGATATATAAGTACTTTTATTCAAAGTACTGCTTATCAGACAGTACTTTCATCAAAGTACTGTTTGCTGAACTAAACCAGTTGAAAGAATTTTTAGAAAAACCTTTTTGCTAAGTATTAAATATTTTTGAAATAAAGGTTGAATAAATGGTTTTAGTGATGATAACATCAATAGGTTATCAATCCACCATGGTTACAAAAGGATTGACTAATCCATGAGCAAACGGCTCTGGTAAAGATATATCAAATCCGTTTTTAGTTGACAACTTGCTAATAAGTTGGATGGTCATCAACTCACCGTATCAGTAATGTGAAGAGTTGGCTAGCCCACAAGAAAATGGCTTGTGGTAAAGGCTGTGGAAAAACCATTATTGGTAATTAGTTCACCATTAGATAAAAGAACTAACTAGTCCAGAAGGGTACAGCTTTTGGTAAAGACAAAACAAATCTGTTGATAGCTGGTGGTTTGCTAAAAATCATATGGTTATCAATGTACCATGGTCTTACACACCAAAACATTTGGCTACTCCAGAGATAATGGCTTTGGTAAAGAGTTCTAAATCCATTAAATTTTCAATGATTCACTTAGATGTGATGAGAATAGTATGCAACTTAAACTGAATTATTGTACAAATTGTCATATGTTGCTGTGTTGCTGAAAAGATGGAGATTGCTGATGCTGCTGTGAAGAGAACAATTCTAAGAGATACTTTGACAAAGCACAGATATTATAGAGATACTATCTAAAGACTAAAGAACAATCCGTTTTTAAAAGATGAAGCTGTTAAAGATATATTTACAAAGGAACTTGAAGTCAAGCAAGTAGAATTCAAGTTAGGGGAGGATTGTTGGGATATGAAAGTGCTGAATATATCAAAGTACTGAAGATATGAAAGTACTGTAAGCTGCAAAGTACTGGAAGAAGTCAAAGAGTCAAAGTACTGCTAAAGACAAAGTCAAAGTACTGCAAGATGAAGTCAAAGTACTGCTAGAACAAACAAACTGTTATATTCGTTTATGGAATGTATTGTATTCCATGTTTAGATTACTTGTCGTACAAGGTTATCAATTGTAAACCGACTAGGATATCCTTGAGCCTATAAAAGGACTCCTAGATTGGCATTAGAGGTACGATTTCAGAAAAAGAGTTTTAGAGTTTACGAATTAGTGTTTTAGAGAAAAGTTCGATTATCTTAGAATTGTATTAGAGTATCTGCATAATAAGCAGATTTAGAGTTTATAATAAAGTTATTCTTCTTAGCTTTGTTAAGTAAATTCCGCGTACTTAATAAAGATTGCTCAGTGTTTCTTTGTTAATAACTTAGGATTTATCCGAGGTTATTAAACCTTAACAAGCTAGTTAAGTTAGTTTGATTAAAGTATATCGATCCAACAAGGTTTTCTACATGACACACATCGTTAATGGTTAGAGATTTGTTAGAAATCGTACCTTTACCGATGATTCTACTTTTGCTGTTTCCAAACACCACATTAACTCCATTTACGGATTCATATGTGGAGAATAGATCCCTATTGCCGGTCATGTGCCTCGTGCACCCGTTATCCTTGACCCATTCATCGGGGTCTAGATTGAACTTTAAGCACACCTAAAACAATAATAAACTCAAAAGTTTGGTCCCCATTTGTTCATGGGTCCATTAGTGTTAAACATTCCATTCATGTTAGACATGTATGGATAAGATGAATATGCATTCCATGGAGCAAAGTTTTGAAAAGGAAAATTGTTTTGCATATTTGGGTTCCATCCCATTTGATGGTTACTTCTTGGATAAACGTTATTAGGTCTCCTAAATGAATTTGGTTTTGAAAAAGATGGAACTTTGTTTCTTGCAAAAGTAGGATTATATTTTGGAGGTGGCTGTCTAGTAGTGACGTGAGTTGGTTTGTTCTTATTAATGATAACAAAATCAGTTCTAGATGAAGACGCTACGTTATTACTACTGTTTGCTACAGCAGATCCACGGATCCCTATCTGTACATGTTAGGATTTAGAAATTCCATGTATTAAAGTGTCGGTAACCTCAAGTATATGTATCCGTTAGAAAGCTCATAGTCGTAGTTATTTACTGTTAAGTAGTATTTAGTTAAGTAACACCGTGGAGGACGGACGGGTTTTTACCCACTGTATGCGTGATCCACAGCCCGATAGGTGGTGATTTATGTAATGACTATAAATACTCTCTACCTTCCAAGGCAGAGAGTTGGAGCTCATAAAAAGATTTTTCTTTCTCTCACTTAAGTTCCCTAAACCTCTAACTTTCTCTCTCTAGAACTCATCTTGTACGCCTACTTTGGTTATGGTTTGATGTGTATGTGAAATTCAATATGTTACAAATGGTATCAAGAGCCATGGTTAGATCATCTCTTACATATCTTTGGATTTCTAGTGGTTTTTAGATGGTTTTTGAGTTTGAAAAAGTTTAGTGGTTTTTGCCTCATTTGGTTCATCTCTAGTGTTAAAGTTTGAATTTTGGGTGTACTTTTGTGTTTAGGATCATTTTATGTGCTTGGGTTTTGTTTTGGTAAGCTTGAATCACTGTGGTTGAGCTTGTTTTGAATTGAAAAGTATGTTTTGGAAGTTTTTCATGTTAGCGACTTGGCTCTCGGTGTTATTTTCTTGTTAGCGACTAGCTTCAGAAAAAATTAGCGAGTTGTTGTGTTGCTTGGTGGCGATTTGATACTAGCGACTTGCCTTTAGAGACAAGCCGACAAACAGTACAGTTAGTGGATTCTCCACTACGGGTAGCGACTTGGTAAGGTAGCGACTTGCTTTCAATTTTGATAGCGACTTGTTCTTAAGTTTCTTAGCGATTTGGTGCTAGCGATTTGGACCAGTAGCGAGTTGCTATTTAGCGACTTGATTTCTTAGCGACTTGGTGCATAGCGCCTTGCTGTCAAAATTCTTACGATTAGGAACGTAGTGACTTGTCTTAGCAACTTGGTTTTTAGCGACTTAATTTAAGGATTCTTAGCGACTTGGTTGACTCTTGTTTGTAATACGGTTTTCTCTTGATTTAGTAAAATCCCGTGAATGAATCTATCTCCCGGTTTAATCATTGAGTTATAAAATCCCGTGTAATCTTTAAACATGTCTACCAACGTACCTACAATCATCTCCACTGTTGCCGAGGATGTTCAAGCAGCTGGTTCAGATACTCGTCCACCCATGCTTGACAGAACTGACTACGACTCTTGGGCTCAAAGAATCAGATTGTACTGTCTTGGAAAGGAAAATGGGGTCAACATTCTCAAATCGATTGATGAAGGACCTTATCAGATTGAGACTCAAACATTGGAATTACCACCAAAGCATCTCAAGTTATACCCATGGGTAATGGTAATCACAAACTCATTCCCGATCCAATGTTCAAACAAGCTGATGCTGATGCACACGTGGGAAACTTAATTAATCAACTGGCTCTCATGATCAGTCAAAACATGAACTCTCTCCCACACACCAACAACAACCTCAGAACAGCATCTAATCCACACAATCAGGCCACTGTCAGAGATGGGAAGGTTATGGTACAACCAGTTCAAGAAAGGCACTATGAACAAGGAAGAGGTAGAGTTGATAGAGGATATGTGGCAAATCAGAATAGGGGAAGGAATGGAAATCAAGGAAGCCGATCAAGTGTTACAACTGTGGTGGTGAGGGACATATTGCAAGGAACTGCACATTGCCAAAGCGCCCTCAGAATGCAGAGTACTTCAGGGATAAGATGTTACTTGTTCAAGCTCAGGATAATGGAGCAGCATTGGATGAAGAGGATTTATTGTTTCTTGCTGAAGGGAATGCCAAGACGTATGATGCAGATGTGGATGAGCAGCCAATTCAGGAGATAGGCCACAATCATCAGAATGCCTTTCAAGTCGCTGATTGTGATGCATACGACTCTGACGTTGATGATGAACCTACTGCACACACAATTTTCATGGCTAGCATTTCTCCAATGGTCCCTTCTAAAGTCTCTTCATCACCACAAGCTGGTCCATCCAAAGACAAAATCATTTCTGAGGTACTAAAACTATACGATGAAGTTGATGAGCAAAAGATACATGATGAAATTAAATCAACTGTAATTATTGAGTTAGATATTGAAAATATGGGTAATGTCAATGTTGTCCCATATGATCAATATGTGAAACAAAGTGAATGTGAGATTGTACCAAGTGATGTATCTTATGCAGTCAATGATGACTACGCTTTTGACGAATACACTGCATGTGCCCCTGATGAGTCTGTTATCTCTGAACTTAATGCCTATAAAGAACGTGTTGCTATTTATGAACAACGAGCCAAGTTTGAGTTAACCACTCGTGAGCAGGAAATGGATGACCAAATGCGTACAACTATTAGACAAAGTAGGTTTAGAGAAGAAGTATTAAAACAAGAGTTAAACTCCTTACAAGAAAACCTTTCTAAAACTGCTAAGCAAAAACAAGAACTTCAAGAAAATGTTAAAATGCTTAAGCAAGAATTCAGTGCTAAGGAATCAAAACTTTTGAATGATTTTTCTAATCTAAAAACCTTGAAAAACAAGCTTTAAAATAAGTTGTACGTACAAGGAAATACCATTCAGACTGCTCACTTAATCACTAAGCACAGAGTTTTGAGTGATAAGCATAGTACTCCTCTTGTTGAGGAACCAAATCCAGAGGTTGTTAAAAAGGCTAGAGCTGCCCATAATGTAATCTATGATGGCAATGAGATTCTTAAACCTAGACAGAGACCTAGTTGCCTTGAGTGCACTGAGGAAGATAGAAAATTAGATGATGCATCTTGGGAGAAAATGAATAAGAAGCTAGAAGACCCTGAATGTAAAAAGAATAACATAATGATCAAACCCCATGATTACAAGAACAAAAATGGATCTCCTTAAACAAATTTAAGCCTCAAACGTTGTTGACACCTGAACAAGTTTTCTGGAAAAAGGACTTAGATAAGCAAAAAGCTGAAAATCTTGTTGAAACAAACCCTCCCCTTAGGAAAATGCCTGCAGCGACTGTGTATCCTCCAAATACACCAATGCATTTAGTTCCTAGGACTATTACCACTAAGAGCAAGACCTTAATCAGTCAATATGTTATTTTTCAACTATTTATCGATTTTGAGAAAACTTGTAAGAAAAGGATCACACCCATTGGGATAACTGAAGGGGAAAAGGGTTTTGAGCAAACAAAAGAATGCTATCTAACTGAGGTCATGCCTTTCTTTAAACAACTAAAAGATTAATTTGAGAGTCTTAAAAAGGGGATAGATTCAGATATTAAAGGTATGGAAAAGGAATTTGATGCAATGGTAGTTGAGGTTAGTGACTATGATCGAGCATTAAAATATAAAGAGATTGAGAGGAAAAACTTGCATACACTGAATGAGTCTCTTATTTCTGAATATATTGCTCAAGATGTGTTTTACACTGCTACAAATTGTTCCATTAATGCTTCTCAATTTCATGAATTATCTGTTGCTCTGAAAGTCTCCCATGATCGTGTCATTGAGCTTGAAAAAACTAACTCTAAACTGCATGATAAGGTTGAACAAGATGATCATGATAACCTGGTAAAACAGTTTTCTAAATTGGAAGTTGAGCATCTTGCTTTGCAATTAAAATATCAACATTTGAAAGAAAATGTTAAAACCTCAAATATCAAGACATCCTTGGATGTTCCTGAATTTGATGCAGTTTTTGAAATTAGCAAACGTGATGAACAAATTCGAGCTCATTGTAACACGATCAGAAAGTTGAAAGCCCAAATTTCTCAATTAAAGGGTGAAATGAACAATGTGACTGGCTCCCAAATGCCTTCTCCATTAGATTCTCGGAATTCTCAAAACTTTCATCTTCAAAACTTGGTTAATGCTTTACAAAAGGAAAATGAGAGTTTTCTAGAAGAAAATGAAATGGTTAAACGTCATTTCAATGAGTTATTTGAGTCAATAAAAGTCACTCGTTATAAAAATAATGAACAAATAACTTCCTTGCAAAAGGAAATTGAGAATCTGAAGAGTCAGGTAAAAGGGAAAATGCCAATGACCAATGGGGAGAATGGTACATCAAAGGTGCATGCTTGTAATAAATATGCTTTGTCTGTGAAATATGTTCCTCCTCATCTTAGGAATAACAAACTTGCTATTCAAACATATTTCTCACACCTTAAGGACAGCCTAGAATGTCTCCGATAAGTTAGAGAAACCACTTGATAACGCAATTAGCCATGCATGCTTATATTCCAAACGATCTCAAGAACTTCTAGAATGCTTAATTACAATATGCCTTAAATCCTTAGGTGAGCAAGTCAGTCCCTTGATACCTTGTTCTATGCCTAGTGCCAAGCATACAACTCATTCAATGCCCATTGTTATAAATGTGAACTCTAGTATACCTTCAAGTAGTTCAGATCCCAGCACATCTAAATAGGAAATGCAAAAACTAGCAAAACCAAATATTGTTCCCATTCCCTCTACAAGAGTAATCAGTGACATTAAAGCGAGCATGTCAAAGTCTCAAGGCAATATAAGGAATGATAGGACCTTGCAAGCTAAGAATGTGCATTGGAAAAGAGTAGAAGATCACCCTAGGAACACTATGTTTGATTTGAATAAAACGAATCGTGTTGATTCTAGTATTAGCTATAAGCGTACTGTAATTAATTCGAATTTTGCTACAACGTGCAAAACATGTAATGAATGCTTGATTTCTTGTACTAATCATGAATGTGTTGTGAATGGGTTGTCTAATGCTATTAATGTCACAGTTAAAACAATTAATGCAATAAATCGTGCTAAGAAGGCTAAAAGGCAAATACGTAAGAAAGCTAGAAAACAGTGAAAACCCACAGGAAGAACATTTAGAAAGATAGGTTATCAATGGATACCTCTTGGCTATAAGGTTAATCAGACAGTGCCCACTAGAAAATGGATGCCTACTGGTAGAACTATTCCCTTAAGAAGTGAACATACTTTGAATAGGTCAAATACGGATACTAGCACTGCATCTATTTCTGATGATTCCATTGCTTCTATTTCTGATGTGGGTGTTCCAATCACTGTTACTAACCAAATGGAACCCATTCTTTCATGGGATCCCAATTATCCAGTTATCCATTCTTGTCTGTGTTCAACTGCAGATCGTTCAAATCGTTCTGTGGTACCTGGACTCAGGCTGTTCCAAGCATATGACTGGAGACCGGTCGCGGCTCATGAACTTCGTGAGTAAATTCATCGGACTGTTAGATTTGGGAACGACCATTTTGGAGCAATTATGGGTTATGATGATTATGTTGTCGGGAAAAGTGTAATCTCCAGGGTATATTATGTGGAAGGTCTTGGTCATAATTTGTTCTCTGTTGGTCAATTTTGTGATTCCGATCTAGAGGTGGCCTTTAGAAAACATACTTGCTTCGTTAGAGAACTAGATGGTGTGGAATTATTAAGAGGTACTCATGGTTCTAACCTATACACCATCTCTATCGAAGACATGATGAAGTCTTCTCCAATCTGCTTGCTGTCAAAGGCTTCTAAAACAAAATCATGGTTATGGCATCGTCGTCTCAATCACTTGAACTTCGGCACCATTAATAACCTTTCCAGAAAGGATCTTGTCAGAGGCTTACCCAGATTAAAATATGAAAAAGATCATCTTTGTTCAGCTTGCCAATTGAGTAAAAGCACGAAATATGCCCACAAACCAAAACCCACAAATTCAGTAATGGAAGTTCTTCATACCCTTCATATGGATCTGTGCGCACCAATGAGAGTGCAAATGATAAATGGTAAGAAATACATTCTAGTAGTTGTTGATGACTACTCTCGGTTTACTTGGGTAAAGTTTTTGAGGACAAAGGATGAAACTCCAGATGTCATCATCAAACTAATCAAACAGCTTCAGGTTCGACTCAACAATACAGTCAAAATTGTCCGAAGTGACAATGACATAGAGTTTGTTAACAAAGACTTAATTCAGTTTTACGAAAGTGTTGGAATCAGTCATCAAAGAAGTGTTCCACGAACTCCTCAATAGAACGGGGTAGTTGAAAGACGAAATCGAACTCTTTTGGAAGCCGCAAGAACAATGCTAATTTATTCAAAGGTTCCAATGTTTCTATGGGCTGAAGCCATTGCCACTGCTTGCTACACCCAAAATCGTTCCCTTATTCATACCTCTCATGGAAAAACTCCATATGAACTTGTTCATAAACGAAAACCTGATCTCTCCTACCTTCGTGTGTTTGGTGCTTTGTGCTATCCAACGAATGACAGTCAAGACCTAGGTAAATTAAGAGCAAAGGCCGATATTGGAATTTTTGTTGGTTATGCATCAAACAAGAAGGGTTACCGAATCTACAATAAGAGAACTCGAAATATCATGGAAACAATTCACGTTACGTTCGATGAGCTGACCAGTCAAATGGCTCCTGAACAATCCAGTTCTGGACCCGCACATCAAAATAGGCCCATTAGTTCATCCATTGTACCAAACTCCTCTCCAGCAACTCCATATGTACCTCCTACTGAAGATGATTTGAAGAAATTGTTTGATCCGATGTTTGATGAACACTATGAGCCAAGTGCTAATGATCTGTCAATTCCCACAACAGAGGCTGCTCATATCCCTGTGAATGAAGTCAATCCTTCAGTCTCAATATCACTAAGTCAAGAATCGCCTACTGCAGATCACTCTGTCACATCAACAAATCATCAATCTTCAAATGTACATGATGGAACTGTTTCTGGCATCAATGATGAAGTTAATCCCTTTGCTACTCCTGAAGATGCTCCATTTGAAAACATATTTGCTCCTGAATCATCATCAGAACCATCTTCTTCAGGAGACTTCGACTCTACTACTTCAGTTCAACAACAACTACCACATGATCACCTTAGAAAATGGACACATGATCACCCATTGGAAAACATCATTGGAAACCCTTCTCGTCCTATATCCACTCGTAAACAGCTTGCTACTGATGCCTTATGGTGCTTCTTCAATTTCGTACTCTCTAAGATCAAACCTAAAGATGCTAAAACGGCGATGAATGAAGATAGCTGGTTCAATGCCATGCAAGAAGAAATTCATGAGTTTGATCGATTAGATGTATGGGAATTAGTACCTGCTCCAGACTGTGCTATGATCATTGCTCTAAAGTGGATCTTCAAAGTGAAGCTTGATGAGCATGGTGATGTGTTGAAAAATAAGGCTAGGTTAGTGGCTAAAGGTTATCGTCAAGAAGAAGGTATTGACTTTGAGGAATCTTTTGCTCCTGTTGCTCGTATCGAGGCTATCAGAATCTTCTTGGCTAATGATGCTAGCAAGAACATGGTTGTCTATCAGATGGATGTGAAAACAGCCTTTCTTAATGGAGATCTGAAAGAAGTGGTTTACGTCAGCCAGCCAGAGGGTTTTGTGAATCCAGAGCATCCTACTCATGTTTATCGCTTGAAAAAGGCCCTTTATGGTCTGAAGCAAGCTCCTAGAGCATGGTATGATACACTATCAAAGTTTCTTCTATCTACTGGATTCAGCAAAGGAGCAGTTGATCCTACATTGTTCACTAGAAAGTCAGGCAAACATTTAATTCACGTTCAAATTTATGTTGATGATATCATCTTTGCCTCGACTGACCCCAATGAGTGTGACCATTTTTCAAATGAAATGGGTTCTAAATTTCAAATGTCAATGATGGGACAAATGTCATTTTTCTTGGGTGTACAAATTTCCCAAAGTCCCGGAGGCATTTTTATAAATCAATCTAAATATGCAAATGAGATTTTAAAGAAATTTGGATTTGATTCTAGTGACCCTGTTGACACTCCCATGATTGAACGTACTAAACTAGATGAGGATCACTCAGGGATCATGGTAGACCAAACGAAATATCGTAGTATGATTGGATCCCGGATGTACCTCACAGCTAGTAGACCAGACATCTTGTTCTCTGTTTGCATGTGTGCTAGATACTAGGCTAAGCCTACTAAAAAGCACCTTCAAGCGGTTAAACGGGTCTTTCGGTATCTCCAACGAACCATCAATATGGGACTTTGGTACCCGAAGGACACTGGTATGTCACTAACAGCCTATGCAGATGCTGATCATGCAGGATGTCAAGATACTCGTCGAAGTACGTCTGGAGGTGCTCAGGTTTTGGGTGATAAGCTTGTAAGCTGGTCTTCAAAGAAGAAAATGAGTACTTCTATTTCCTCTACAGAGGCTGAATACATAGCCATGTCATCTTGTTGTGCTCAAATCCTATGGATGAGATCCCAATTATCTGACTATGGCTTTGAATTCAACAAAATCCCTCTGTACTGTGATAATAAAAATGCTATTGCTCTCTCATGCAACAACTTTCAACATTCAAGAGCAAAGCACATTGACATTCGACATCATTTCATCCGGGAGCAAGTGGAAAATGATGTAGTGGAACTTTACTTTGTGAAGTCAGAATACCAGTTAGCAGACATCTTCACCAAAGCTCTTCCTAGAGAACGTTTTGAGTTTATACTTCCACGACTTGGTCTTAAGAGCCTACAACCGGAAACACTCAAACGTCTTCAAGAGGAAGAAAAGGAGTAAAAGGTTTTCTTCATCTATCTCTTGTAAACATTTAGTCGAAAAACAAAATACAAAATTATAAAACCTTCAAAAATCAAATAGAAAAATATAAAACTTTCAAAATCCATAAAAATTTGAAAAATTCAAAAAATCTTCAAAAAATATTGTCTTTTTGTCTTGTTTTTCTCGTTTCGATAAATATCTACGGTCTTGATTCTGTCATTCAAAGAATGACACGGGACTTCAGATGTTGTTCGAATTTTCAAAAAAAAAAATGAGAGAAAGAGAAAAAAATGGTTTATTGTCATTTCAGGCACTAACCCGCTTTTCAAAGAAAGAACAGAGCCATGAT
This sequence comes from Chrysanthemum seticuspe, assembly GCA_019973895.1. Classification (NCBI taxonomy): domain Eukaryota; kingdom Viridiplantae; phylum Streptophyta; class Magnoliopsida; order Asterales; family Asteraceae; genus Chrysanthemum; species Chrysanthemum seticuspe. The sequence goes on along the minus strand of BPTQ01000007.1, from coordinate 239,023,809 downwards.
TTATCTTGCTTTTTCAAATCTCATGCTCTGATTCTATAAACAATCGCTTTCAATCTAATGAAAATTAATTGCTTTGAAAAATAACTCGTACTCTATTTTTGTAAATCATCTGGACTTAACTTCTGTTAAAATATCTATCTCTCAATCTACAACTTATGTCATTGATTGAGGGGGAGAATGATTTCAATTAAATCAAAAGTTTATTTGTCATACAATTGTTTTCAAAAGATAATCATGCATGTTTAATCTATGGAGTTTAAAGTCTCAAAATCCGATCCTTATCTGTTAAAACATTTTTCATAATCAGGTCACAATTCTCCTTAAAAGCTTTCAAAATCAATTTAAATTGGATTTAAACTGATAATTCGATAAATGGGTTCATAAGTGTTTAGCAAAATTTTCCTTCCCACATGTGACAAACGATTTCAAATTTTCCATGCACATGTTGAGGGGGAGCATCTACTTTAAACCTTAAATTATTGAAACGTGATTGAATTGTCTCTAAGTGCAGGTTCCCTCTAATATGTGCAAAACTCTTTCAAACTTCGAGGCACATATTGATGGGGAGAAAACTTTTGAAAACCTCATCCTTCCTCAAAATGTTTTTATCTACTCAAATTGATTGGGAAGTGATGATGATCATTTTAGAAAATGTTAATCAAAAGATTGGACCTTTCACTCTTAATCTAACAATTTCAAAGATCTCTTGCCTCCATGTGCTAAACAATTTCTGAATTTGATGCATATGTTGAGGGAGAGCATTCCTAAAATATCAAAACAATTAAATACAAAATACTTTGATTCTATATCACAAGTATCTTGATTGATTTTTTCAAATGGTTTTCAATTGGTTTCGAGACGGAAGAACTATATCAAATGACCGACCAACTTTACTTTAAGCATGGTGATATAAGGAAGATATGGTTAGGTTAAGGTCCAACGATCCGCCAGAACCGGAGGGATGTTCCCAGGGACAATCCACTAGTTAGTGTAGAAGTCCTTAGGAATATTGAAAAAAGGAGAAAAGTGAGATATGCGAAGAGTGCGGACTGAGACTGAGCTAGTACTGGAATAAACCCAACAAGGTTCTAGTTATGAAGTTTCGGTAAGCACTGAAGGGGTTGAAGAATGAAAACGAATTGAATGAGAAATAGGTGAAAACAAATAGCCCTCCAATTATTCAACCTTAGGGCAGATATCGGGTTCAATTCATATGCTACTGGTGGTTACCAACGTAACATCGGTATTGAAGACAAGACGTCATGGACCCAGTGATGCACTGCACTTCAACTTTCCAAACCACTCAAGTTCCTCTTAAAAGGACTTGTTTCATTCTCACGGGGAACCGACATTATCTATCGACTCTCTCTTAGAGATTGTTGATATTGAAGAAGGAGACCCTCTCCCTAGTCTCCGAAATAGGATCCAAATATGCACAATTGAGTCTATAGCCGCGAGATCATCAATAAATCTCTTTAGGACACTTTCAATGAAGACTCTCTGTTTCACACAATGTGGAAAGAGAGATTATATCTTATGAGTCCTACGCATTATCCTTGTGGTATTGCCAGAACATCCGAGTGATATGTAAAATATTCACAATGAAGATGGAAAGCCTTCTGGAGCCAACATCAAACAAGCTCCTGGTAGGTGGCATGTGAGATCTTTTCAATAGATCGACCATGTGAAACTGAACAGAAACAATGGGGCGATTCAATCTTTTGAATCAATCCTGGTTCAGGATATGGATTGACGGACACTTTTGAAAAACCGGTCGTTATGCTTAAAAACGCCTTTCTCTAGCACATCGACTGTGTACAAATATTTCAAATCAAAATGTGTTTATGATTGATAATTGATTTTCATTAAAACCTTCGTTGTATTGCAAAAACAATTTCTATTGAGCAGTACACGATTGTTTTTCAAATATCTTTTCATCAATCGGTGAATCTCAATTCGCTGGTTCACTCACTCTGTGTTGTCTTCTTTGAGATGTTCCGGTTTGAGAACGGCTAGAACAGCTACGCAACCCTGTCAAGGAAATTCTTCGGAATAATACCTGATCACAGGCAGTACTTGTACTGATCAATGGGGAACCGTGGGCCGTGTACCTCAATTCAACAAAAGTGATCAAAGACACTCTTGTGTGCTTTATTGCTAACTGTTTTATGCAGGAACACTCTACGTTTGCAGCAGATCAGAATGGAGCGGTCAATCCATAGCCGCATGCTCGCACAACACATTCATTTCTAAAGATATCATGATTAGTGCATCAATGACTCTGATATTATGTAACATATTGGATTTCACATACACATCAAACCATAACCAAAGTAGGCGTACACAATATGAGTTTTAGAGAGAGAAAGTTAGAGGTTTGGGAACTTTAGTGAGAGAAAGAAAAATCTTATTATGAGCTCCAACTCTCTACCTTGGGAGGTAGAGAGTATTTATAGTACTTACATAAAACGCCACCTGACGGGCTGTGGATCAGGCATACAGTGGGTAAAGACCCGTCCATCCTCCACGGTGTTACTTAACTAAATGCTACTTAACAATAACTAACTACGACTACGAGCTTTCTAATGATTACATATACTTGAAGTGACCGACACTTTAACTACTGGATTTTCCAAATCCTAACAATCTCCCCCTAAGGGAGGTCACCTCGAATATACATTAAATTACATAGAAAACAAACAGATATCACATTGAGATTTTTCTTGGATTCTTGTTCTGTAGCTCGTAGTTTTTGAATCTTCATTTTCGCATGTTTGGATAATCTGAGTGGAGGTCTTTAACTGATCCACGTGATACTGAGTTTTGAGCCAGCTTTGAGATCATCTGCCACATTAATCTCTGACTCATCCTTTGTGGTGTTGGTATTATGTGATGGTGTGACTTTTGGACCGACATGCTCACATTCTGGATCATGATTTCTTCTAATCAGAGTAGCGGAAGCTTTTGTTGATTCACGATATTGGCAACAGCGTAGCAGAAGCATGGAGTGATAATATCAGAGTCATTGATGCACTAATCATGATTTCTTTAGATATGAATGTGTTGTGTGAGCATGCGGCTATGGATTGACCGCTTCATTCTGATCAACTGCAAACGTCGGGGTGTACCTACATGAGACAGTTAGCAACAAAGCGCACGAAAGTGTCTTTGATCACTTTTGATGAATTGAGGTACACGGCCCACGGTTCCCCGTTGATCAGTACAAGTACTGCCTATGATCAGGTATAATTCCGAAGAATTTCCTTGACAGGGTTTCGAAGCTGCTCTAGCTGTTCTCAAACCGGAACGTCTCAAAGAAGACAACACGGAGTGAGTGAACCAGCAAAATGAGATTCATTGATTGATGAAAAGAGATTTGAAAAACAATCGTGTATTGCTCAAATAGAAATTGTTTTTGTAATACAATGAGGGTTTTAATGAAAATCAATTATCAATCATAAACACCTTTTATTTTGAGAAATACGTACTCAGTCGATGCGCTAAAGAAAAGAGTTTTTAAGCACAACGACTGGTTTTTCAAAGGTATCCGTCAATCCATAACCTGAACCAGGATTGATTCATAAGATTGAATCGCTCCATTATTTCTATCCAGTTGTCACATGGTTGATCTATTGGATAGATCTCACATGCCACCTACTAGGAGCTTGTTTGATGTTGGCTCCAGAAGGCTTTCCATCTTCATTGTGAATATGTAAGCATATCACTTAGATGTTCTGGCAATACCACAAGGATAATGCGTAGGACTCATAAGATGTAATCTCTCTTTCCACATTGTGTGAAACAGAGAGTCTTCATTGAAAGTGTCCTAATGAGATTTATAAGATGATCTCGTGGCTCTACACTCAATTGTGCATATTTGGTTCCTATGCCGGAGACTAGGGAGAGGGTCTCCTTCTTCAATATCAACAATCTCTAAGAGAAACTCGATAGATTATGTCGGTTCCCTGTGAGAGTGAAACAAGCCCTTTTCAGAGGAACTTGAGTAGTTTGGGAAGTTTAGTGCAGTGCGTCACTGGGTCCCTGACGGCCTGTCCTCAATACCGATGTTACCTTGGTAACCACCAGTAGTATATGAATTGAACCCGGTTTCTGCCCTAAGGTTGAATAAATGGAGGGCTATTTCTTTTCAGCCTTTTCACATCAAATTCTTTTTCATTCTTCAACCCCTTCAGTGCTTACCGAGACTTCATTACTAGAACCTTGTTGGGTTTATTCCAGTACCAGCTCAGTCTCAGTCCGCACTCTTCCCTTATCTCACTTTTCTCCTTTTTTCATCATACCTAAGGACTTCTACACTATCTAGTGGATTGTCTCTGGGAAGATCCCTCCGGCTCTGGTGGGATCGTGGGAACGAATTCCTAACCTATCCATCCTTATAACACCATAGATAAAGTAAAGTTGGTCGGTCTTTTTGGTATTGTTCATCTGCCATTGGAACCAATTGAAAACCATTTGAAAAATCAATCAAGATACTTGTGATATAGAATCAAAGCATTTTGTATCTTAATTGTTTTGATATTTTAGAAATGCTCCCCCTCAACATATGCATAAATATTTAGAATTTGTTTAGCACATGGAGGCAAGAGATCTTTGAAATAGTTAGATTAAGAATGAAAGGTCCAATCTTTTGATTAACATTTTCTAAAATGATCATCATCACTTCCTAATCAATTTGAGTAGATAAAACATTTTGAGGAAGGATGGGGTTTTCAAAAGTTTGCTCCCCCTCAATATGTGCCTTGAAGTTTGAAAGAGTTTTGCACATATTAGAGGGGCCCTGCACTTAGAGACAATTCAATCACGTTACAATGGTTTGAGATATAAAATAGATGCTCCCCTCAACATGTGCATGGAAAATTTAAAATCGTTTGTCACATGCGGGGAGGAAAACTTGTACATCCTTATAAAACCATTTACCGACTTATCAGATTAAGTCCAATTTAAATCACAAATTCTCCCCCGATCACAATTATCAAATCATTTGTGATTTGTGATCTCTGTAGATTTAAATTGATTTTGAAAGCATTTAAGGAAAATTGTGACTTGATTATGAAAGCGTTTTAACTGATAAGGATTGGATTTTGAGACTTTAAACTCCATTGATTAAACATGCATAATTATCTTTTGAAAACATAAAAGTAACCAAGGTCTGGTACCATTGTTTGAAAAATACACTTTTTGATTTAATTGAAAAATCATTCTCCCCCTCAATCAATGGCATAAGTAGTTGATTGAGAGTTAGATATTTTTGACAACGGTTAATTCCAGATGATTTTCAAAAATAGAGTCCGAGTTATTTTTCAAAGCAATTAGTTTTCAATAGATATGAAGTAATTGTTATATAGAATCAGAGCATGAAAAAAAACAAGATAAAGCATGGCTCTGTTCTTTATTTGAAAGCGGGTTATTGTCTGAAATGAAAATAAGCCATTTGTTTCTCTTTTTCCCAAATTTTTTTTTAAACATTCGAACAACATCTAAAGTCCCGTGTCATTCATTGAATGACAACACAAAGACCGTAGATATAATCGAAGAGGTAGAAACATGAAAAAAGGACATTTTTTTTTTTTTTTTTTAATATATACAAAATATAGATGAAGAAAAGACCTTTACTCCTCGTCTTCCTCCTGAAGACGTTTGAGTGTTTCTGGTTGAAAGCTTTTCAAGCCAAGTCATGGAAGAATAAACTCAAAACGTTCTCTTGGAAGAGCTTTGGTGAAGATGTCTGCTAACTGGTATTCTGACTTCACAAAATAAAGTTCCACCACACCGTTTTCCACTTGCTCCCTGATGAAATGATGTCGGATTTCAATGTGCTTTGCTCTTGAGTGTTGTACGTTGTTGAATGAGAGAGCAATAGCACTTTTATTATCACAGTACAGAGGGATTTTGTTGAATTCAAAGCCATAGTCAGATAATTGGGATCTCATCCAAAGGATTTGAGCACAACAGGATGACATGGCTATGTATTCAGCCTCTGTAGAGGAAATAGAAGTACTCATTTGCTTCTTTGAAGACCAGCTTACAAGCTTATCACCTAAAAACTGAGCACCTCCTGATGTACTTCTACGTGTATCTTGACATCCTGCATGATCAGCATCTGCATAGGCTGTTAGTGACATACCGGTGTCCTTCGGGTACCATAGTCCCATATTGATGGTTCCTTGGAGATACCGAAAGACCCGTTTAACCGCTTCAAGGTGCTTTTTAGTAGGCTTAGCCTGATATCTAGCACACATGCACACAGCGAACAAGATGTCTGGTCTGCTAGCTGTGAGGTACATCAGGGATCCAATCATGCTACGATATTTCGTTTGATCTACCATGATCCCTGAGTTGTCCTCATCCAGCTTAGTACGTTCAATCATGGGAGTGTCAACGATGTCACATGATACAAATCCAAATTTCTTTAAATACTCATTTGCATATTTAGATTGATTTATAAAAATGCCTCCGGGACTTTGTGAATTTTGTAATCCCAAGAAAAATGACACTTGTCCCATCATTGACATTTGAAATTTGGAACCCATTTCATTAGAAAAACGATCACATTCATTGGGGTCAGTCGAGGCAAAGATAATATCATCAACATAAATTTGAACATGAATTAAATGTTTGCCTGACTTCCGGGTGAACAATGTTGGATCAACTGCTCCTTTGCTGAATCCAGTGGACAGAAGAAACTTTGAAAGCGTATCATACCATGCTCTAGGAGCTTGCTTTAAACCGTAAAGAGCCTTTTTCAAACGATAGACATGAGTAGGATGCTCTGGGCTCACAAAACCCTCTGGCTGACTGACGTAAACCACCTCTTTTAAATTTCCATTCAGAAAGGCGGTTTTAACATCCATCTGATATACAACCATATTCTTGCTAGCAACATTAGCCAAGAACGTTCTGATTGCTTCAATACGAGCAACTAGAGCAAATGATTCTTCAAAGTCAATACCCTCCTCTTGACGGTATCCTTTTGCGACCAATCAAGCCTCGTTCTTTAAGACATCACCATGCTCATCAAGTTTTAATTTGAAGATCCGTTTTAGAGCAATGATCATAGCATAATCTGGAGCAGGTACTAATTCCCATACATCAAGTCGATCAAACTCATGAATTTCTTCTTGCATGGAATTGAACCAGCAGTCTTCATTCATGGCGGTTTTAATGTCTTTTGGTTCGACCTTAGAGAGTACGGAGTTGAAGAAGCACCATAAGGCATCAGTTGCAAGTTGTTTCTGTGTGGATACTGGGCGAGAGGGGTTTCCAATGATGTTGTCCAATGGGTGATCATGTGTCCATTTTCTAAGGTGTTCATGTGGTTGTTGTTGTGGAACTGAAGTAGCAGAGTCGATATCTCCTGATGAAGATGGTTCAGATGATGATTCAGGAGCAAATATGTTTTCAAATGGAGCATCTTCGGGAGTAGCAAAGGGATTAATTTCTTCATTGATTCCAGAGACAATTCCATGATGTACATTTGATGATTGATGATATGTTGATGAGACAGAGTGATCAGCAGCAGGCGCTTCTTGACTTAATGATATTGAGACTGAAGGGTTCATTTCATTCACAGGGATAGGAGCAGCCTCTGTTGATGGAATTAACATTTCATCAGCATTCGGTTCATAAAGTTCATCAAACATTGGATCAAACAATTTCTTTAAATCATCTTCAGATGGAGGGACATATGGAGTTGCTGTAAATGAGTTTGGTACAAGGGATGAACCAATGGGACTGTTTTGAAGTGCGGGTCTAGAACTGGATTGTCCAGGAGCCATTTGACCGGTCAGCTCATCGAACGTAACGTGAATTGTTTCCATGATATTTCAGGTTCTCTTGTTGTAGATTCGGTAACCCTTCTTGTTTGGTGCATAACCAACAAAAACTCCAATATCGGCCTTTGCTCTTAATTTACCTAAATCTTGTCCGTCATTCGTTGGATAGCACAAAGCACCAAACACACGAAGGTAGGAGAGATCAGGTTTTCGTTTATGAACAAGTTCATATGGAGTTTTTCCATGAGAGGTATGAATAAGGGAACGATTTTGGGTGTAGCAAGCAGTGGCAATGGCTTCAGCCCATAGAAACATTGGAACCTTTGAATAAATTAGCATTGTTCTTGCGGCTTCCACAAGAGTTCGATTTCGTCTTTCAACTACACCGTTATGTTGAGGAGTTCGTGGAACACTTCTTTGATGACTGATTCCAACACTTTCATAAAACTGAATTAAGTCTTTGTTAACAAACTCTATGCCATTGTCAGTTCGGACAATTCTGACTATATTGTTGAGTCGAACCTGAAGCTGTTTGATTAGTTTGATGATGACATCTGGAGTTTCATCCTTTGTCCTCAAAAACTTTACCCAAGTAAATCGAGAGTAGTCATCAACAAATACTAGAATGTATTTCTTCCCATTTATCGTTTGCACTCTCATTGGTCCGCACAGATCCATATGAAGGTTATGAAGAACTTCCATTACTGAATTTGTGGGTTTTGGTTTGTGGGCATATTTCGTGCTTTTACCCAATTGGCAAGCTGAACAAAGATGATCTTTTTCATATTTTAATCTGGGTAAGCCTCTGACAAGATCCTTTCTGGAAAGGTTATTAATGGTGCCGAAGTTCAAGTGATTGAGACGACGATGCCATAACCATGACTTTGTTTTAGAAGCCTTTGACAGCAAGCAGATTGGAGAAGACTTCATCATGTCTTCGATAGAGATGGTGTATAGGTTAGAACCACGAGTACCTCTAAATAATTCCACACCATCAAGTTCTCTAATGAAACAAGTATGTTTTTTAAAGGCCACCTCTAGATCGGAATCACATAATTGACCAACAGAGAACAAATTATGACCAAGACCTTCCACATAATATACCCTGGAGATTACACTTTTGCCAACTACATGATCTCCATAACCCATAATTGCTCCAAAATGGTCGTTCCCGAATCTAACAGTCCCGATGAATTTACTCACGAAGGTCATGAGCCGCGACCGGTCTCCAGTCATATGCTTGGAATAGCCTGAGTCCAAGTACCACAGAACGATTTGAACGATTTGCAGTTGAACATAGACAAGAATGGATAACTGGATAATTGGGATCCCCATGCAAGAATGGGTTCCACTTGGTTAGTAACACTGATTGGAACACCCACATCAGAAATAGAAACATCCATATCAGAAATAGAAGCAATGGAATCATTATGAATAGACGTAGTACTAGTGTCCGTATTTGACCTATTCAAAGTATGTTCACTTCTTAAGGGAATAGATCTACCAGTAGGCACCCATTTTCTAGTGGGCATTGTCTGATTAACCTTATGGCCAACAGGTATCCATTGATGACCTATCTTACTAAATGTTCTTCCTGTGGGTTTCCATTGTTTTCTAACTTTCTTTTGTTTTTGCCTTCTAACCTTCTTAGCATGAATTTTTTCATTGATAATTTCAACTAGGCATTCGACAGCATTAGACAAATCATTCATACCACATTTAAGATTAGTAACAGAAACCACGCAATCATCATTACATGTTTTGCCAAAAGTAGTAGAATTCGCATTAACTACAGTACGCTTAAAGCTAACACTATAATCAACACGATTCGTTTTATTCAAATTCTCCCTATGGTGATCTTCTACTTTCTTCCAATGCACATTCTTAGCTTGCGAGGTCCTATCATTCCTTGTATTGCCTTGAGACTTTGACCTGCTCGCTTTAATGTCACTGATTACTCCTGTAGAGGGAACGGGAACATTAGTTGGTTTTGCTACTTTTTGCCTTTCCTGTTTTGATGTGTTGGGTTGTGAACTATTTGAAGGGACACTGAGGTTCACTTTCTTAACACTGGAGGTGTTGGGATTTGAACTATTTGAGGGCCTACTAATGTTCACATTCATAACATTGGGCATAGAACAAGGTATCAAGGGATTGACTTGCTCACCTAGAGATTTAGGGAATATTGTAATTAAGAATTCTAGAAGTTCTTGAGATCGTTTGGCATATAAGCATGCATGGCCAATTGCATTATCAAGTGGTTTCTCTATCTTATCCTTTTCTACAATCTCACGAAGATATTCTAGACTATCCTTAAGGTATGAGAAATATGTTTGAATAGCAAGTTTGTTATTCCTAAGATCAGGAGGAACATATTTCACAGACAAAGCATATTTATTACAGACATGCACCTTTAAAGTACCATTCTCCCCATTGGTCATTGGCATTTTCCCTTTTACCTGACTCTTCAGCTTCTCAATTTCCTTTTTCAACGAAGTTATTTTTTCGTTATTTTTGTTACGAGTGACTTTTATTGACTCAAATAACTCATTGAAATGACGTTTAACCTTTTCATTTTCTTCTAGAAAACTCTCATTTTCCTTTTGTAAAGCATTGACCAAGTTGTGAAGATGATAATTTTGAGAATTCCGAGAATCAAAAGGAGGAGGCATTTGGGAGCCAGTCACATTGTTCTTTTCACCCTTTAACTGAGAAATTTGGGCTTTCAACTTTCTGATCGTGTTACAGTGAGCTTGAATCTGTTCATCACGTTTGTTTATTTCCAAAACTGCATCAAACTCTTGGACATCCGTGGATATCTTGATATTTGAGGTTTTAACATTTTCTTTGAGATGTTGATATTTAAGCTGTAAATCAAAATGTTCAACTTCTAGTTTAGAAAGATGTTTTACCAAAGTATCGTGATCATCCTGTTCAATTTTCTCACTTAGTTTAGAGTTTTTGATTTCAAGCTCAATGACACGATCATGGGAGACTTTTAAAGCAACAGATAGTTCATGAAATTGAGAAGCATTAATGGAGCAATTCGTAGCAGTGTAAAACACATTTTGAGCAATACATTCAGAAATAAGATTCTCATTCAAGGTATGCAAGTTTTTTCTCTCAATCTCATTATATTTTAATGCTCGCTCATAGTCACTAACCTCAACTATCATTGTATCAAATTCCTTTTCCATTCCTTTAATATCTGAATCTATCCCCTTTTTAAGACTCTCAAAATGATCTTTTAGTTGCTTAAAGAAAGGCATGACCTCAGTTAAATAGCATTCTTTTGTTTGTTCAAAACCCCTTTCCCCTTCAGTTATCCCAGTGGGTGTGATCCTTTTCTTACACGTTTTCTCAAAATCGACAAATAGTTGAAAGATAACATATTGACTAATTAAGGTCTTGCTTTTAGTGGCAATAGTTCTAGGAACTAAATGCATTGGTGTATTTGGAGGATACAAAGTCGCTGCAGGCATTTTCCAAAGGGGAGGGTTTGTTTCAACAAGATTTTCAGCTTTTTGCTTATCTAAGTCCCTTTTCCAGAAAGCTTGTTCAGGTGTTAACAACGTTTGAGGCTTAAATTTGTTTAGGGAGATCCAGTTTTCCTTCTTGTAATCATGGGGTTTGATCATTATGTTATTCTTTTTACATTCAGGATCTTCTAGCTTCTTATTCATTTTCTCTCTAGATGCATCATCTAATTTTCTATCTTCCTCACTGCACTCAACGCAACTTGGTTTCTGTCTAGGTTTAAGAATCTCATTGCCATCATAAATTACCTTATGGGCAGCTCTAGCCTTTTTAACAACCTCTAGATTTGGTTCCTCAACAAGGGGAGTACTATGTTTATCACTCAAAAGTCTGTGCTTAGTGATTAAGTGAGCAGTCTGAATGGTATTTCCTTGTACGTACAACTTATTTTCAAGCTTGTTTTTCAAGGTTTTTAGATAAGAAAAATCATTCAAAAGTTTTGATTCCTTAGCAATGAATTCTGCTTAAGCATTTTAACATTTTCTTGAAATTCTTGTTTTTGCTTAGCAGTTTTAGAAAGCTTTTCTTGTAAGGAGTTTGACTCTTATTTTAATACTTCTTCTCTAAACCTACTTTTTCTAATAGTTGTATGCATTTGGTCAGCCATTTCCTGCTCACGGGTGGTTAATTCAAACTTAGCACGGTGTTCATAAATAGCAACACGTTCTTTATAAGCATTAAGTTCAGAAATAACAGAATCATCAAGGGCACGTGCAGTGTATTCGTCAAAAGCATAGTCATCATTGACTGCATAAGATACATCACTTGGTACAATCTTACTTTCACTTTGTTTCACATATTGATCATATGGGACAACATTGATATTACCCATATTTTCAATATCTGACTCAATAATTACAGTTGATTGTACTTCGTTATGTATCTTTTGCTCATCAACTTCATCGTATAATTTTAATACCTCAGAAATGATTTTGTCTTTGGATGGACCAGCTTGTGGTGATGAAGAGACTTTAGGAGAGACCATTGGAGAAATGCTAGCCATGAAAATGGTTTGTGCAGTAGGTTCTTCATCAACATCAGAGTCGTATGCATCATAATCAACTACTTGAAAGGCATTCTGATGATTATGTCCTATCTCCTGAATTGGTTGCTCATCCACATCTGCATCATATGTCTTAGCATTTCCCTCAGCCAAGAACAATAACTCCTCTTCATCCAAGGCTGCACCATTATCCTGAGCTTGCACAAGCAACATCTTATCCCTGAAGTACTCGACATTCTGAGGGCGTTTTGGCGATGTGAAGTTCCTTGCAATGTGTCCCTCACCTCCACAGTTGTAACATTTGATTGGCTTTGCTTGACCCTGGTTTCCATTCCTTCCCCTATTCTGATTTGCAACATAACCTCTACCAGCTCCACCTCTTCCTTGTTCGTACTGCCTTTCTTGAACTGGCTGCACCATAACCTTTCCATCTCTGACAGTTGCCTGATTGTGTGGATTAGATGCTGTTCTGAGGTTGTTGTTGGTGTGTGGGAGAGAGTTCATGTTTTGACTGATCATGAGAGCCAGTTGATTAATGAAGTTTCCCACGTGTACATCAGCATCAGCTTGTCTGAACATTGGATCGGGAATGAGTTTGTGATTACCATTACCCATGGGTATAACTTGAGATGCTTTGGTGGTATTTCCAATGTTTGAGTAGAAGGCAGTTGAATCATTTGATGAGCTTATCTCTCCCTGGTTGGTTTTGAACTGATTTAGAATCCTTTTTTCAAACATAGCATGTCTCTCATTCTGAAGAAGGAAGGCATAGAGTTGCTCATAGTTTGTATTCTTCAATCCTTTGGTTAGCTTCACAAAGGTGACAAACTTGTGCCATTCGGGATTCATGTTGTTCAAAAACTTTGAGTTCAACTGAATGTTTGGCATAGTCATTCTGATGTTCCTCATATCATTAACAAGCTTGTGGAATCTCACGTAATACTCATAGACACTCTCATCTGGTTTCATCTTGAAGTGTTTAAATTCATCATAGAGTTGTGATTCTCTGTCTTCCATAGTTAATTCAGAACCTGAGAGAAGCATCTTGACATTATCCCACACTGCCTTGGCTTCGGTGTTGTGATTGATCAGCTTGTAGATATCTTTTGGAAGACCTTGAAGTACGATGTTAGAAGCCCTGATATCAGCATCGAATCTCTTTTTCTCCTTATCATCGAGCTCATCATATGTCTTTGGTCTGTCTATTCCATAGATCATTGTTCCATCTACAGCTGTATCAATTAAGTCTCTTATAGTCTCAATCTTATAAGGTCCTTCATCAATCGATTTGAGAATGTTGACCCCATTTTCCTTTCCAAGACAGTACAGTCTGATTCGTTGAGCCCAAGAGTCGTAGTCAGTTCTGTCAAGCATGGGTGGACGGGTATCTGAACCAGCTGCTTGAACATCCTCGGCAACAGTGGAGATGATTGTAGGTACGTTGGTAGACATGTGTAAAGATTACATGGGATTTTATAACTCTATGATTAAACCGGGAAATAGATTCTTTCACGGGATTTTACTAAATCAAGAGAAAACCAAATTACAAACAAAAGTTAACCAAGTCGCTAAGATTCCTTAAATCAAGTCGCTAAAAACCAAGTTGCTAAGACAAGTCGCTAAGTTCCAAATCGCTATGAATTGTGACAGCAGGTCGCTATGCACCAAGTCGCTAAGAGATCAAGTTGCTTAATAGCAACTCGCTACTGGACCAAATTGCTAACACCAAGTCGCTAAGAAACTTAAGAACAAGTCGCTATCAAAATTGAAACCAAGTCGCTACCCGTAGTGGAGAATCCACAAACAGTACTTTTTGTCGGCTTGTCTCTAAAGGCAAGTCGCTACAACTCGCTACAGACTTACAAAGCAAGTCGCTACCAAGAAAAGAATACCGTGACTCAAGTCGCTAGCATGAAAACTTCAAAAACACCACTTTTCAATCCAAAAACAACCCAACCACGATGATTCAAGCCTTCCAAATCAAAACCTAAACACCTATGATCATCCTAAACACAAAAGTACAATCAAAATCCTAACTTTAACACAAGAAATCAACCAAATGATGCAAAAACCACTAAACTTTCTCAAACTCAAAAACCACCTAAAAACCACTAGAAATCCAAAGATATGTAAGAGATGATCTATCCATGTCTCTGATACCATTTGTAACATATTGGATTTCACATACACATCAAACCATAACCAAAGTAGGCGTACACAATATGAGTTTTAGAGAGAGAAAGTTAGAGGTTTGGGAACTTTAGTGAGAGAAAGAAAAATCTTATTATGAGCTCCAACTCTCTACCTTGGGAGGTAGAGAGTATTTATAGTACTTACATAAAATGTCACCTGACGGGTTGTGGATCAGGCATACAGTGGGTAAAGACCCGTCCGTCCTCCACGGTGTTACTTAACTAAATGCTACTTAACAATAAATAACTACGACTACGAGCTTTCTAACGATTACATATACTTGAGGTGACCGACACTTTAACTACTGGATTTTCCAAATCCTAACATATTATCACTCCATGCTTCTGCTACGCTGCTGCCAATATCATGAATCAACAAAAAGCTTTCACTACTCTGATAAGAATATATCATGATCCAGAATGTGAGCATGTCGGTCCAAATGTCACAACACCACAATGGATGAGTCAGAGATTTACTGTCGCTGATGATCTCAAAGCTGGCTCAAAACTCTGTATCACGTGGATCAGTTAAAGACCTCCACTCAGATTCTTCAAACATGCAATAATAATGTATCAAAGACTACGAGCTACAGAACAAAGAACATGAACAAGAATCCAAGAACAATTTCAATGTAATATCTGTTTGTATTCTATGTAATTGTAATGTGTGTTTGAGGTGACCTCCCTTAGGGGGAGATTGTTAGGATTTAGAAAATCCAGGTATTAAAGTGTCGGTCACCTCAAGTATATGTATCCGTTAGAAAGCTCGTAGTTGTAGTTATTTACTGTTAAGTAGTATTTAGTTAAGTAACAACGTGGAGGACGGACGGGTCTTTACCCACTGTATGCCTGATCCACAGCCCGATAGGTGGCGATTTACGTAATGACTATAAATACTCTCTACCTTCCAAGGTAGAGAGTTGGAGTTCATAATAAGATTTTTCTTTCTCTCACTTAAGTTCCCTAAACCTCTAACTTTCTCTCTCTAGAACTCATCTTGTACGCCTACTTTGGTTATGGTTTGATGTGTATGTGAAATCCAATATGTTACAGTACACTAGCCGGTTCTCTTTTTAGGGGATCCGTGGGATCCGCCACAACAGTGGCTGGTTTTTCTAGCGCCTTAACAAATTTTGTTTCTTTACTTTCACTAGTTGATGGATCAAGTTGTTGAATACCTAAGCCTTTTAGGTTGTTACCGGTTTTAACACCATCTAGTATTGTATCTAAGGTGTTCGTACTCATTCTAGCAATTTTAGAATCTAGATGATCAACTAGTGTTTGAAGTTGAACGCAAAGTTCACATTCACCACTTGCTATTTTACCTTTTTCTAAACGTTTTAGTTTTGCTTTTAATTCTATGATTTTTTTTATCTAAATGTTGGTTTTGACTCTTTGAAAGCTTATTTTTGTTAATTAGTTTTAATCTAATGTTGCATAGTTTGTCATATTCATTATGCAAAGAGTCGTCATCAAGTGATGAACTACTATAGTATTCGTGACATACCTCGTCATTTGCCATGAGACAAATTTCTTCGTCCTCCTCATCGCTCATTCCCCACGTGCTGCTCACGAATGCTTTATGATCATCCCGTTTGGGACACTTACTAATAAAGTGGTTTGGGTCCCCACATTTAAAGCAAGTACGATCATCCTTTGGCTTCTCGTCCTCTTTGCTTTTCCGAAGGCCTTTCTTATCGTCATATGGTTGTTTGACGTATCTTCCCTTTCTTCTAAAGAACTTTTTAAAGTCCCTTACCGCCATATCGTACTCCTCGTCGTCACTACTCGAAGAGGAGTTCTCTTCATCGCTTGAAGCCTTTTTGGCTTTAAGGGCCAGAGATTTGTGTTTCTCTTTTACCTTTGAGGCTTCGGAGTCTTTGGCAAGCACAAGCTCGTAGACTTTTAGGTTGCCTATGAGTTCATCGTGGGTGAGGATTGTCAAATCTTTTGACTTTTCGATCACCGTCACCTTGGATCTCCACTTCGATAGAAGTGCCCTTAGATATCTCCTAACATGGTTACGGCTAGAAAAAGATTCATCAAGTGCTTGTAACGATGTAATAATAGTATTAAAGTTACCAAACGAATGATCTATAGTTTCCTCATCCGATGTTGAAAATTGTTCATATTGTTGAACAAATAAATCAATTTTATTATTCTTAACTTGTTGGTTGCCTTGATGAGTTACAACTAAAGAAGTCCAAATTTCTTTAGAGGTTTTAAGCATAGAAATTCTTTCGAATTCCTTTTTCGGTAAGGCATTATATAAAACCATTTTTGCTTCACTATTTTTAGAAAGCTTTTTCTTTATTTCATCATTTAGTTTATCATGAGGTATGTTAACTAAATTCCCTTTATCGTCTTTTGAGGTAGCCTCAAAGTCGCCTTCAACAATAATGTACCAAAGATCAATATCTTTAGATTTCACATATATTTCGAATCTATTTTTCCAATATATAAAAACCATTAGTTTCAAGTAGTGGTGGTCGTTGCATAGATTGCTCTTCCTTATAATTTTCAGAACCCATAGTGATCGAAAAGTTTTTAAAATACAATTTTACTTTAAAACTTGTATAAACTTAGCTCTTGATGCCAATTATGGAAAACTAGAAGGGGGGGTTGAATAGTTTTGCCGATTTTAAGTTGATTTCAAAAACTTTAGATTCGTTAATATGTGAGATCTTACGGATGTTGAGAACGTATAGATCTAATGATAATGTAACCAAATAAATAAAGTTAAGGGATGGAAATGACACAACCCATTTATAGTGGTTCGGCTATAAGGACACCTTCCTTGCCCTACTCCACTCCCTGAGTCACCTACTCGAGAGTTCAAGCACTATGTCAACAAACTCCTTCACTTGGCAGAGAAGCCTTCACAACATTGCTTACACTTTTTCTGGTACAAAGTTAGATACCGAGTCCGTAACAAGGTGGACCAAACCAACACGACTATTACACAACAACTATGTGAAATATCAAATACAAGATCTTCGCTACAGAAATCTTACGGAGTGACAAATCAATCAAGGACCCCTTGCTTGGATGACTTGTAGAATGCTAGTGATCTCGCCTTAGAGAAGGACCTATATGAGGATCATAATAGAAAGAAAGAAGAACAACTCTCTAGATCAAGTGATCTATATGTTAGAAGAGAATGAGAGTGTTTGAGAGATTTAGTAAGAAGAGGGGTGAGTTAAAATGAAGAAATGGCTCTCTATTTATAGGCAAAATTCTTCACTGTTCCCCGGATCCCACGGATCCCTTCCACTTGGGATCCGTCTAGTGTAATCCTAGGGATCCGTGGAATGCTCCTCTTTGCCCATGGGTTTTTTGGTTATGGGTCATGGGTTATGGGTTGGTCCATGGGTTTTCTTTAGATTCAATGTATCTAAATATACATTGCATCTAGCCAACTTGGGTATAGGTTATGATCCATGGGTTATGGTTTTTACCCATCCTAATAAACTATTACAACAAATGCTTAATTACTACATTTTTGTATTTAAATGGCTATATGTAAATGCTTTACAAAAATAACATGTATCCTTATAATTATACTTGAGACAACATTATATTTGTTATCAACAAAACACAAAGAGATCACAAAATATTAATAAACGTTTTTACGGTTTATTTGTATTAACATAATCGAACGAGGTTCACAAGATAAACAGATCAAAAATCGATTGCACACAAGCATGGTTACCAGACAAATCAAAAGGATCACATAACAGTAAGATAACATATCATCAGATGACAACAGGTAAATCATATAACCGCATATTAATCATATCATAACAGAATAATCAGTAGTCACTTAAAACATGAATAGCATCATCAAATTCAATAAACATATAATAACCCGGTACGTGAATGGAACGATAGTCTGAAGTAACGGAATAAGAGTGTGACAGATCAAAGAAATGGAATATATATGTCTTGGTAGTAGAGTGAGTCATGTAAGGGTACTGAGAAATGAATAATTAATACAGAATATGGGGCGTTGGGGAATACATATGGTACAATATAGGCATATCAAAAGTGTAAGGGTTTTCAGAAATCTACCACGAGCCCGGAACATATCATATCATATCATATCATATCATAAGTAACCATTGTATTCGTAGGGGTGACCTCGGAATACCATATATAATAGGAGGGGAGACCTCAGTAACCAATGGAGTAGCTAGCTCCCAGATTGTGAAGACACGTATTGCACACGACATCATTCACCATATAAATAATATCATATCAAAACATATCTAGGATGCGTCCACACGCCTCCGCGTAAACATAGTGGCCAAACATATAACTTGAGCTCATAATCATATAACATAAAAGGGACGGTGTGTAACATCACTTATACATACTGGAGTCATGCCATTGGTACATCAATGACATGGTCATGGTACCTCCATGACTAGGAACACATATTTGGCTCGGGTATCAAACTGAAGGGTTAAAGCATAAACATATCATAATGGTTCATATCAAAGTCCATATCATAAATTCATATCAGAGGCTCATACCAAAGGCTCATAATCAGAAGGTTCATAATCAAAGGTTCATAACCAGAAGGTTTGTAATCATAAGGTTCATAATCATAACAAATGAATATCATAGGGAACAGAACCATACCAACGGATCACAGTAAAGGGAATCATAGCAAGGGCATCATAAGTGAAATAAAGTCAAGGATTGAAAGTCATGAGAAATCCCTACTGAAAAGGGATAGAATATTTGTACCTTAGCAACGAAATGAAAGCAAACAGGAAAGTAACACAGGGAAACAACGTCGTATCTTCTTCAATGAATCTACATGAATTGATATCATATATTACTTATATACTCATTTTATAAGCTTCTTATGCATTTGTAAGTGCTTTACTTATTGATATCCTCTTTTTATCTTTCATTTTCTTAAATTCACATCTTGACCAGAATTTAGTAATTTTTATAAAATACTTAATTAGATCAAATAAAATCAAGGAAATTCCCAGGGGTTCCCATATGAGTTAAAAGACTCTCCAAAAATTGGGGGGGGTTCTATTTCAAAGTAAAATGTCCTATAGAAAATCACAAGACCAGACCTGTCCAGTAAGTGTTTAAGATTATAAGACCTGTTTAGACACCTTGGAAAAAATCCCAAAACTCCCAGAAATTCATTTGTATCCTAAATGTCAGTCCTGTAAAAGGAGAGCTCCCAATTCATTATGGTTTGAAAATGAAAATTCAAACAATCCAACTAAATTTCAAACCCGTTTTCTCAGCTTTGACACTTGATCTTGAAAATTTCAAAAATACACTTTCCCGACCTCCAAAAATTCTGAAATTCGACATGTAAGTATACAACAACCTAAATTAAGTTTTAGAATTCATAAACTTGTAAAAAAAACCTCTTAATCACCAACTTATGGCTTGTACAAATCGGGTTATCAAAACAGTTTTTCACAATCACCCAAAAAAAACCCTAACTCCTTTACCCTTTTGTCGACCTCGTAACCAAGATTACACCCACTTTTATTATCCTTATTTTAGCATGACTAGAGAATTATCAAACATGTATTAGTCGAATGGTTGGGAGCCAAAAATCATATTCAAATGCCAAGTTATATGGGATACATTTAGTCGAACACATGCTATGCCATTCCATATATCATGAAACCATATCACCAGATTTACGTAGCCTTATTTAGTACTTATGTGATGCTTTCATTCAGATGTGTATAGGCGAAATCAAAAGCTGGAAACAAGTGACTCAAACCAGTAAAAACAAGCAAGAAAGTGACGAGATGATGGATGTTAAATGTTACCTTGAAGAGTGTAATTGAGGGAGAAAACATGTGGTCTAAATAAGGTAGCCAAGGTCTCCTTTTTCTGCCCTAGAAGCCACGACCAGCAGCCACAAAACAGTCCCTATTCGACCAGTGAACACCCATGACCAACCCACATTCATGGCCTCCTTGATGTGCCTTGCAAGGTCCCTTTAATGCTGGAAAACGAATGGGAGGGAGGAGTGTTTCCTTGCCGTCATGTTTGGATGAAGGGAAGCTAGGGTTTTTAATCATTGTCATAATATGAAACGTAAGAAAAAAAAATGGGGGGAGGGCTTGTGTGGGTCTTGTTGACGAGCTAAGGGAAAAACAAGGGACAAGCCCAAGTCCAAATTTTATTTACAAGTTAAATGGGCTCCTAGTTTAATTACAATGAATCTTGGTTCATGCAAAATTAAAAGAAGACGTATGAGAAATTTTTAAACGTAACTCAATCTCGTATACTTGGTTTGGCAACAATTTATAAGTTAGGTCAAATTTACATTTAATGAGCATTTACGTATTTTATAAGTTTTAAATTTAGAGGGCAAAATAGTCTTTTTAAATGCTTTAGATTTTAGGATTTTACAAATTTGAACCGTGATCTTGGGAATAGACACCTAATCCTTCGCTCATCCCACAGGAATATCATTTGTCCTTGCTACCCCCTGTAACAACCCGCATTTTCAGGTTACTTTTCATTTTCAATTTTTACTATTCACTTTTACTATTTATTTTTACGATTAACTTTTACTATTCATCCCGTATTTTTTTTATTTTACTATCATGACAAGATAATTGATACTCGACGAGTCGTCCTGACGACGTTTGTTAGGTCACTAGTTTTACAAACACAAGCAATATAGAAAGAGATAAGGCGATTGAACAAGAACCAAACACACACACACGATAATATAACACGGTTATGCGTAGAGGTGAATGAAAGGAAATAACTTGAACAACCAACCTTCAAATGAAGGTTTACATAAGGTATTTATAGGAGGAAAGCTAGGGCAACACTCCTAGTTTCCATCCTTTCTTTAATGGACTAAGGCCTAGGCTTATGGGCCTTCTACATAAGCCTAAGGCTAATTGCAAACATAAAGGCCATAATAAAGCTACCTATTACATATTAATTACTAACACTTGATTATTGATGAGTGTCTAAATACTCATCATTTTTGTATAATCTAAACTGCAAAATCATCTGAAAACGCTCAGAAACACATCAAAATGATCAAAATATCACAAATTAGTGTTTTATGTGTTTTAAATGCAAAAATATCAAAATCAGATGAAAAATGTATCAAGTTTGCAAAATTGGCAGTTTTAGTCCCCCAAGTTTTAAAAGTTGTCAAATCTAGTCCCTGGAATTCAAAAATGTGGAAATTTATCATTCAAGGTCCCTGAAGTATTCTAAGTTGTTTAAAATGATCCTTGAATGATTCTTTGGTCAATTGGCAAGAAAAGTCCCTAAACTTTGAAATTTTGCAAAATTAGTCCTTGGACTTTTAAAAAATGGATTTTATGCAAAAATGGTCCTTGTTCTATAAATGTTTGTCATGTTTGGTCCTTGTGAAAGCATTGGATAAAGTTCACTTTCAGTCCTCAAGTTTGGAGAAGTTGCATTTTTGGTCCTTGTTGTTATAGCTAAACCAAACGGACACTTATATCAATCTAAATCCAAACCCAATCTAGGCCCAAAACCATCTAAGCCGAAACCTTGACCCGACCCTTTGTTATTAACCCCACTCGGTCAAAGAAAGTCAAAAAAACCTCCCACGCGCGCAAAAAACCAGCTTCACTGTAGCTCCTCCTCTCCCAAGCCAGATATTCAAAACCAGGCATGGTTTTCTCCACATTTTCAACTCCCCTCCCTTACTATGTCCCCTCCACCACCTCTAAACAACAAATCCATTAATTGACTCAACCAAACCCATTAATTCCTTAAACCTGCTTTGAAGAAATAATTGGCGCCAAAAACACATGTGGACGGTTCTGATGAGTTAGAGTGATCCAAGGGCTCAGATATGGTGGGAAACAATCAGAGGACTTGAGAGATGCTAAAAAGTCTATAAAGGAAAGAGAAGATGCAATGTATCTGAGTATCTAGTGTAACTTTTTAATTTCTATGTCGTTTTAGTTAAGTTAAGAATTCCAGTGTAATTTAATCTTTCCAAGTCTTTTGTTTAAGTTATTAAAAGTATTTGAGAACCTTTTCCAGTTTCAATTTCAGTTTTAAGTTACTTTTCAAGTTTATGCATATTTGCTTGTTCAAAATCTCAAAATGGTTTGAATGTTGTTTGTAGATGTTTGTATGGACTGAAATGGGTCACTTAAGCTCCTATAAAGCTTAATCAAGCTTTTAGATACATTTAAAATCAGTTTAGAATCAAAAACAGAAAATCACCAAAAATCCAAATTAAATAGTTCAAAAATAAAAAAACACATGGAGAAGGTGTTCACAGCTGGAGCAGGGTAAATCATGGATGGACTTGGGTTAGTAGCTTAGTGGTAAGCTTATAGGGGTGTTCACTGGTTCTGATTCTCAGTTTTGAGCTTGGAAGCTTTTGTAAGCCCTTTTGATCAATTTTGCATTTCACTGTTGAGGTTGAATAGTAGTTGTAATTTCTAGTTCTTAGTGTTCATTAGTGGTAGTCTAGTATATTTAATCATTAAAATCAAAGTGTTGTTCTTTAAAAGTTGTATTTTATAAAAATTTAGTTTTAGCAGTTAAAATTGCATAATCATCATTAGTGAATTTCTTGTGGTTGATGTTGTTATTTCATGTTTCTTTAGTCCTAATATATGATAATACAAGGTCTGATATCATCTGAATGGTCTTAAGTTGTGTTAATCTTTGAAAACATTCAAAACAGTTAAGATAAAATGGTGTTTGGTTAACTGTGTTATAGGGTGTGTTTGTTGTTACTTAATGTTGTTCTGTGTCACATACTTACCTAATAACTCATACAAGTCATAAAAACAAGTCCTTGTTAGCTCAAAAGTCAAAAATCCTTTTTATCCATTCTTGTGTTAACTGTTGGATTCTTTATGATCCAAGATTTTGATTTTGTGCTTATAAGTTGTTATGTTTGATCAAATCAGCTTTATATCACTTAAATACAACATATTCAGTGAGTAAAAGTGAATCAAAGTTCATCTTGGTCAACTTTCAGTTTTTCTTCAAAAGTCAAAATTACCAACTAGGTCGTTTTTGAATAAACTTTGGAATTTCATTGTGTGTTCAATAGTGAGTTTCAGTTTAAAAGCTTTTGGGGTATTATAGTTTGGTTGCTAAACAAAAATACAAAAATACTAGATCTCCTTGAATCAGCTTTTAAAGTGCTTTTTAGCTAGCTTCTTGTTGATACCTGTTTCATAATTGTGCCCTGTGCACCAGTTTCATGGCTACTTTTATAAGCTCCCATAGAGCTTATTAGTTGACCAAATCTGGTGATCTTTGGTTCTTTGGGTAGCCAACCTAGCTATCTTGAGGTTCCAACTCTTGTTTTTCAATTTGAAGCTTAATAGCTAGGGCTGCAAGTAGCTTTAAGTTTGTCCCATTTCTGTCCTTATCATAAGTGCTTATTGCCTTTTCAGTAGCTTATCAGTGTGCTTCTTTGTATGTTTAAGCTTCATTTCAGTTCATATAGATTGTTTGCATCTTATTTAAGCTTTTGCTTCAGCTAGCAAGCTTGTTTGAGCTTATTTCTACAAAATAAGCTCATTTAAGACACTGTTGGGATTTTAAGCCATCAAACTGCTTATTTTTTACTTGTAAAATTTTTGTCTTTATTAAAGTTTCATAATATCAGTATTAAAGTAGTTTTCAAAAAAAAAATCCAGAAAAAGGTCAATTAAAAAACAGTGATAGCATTTATTTAATAGTTTTAGCTTTTTGATTTTTCTTTCTATCTTATTAATAAGCAAATCTTGTTTTTCTATTTTTCTTAGTTTTCTGTCATCATATAGTATTTTTAGAAAAAGTTTCATATTTTTCTCTATCTTTTTAGTATTTATTATAATTTTAATTAGTTAAAAATAATAATTAATTAGTAATAAATAATTAAAAAGCATAAAAAATATCTTTTCTGTTTTAAAATTAGTTTTATCATATTTTAGATTTTTAAAAATTAAAATTTTATTTTTCCAAGTTTATTTTATATTTTCTAGTAATTAAGTGTATTTTAAATAGTTATTAATTAGTAATAATTAAATAAAAAGTGTGAAAAATATATTTTTAATTTTAAAATTAGTTTTATAATATTTTAGATTTTTCTCAATCATAGTTTTATTTTTCTAGCCTTAATTTGTATTTTCTTCTACTTTGGAGTATTTATTAAATAGTTAAAATAGTTTTTAATTAATAATAATTAATTAAATAGTGTTAAAATTAATTTTCTTCTTCTAATAATTTTCTTTTATTTTTAGGATTCCAAAAATGTTATTTTCATATTTTTAGACTGTCACACCCCCAATTTACCTGTTTTGCAGCGGAATGGAATTCCTGGGGGATTGACTGTCATAGCACCACAATCACAGTTATATTGAACGACCTAAAGTGTCGTTTTAAAAACACATCGTTGGATATTTAATAAAAGCGTTCAGAGTTACAAAGATAGGTCCCAAAAGAAAGTTACTATGTGCGGAAAGTAAGTTTAGTACAAGTCAAACGATGTTTTTAAAATGTATAAATCCCATGTGAGACGCGTCGTCACCACGACTCTATGCTAAGTCCTTATGCATGCCATGAAGTGAATGCCTTAGTTACCTGAAAATACATTGCTAAAACGGTCAACAATAATGTTGGTGAGAAATCATTGGTTTACGTAAATGTTTTATACGACTACGCAAGTATAGACCAGGTATGACAATCATGTCACAGAAAAATGTTACAATTGCTATAAGTCCATGACACCGAAACTAGACTGTTCATAATGTATGCCCCAACAGAGTGTTTGCCAGACAACTCAATAATGTTATTAAATGAAATGCATCCGTATGACTAGTTGGGATTCACCAACCCGGATGGAGGCGTCACCCTCGATAGATCTATCCACTCACCCTCGCTTCTAAGATTAACGGTTCATGTTCAGGAAATGGGGACTTTCAATTGGCATGTGGTAACTTAAGCAATGTAAATGAATTTAACATACTTGGTATCGTAATAAAAAAATGTTGTGCAATGTATTCTCCCCCGTAGGTTTGAAATAAGTAAAACTTGAATAAATCGGGGCTATGAAAACTCACCTTGGTATGCAGAAATGTAAGACATCACAACAAACATCAAGTAATAAACGTGCACGGCTCCGACACGCAACCTAAATAAGTATGGTATGGTTTTTAGTCTAAGTCTCGCATTCAAATACACGTTGTGTAGTTTAAACAACGTTTGTAAGCTACAAATGATCGTGTTTTTGAAATGCTTAAAGTTCAAAACAAAAGTTTCTCAAATATTTGAGTTATTGTAGCTTATGCGGATGCTTCATAAGTTAATTAGATAATCTATGTACATAAAAATGTAGTTGTGAAAATATTTGTAAGTGTTTGGCTCTTGGAAAGAGTACGAGAATATATACAATATATTCACATAGGAGTTGGCTTGAATATTGGCTCAAGTATTATCGAGGAGTAAATAAACGCAAGACGTATTGTATCTATTAGTTTTGTTTGGCTTCGAGATGTGAAAATATATATACAATATACATTTATCGAAGTCGTGGGTAAATAATATATTTGGAAAAATATATTATTTATAATTTACGCTGATATGGTCGTTAAATAAAAATATGTGTTAAACATATTTATCTAGACAAAATGGTAAAATATTATAAGTATTATTTTACATAAGTTTTGGGATAAAATGTGTTAAGTATACAACTTAAAGGGGTTAAAGTTGTAAAAGTTAATACAAGTTTCAAAACTTATAAAAGTATTTAAGGAAAAGTCAAATTGGTTAAAGTTGAAAATGTAAGTTTTTAATATAAGTTATAAAACTTTTAAAGGTTTTAAGAGGAATGTCAAAAGATGCGAAGTAGAGGGACAAGATCTGTCAATCTGTGAAAGTTTAAAAATAACAAACGAAAATAAAAACAATCAAATGGGCAGCGCCCAGATTCGAACTCGCAACCTCTTGTTGACAACCAAAGCGACGAAACCATCTGAGCCAAGGGCTCTTTTGGGTTTCATTACGCAGTTTCACGTATTTAAAGGGTACGCTACTGTGTTTTATTTTGCTTACAAGTTTACTCGGTATCTACTGAGCGTGACTCTTTTTGATTCTCGTTTTCTTTTTCGACTTAACAAAGGAACAGTTGACTTAAGATTTGCTAAACACTTGAGCTTATGACAATAGCTTAATAATAAGCTCTCAAACAAGCATTTGGTGTTTGGCTTCATAAGGGCTCGAGTTTTTGTTTTGTTTCTTGGTTTCTCCCGAACCACCTTCTTTTATTTCTCCGTCACGCTTATCAACCGCTTGCGAACGGTCAACCGTAACAGATGATAAAAGGGCGACAGCCCGGGAGAAAAATGCAAGTTTACCAAGGATTTAAAATATCCTTGGATCGTTTATGTCCTGGTGAGGCGTGATGTTCTGGTATAATGACTTGTGAATTGTTGAAAAATAATATAAGTATAGGAAAACAGGAATCTGATTGACTAACACTAGGAATGTGAATAGTAATAGCTCTGTCACAGCTACGTCAATAAAAACGTACAATCAGAAACCTAAAAATCTAAAAGATATACAAACATACATTTAATTAAAACGTAAACGTATAAAAACAACACGATTATAACTATAATAAGGATTTGCATGTCTTAGCGACTTAAATGCAAATTTAAAGAAAATAAAAGTTAAAATCTATTAAATAAACGCTATCACTATTTTTACAGATCGATGAACGTTTATTTTAAAACAAAATAACTTATATAAACTATATTAACTAAAACGTAAACTAAAATTACTTAAAAACGTTACTTAAAACGGAAACGAGCGTTATTTACGAAAATGGCGCTGGAGCGCAAAATAAAACGTAAATTTTAAGAAATAAAAGGCCTACAAGTGTAAAACTAATTTTATTACATACTATTTGATAAAAGAAAATTTTACAAAAAAGAATTATATTTTTTAGATTATTATTCTATTTATTATGAATTAAATACCTTTTTACACTAATTAAATGATAAAAAATATTAAAACTAATTAGAAAAATCTCAACTTTTTACAGAAAATACTTTATACTATTACATATTTATGAAAATTAGAAAACTGGAAAAAGCAACTACGAATAAGCTAGAAATAAGCTAAAACACCTAATAAGCTAAAAAGGGCAATACGTATATAAGAGGATTATGTGTGCAAGAGATGACAGAAAAAGTCCCAAGGGCAAACGGCATCCAGGTACACACTATCACTCTCACAAAGGGGGAGGTCTCAGGTTCGAGCCTGCCTACCCCCTTTTTGCACTTTATTTTTATTTTTGATTTTTCTTTTTGCAAAACTAATAATAAGCTAAATATAAGAAACTTTAATAAAACCAACTTTTGTAAAACTTGGAAATAAGCTCTTTGGGAGCTTAATTCCATGACAGTTGGCTAAATAAGCCATAAGCTTCCACATATAAGCTAACACTTGTGGTTAAAGCTTGTTTTGGGCTTATCTGCTTTTATAAAACTGAACATAAACAGATATTATACATATTAGATGAAAATAGAACTATACAAACAAAGATATAAGCAATTAATGAGCTTATGAATCATTCAGTTGAGCTTATGGGCTCACAGTGGACTCATAAGCTCAAAATAAGCTTGAAAAAGCTATACAGTGTAAACCAAAGGCAAAATTATATTTATACAATTATAATAGTCATATATATATACAAGCAGGTGAACTGAGAATCACTAATAAGCTCTAATAAGCTCATAAGCTCTTCTCAGTTCATACAGATCCAAACACCCTTGCATCCATTTGGATTGGCAATTTAAGCTTGTCAAACAAACTTAAAAGGTCAAAATAAAATTGAAAGCTGCAAGATGGTCTGGTAGGCTTTTCAAAAAGCTCAAGCTCACCTAGTGAAGTCCACTAGAGAGCTTGTGAGGAGCTTATGAAGTGTCACTGAATATACTGATTTCTCAATGTACCAGTGAAATGGGACACATTAAAAGCTACTTGCAGCCCTGGTTAATAAGCTGCAAGGTGAGATTTAAGCACATGATCATCAAGCTGGGTAGCTTGGCTTCCTAAAAAACCAAGCCACAAAGACTAGTGATCACTAAGGAGCTTGGTGTGAGCTTGTGGAAATGGTTCAAGTTCATGGTTTGAACTATAGGAATGGGCAAACACAAGCTCACAAGACTTATCAAATAAGCTCTACTAAGCTCAACTCATTTTGAGGCATTGAGATGGGTACCTTGGCTTTGTGAAAAGCCAAGGTTCACATACTCAAGCTCACTGAGGAGCTTATAAGAAGCTTAGGTAACAAGACCCACTTAACTGTTTGCTTCAGTTGAGTGGTCAAAATGGGACAAAAAGGATGGTGAGATTAAGCTACCTAAATAAGCTAGAAATGTAAAAACAGATATGAACATAATAAAAAGGCCACAAAGGCTACACAAAGAAGTAAAATTCACAAGCTATGGTCAAGTCATGAAGCTTATGCAAGCTTATGAACTTGACAGCATAAGCTGTGCACAGGGCATTTTAACAGAAAGGGACTCAAAATAAGCTAGAATATAAGCATTTAAAAAGCTGAGAAATGACAAACTAGTATTTTTATATTTTAATTAAGCAGCTATATTTTGAAATCCCAAAAGGATTATGACTAAAACTTAACACTGAATCCTACACAAAATTATACATCTTATTCAAAAACGACTATTTGAAAATTTGACTTTTAACAAGAACTCTAAAGTTTGACTTAAATGGATTTAAAACTGAATCTATGGACTGAAAATGATATAATAAGCTATAATAAGATGATATTAAGCTATGTTTACAAGTTTTAAGCTATTTCTATGAATTTCACAAGCTAAATCTATGACAGTAAACTGTGTATGCAGAATTAAAAGAGATTTGACTTTTAACAAACAAGGACTTAATATTAGGACATGACTGAGCTATTTAGGACTAATGTAACTTATAACAATGACAAACAACAACAAATATACACTGGAATCTATATTTATAAGCAAATCCAATCACTACTTTTAATTTCACTTGTCACATGAACTTCAAAACATTTACTGAATTTGAATACAAACCTGATTCAAAACATAATATTATCACATAATAAGATCATTTGAGTATAAAACTTCAAGAACTCAAGCAAGAAATACAAACTTGTCAAATTTGCATTTTAACTGAGTGATTTTCATTTCATAGCACAAGTGATTCTAAATAAACAAACTGCTTATATTAAACTATGATAACACTAAACAACTACTAAGAAACAGGAAAACATAAGAATCAAGACATGAAAAGGATTAAAACAGTAAATGGTGAAAAGGGTAAAAATGGAACTCACAAGTGATTTTGATGAAAACTGAGTACCAAGGTTAAAAAACTACTCCTAGCTTACTGTCAATAAGCTAGAAACCAGAAAATCCATCCAGCTTAGCTTCTTTTCCCTAGAACTGCTTATTGGACCACAGTTGACTTCCATTGACTTTTTCTTGATTTTTTAGTACTTTCTGAATTTAAAGGTATAGCTTATTTAAATGAATCTAATAGCCTTACAGCTTTTGTCAAGAGCTTAATGAAGCTATAAATTCCAATAAACAACTATATAACTTGAAATTAAAATGACTTGAGAAATAAAGAAAATAAAGCAAAACATGGAAATTAAAAGTAACTTGTAATTAAACTGGAAATAACATTCATTACACTAATTTAAGAACTAATACAAGATTTAAAGTATTGAAAGACATTTAATCTAAGAAAGCAATAAAGTTTAATTAAGCTACGTGACTAAGGCTATTCCAAAGTGAGTTTTCCTCTGCTCCTTCTTCTCTTTTTATAGTCTTTGAATTCCTTGGTGACTACAGAGTAAATCCCACTTCAAATTTTGATCATTGGATGTGCAGAAGTGATCTCAGCCATTTAAACGATTTTGGCGCCAAAGTCCTACACGTTTGCTTAGGGCCAAAGTTCTGTAATTAAGGATTCTTGGGAGCTTGTGGAGGTGTCAGGGGACAAAAGAGATAGTTTGGAGGCCAAGTTGGGTCTGTATGATGAAAACAGAGGCTTAGGTATGGTTTGGAGTAAAAATTAGTGGGAAAGGCATTTAATGTGGTGTGTTATAGGGTTGTGAGGTGGAAGGGAGTGGGAGAGGAGTAGGTAGTGAGCTGGGGGTGGACAGGTGGTGGTGAAACCATGGTGGTATAGGGATTGCAGGGGTGGAGGTGGAGGAGGAACAGTGTTGGCGGTTTGGGGTGTGGGTTTGACTTTCTTTGACCGGGGTAATAATAACGAGGGGTTGGGTTATGGCTTGGGAAAGATTGGGCCAAGGTGTGGATTGGGCTTGGATTTGGCTTAATATATGATAAGGGTCCGGTTTGGTTTAGCTATGGTAACAAGGACCAAAAATGTAATTTCATCAAACTTCAAGGACTGAACTTGACATTTTTCCAAACTTCACATAAGGACCAAACATGACAACATTGATAGTGCAAGGACCAAAGTTGTATTTATTTTATTTTTTAAAACTTTAAGGACCTTTTATGTAAATTTGGATTTTTGAGGGACTTGTTTTGTAAATTCCCAAAAGTTATCAAATTGTTCCATTTGTTAAATCATGCATAGTACAAGGGTATTATTTGTAAATTTCCAAGTTTTGAATACCCAGGGACTTATTTTGCCAATTTTGTAACTTGAGGGGTAAAACTTGCCATTTTGTGAAAACTTTCATCCAGGGATGTTTTGTGAATATTTTTGAGTTCCCAAGGACTTAAGTTGACTTTTCTATCATTTAAAACATTTAGGGACTAGTTTTGACAATTTGTGTAACTTCAGGGACTGAAAATGACAATTGTTGTGAAATTGATCATTTTTCACTTGTTTTTCAATCTTTTGTACCTGAATCACATAAAAACACATTTTTATGAATCTGTATCATTTTGAGAGTCATTTGTGTGTTTTTGGTTGTTTTTGTGGGTTTATATAATACAAATATATGTGTATTTAGACACATATCAAATCCCCCACACTAAACTATTGCTAGTCCCTAGCAATCTTTTATGAAAAACTTAATGGATTTGAAAAACTCTTTACCAAAAGCCATCACTTCTGGAGTAGCCAAATGTTTCAGTTCAAGTAAGAACCTTGGTACACTGATAACCAAATGATTTTGAGCAAATCATAAGCTGTAAACGGATTTGATTTGTCTTTACCAGAAGCCGTACCCTTCTGGACTAGCCAACTCTTAGATAAATTATCAATATTATCTTTGGTGAGTCGATTACCAATTATGGTTTTTCCACTGCCTTTACCACAAGCCATAATCTTGCGGGCTAGCCAACTCTTCACTTTTTAGGATATGGTGAGTTGAACACCATACAATTTTGGGCAAATTGCAAGCCATATAAACGGATTTGATATATCTTTACCAAGAGCCGTTTGCTCCTGGATTAGCCAATCCTTATGTGGGTTAGACATGGTGGACTGATTACCATTTGTCGTTGTGTTTAGTACATAGTACTTCCAAAAAAAAATTTTTAAATTTGGCCATTTTGGGGGAAAAAGGGACTAAAAGGGTACATTTTATGATCAAATTCGCCAGAATTTCCCCCCCACACTTAGAAATGAATATTGTCCTCAATATTCAAAACTAAGTGGGGTAAACACAACAATTATTTTATTTTTTAATATATACAATTTTCTCAACGTTTTATAAATCTATGTACGAAATGTGGGGCACACCCCCACACTTAGGTGGTAGAAAGGGGGTAAGAAAAGTGAAAATGATTTGACGAGAAATTGGAGTGGGGTTCACTCACAGAATTATGAAGATAAAGGTAGGGAGAATCTTTTTAGGTTTTTGATATAATATAAACAGAAACGAAAAATGTTTTTGTATATTTTTTTTAACTTTTATATATATATACAAAGAAATGGCTAAAAAGGAAACCTAAATGAGATTTTTAAAACATGATACTGATTTAAACCTAATCTATCACATTCCAGGAATTATACTAAGCACAGTAAATCCTTTTTTAGTGTAAACATGGTGTTTAGCCAAAATTTAGACCTAGGAATATCAAGATTAGGAAAACTGACAGTCAAATGCAAATCAAAGCACAGATAGATTTCAACCATAAAATCTTTTTGTATTTTATATTGTTTATATGAAATGAAGTATATGTAATTTACATACAAGGATAGGTATTTCAACAAAGTACAAAATACAAGTCATAAAACGCAACTAGCTTCCCCGGCAACGGCGCCAAAATTTGGTTTCTCCCGAACCACCTTCTTTTATTTCTCCGTCACGCTTATCAACCGCTTGCGAACGGTCAACCGTAACAGATGATAAAAGGGCGACAGCCCGGGAGAAAAATGCAAGTTTACCAAGGATTTAAAATATCCTTGGATCGTTTATGTCCTGGTGAGGCGTGATGTTCTGGTATAATGACTTGTGAATTGTTGAAAAATAATATAAGTATAGGAAAACAGGAATCTGATTGACTAACACTAGGAATGTGAATAGTAATAGCTCTGTCACAGCTACGTCAATAAAAACGTACAATCAGAAACCTAAAAATCTAAAAGATATACAAACATACATTTAATTAAAACGTAAACGTATAAAAACAACACGATTATAACTATAATAAGGATTTGCATGTCTTAGCGACTTAAATGCAAATTTAAAGAAAATAAAAGTTAAAATCTATTAAATAAACGCTATCACTATTTTTACAGATCGATGAACGTTTATTTTAAAACAAAATAACTTATATAAACTATATTAACTAAAACGTAAACTAAAATTACTTAAAAACGTTACTTAAAACGGAAACGAGCGTTATTTACGAAAATGGCGTTGGAGCGCAAAATAAAACGTAAATTTTAAGAAATAAAAGGCCTACAAGTGTAAAACTAATTTTATTACATACTATTTGATAAAAGAAAATTTTACAAAAAAGAATTATATTTTTTAGATTATTATTCTATTTATTATGAATTAAATACCTTTTTACACTAATTAAATGATAAAAAATATTAAAACTAATTAGAAAAATCTCAACTTTTTACAGAAAATACTTTATACTATTACATATTTATGAAAATTAGAAAACTGGAAAAAGCAACTACGAATAAGCTAGAAATAAGCTAAAACACCTAATAAGCTAAAAAGGGCAATACGTATATAAGAGGATTATGTGTGCAAGAGATGACAGAAAAAGTCCCAAGGGCAAACGGCATCCAGGTACACACTATCACTCTCACAAAGGGGGAGGTCTCAGGTTCGAGCCTGCCTACCCCCTTTTTGCACTTTATTTTTATTTTTGATTTTTCTTTTTGCAAAACTAATAATAAGCTAAATATAAGAAACTTTAATAAAACCAACTTTTGTAAAACTTGGAAATAAGCTCTTTGGGAGCTTAATTCCATGACAGTTGGCTAAATAAGCCATAAGCTTCCACATATAAGCTAACACTTGTGGTTAAAGCTTGTTTTGGGCTTATCTGCTTTTATAAAACTGAACATAAACAGATATTATACATATTAGATGAAAATAGAACTATACAAACAAAGATATAAGCAATTAATGAGCTTATGAATCATTCAGTTGAGCTTATGGGCTCACAGTGGACTCATAAGCTCAAAATAAGCTTGAAAAAGCTATACAGTGTAAACCAAAGGCAAAATTATATTTATACAATTATAATAGTCATATATATATACAAGCAGGTGAACTGAGAATCACTAATAAGCTCTAATAAGCTCATAAGCTCTTCTCAGTTCATACAGATCCAAACACCCTTGCATCCATTTGGATTGGCAATTTAAGCTTGTCAAACAAACTTAAAAGGTCAAAATAAAATTGAAAGCTGCAAGATGGTCTGGTAGGCTTTTCAAAAAGCTCAAGCTCACCTAGTGAAGTCCACTAGAGAGCTTGTGAGGAGCTTATGAAGTGTCACTGAATATACTGATTTCTCAATGTACCAGTGAAATGGGACACATTAAAAGCTACTTGCAGCCCTGGTTAATAAGCTGCAAGGTGAGATTTAAGCACATGATCATCAAGCTGGGTAGCTTGGCTTCCTAAAAAACCAAGCCACAAAGACTAGTGATCACTAAGGAGCTTGGTGTGAGCTTGTGGAAATGGTTCAAGTTCATGGTTTGAACTGTAGGAATGGGCAAACACAAGCTCACAAGACTTATCAAATAAGCTCTACTAAGCTCAACTCATTTTGAGGCATTGAGATGGGTACCTTGGCTTTGTGAAAAGCCAAGGTTCACATACTCAAGCTCACTGAGGAGCTTATAAGAAGCTTAGGTAACAAGACCCACTCAACTGTTTGCTTCAGTTGAGTGGTCAAAATGGGACAAAAAGGATGGTGAGATTAAGCTACCTAAATAAGCTAGAAATGTAAAAACAGATATGAACATAATAAAAAGGCCACAAAGGCTACACAAAGAAGTAAAATTCACAAGCTATGGTCAAGTCATGAAGCTTATGCAAGCTTATGAACTTGACAGCATAAGCTGTGCACAGGGCATTTTAACAGAAAGGGACTCAAAATAAGCTAGAATATAAGCATTTAAAAAGCTGAGAAATGACAAACTAGTATTTTTATATTTTAATTAAGCAGCTATATTTTGAAATCCCAAAAGGATTATGACTAAAACTTAACACTGAATCCTACACAAAATTATACATCTTATTCAAAAACGACTATTTGAAAATTTGACTTTTAACAAGAACTCTAAAGTTTGACTTAAATGGATTTAAAACTGAATCTATGGACTGAAAATGATATAATAAGCTATAATAAGATGATATTAAGCTATGTTTACAAGTTTTAAGCTATTTCTATGAATTTCACAAGCTAAATCTATGACAGTAAACTGTGTATGCAGAATTAAAAGAGATTTGACTTTTAACAAACAAGGACTTAATATTAGGACATGACTGAGCTATTTAGGACTAATGTAACTTATAACAATGACAAACAACAACAAATATACACTGGAATCTATATTTATAAGCAAATCCAATCACTACTTTTAATTTCACTTGTCACATGAACTTCAAAACATTTACTGAATTTGAATACAAGCCTGATTCAAAACATAATATTATCACATAATAAGATCATTTGAGTATAAAACTTCAAGAACTCAAGCAAGAAATACAAACTTGTCAAATTTGCATTTTAACTGAGTGATTTTCATTTCATAGCACAAGTGATTCTAAATAAACAAACTGCTTATATTAAACTATGATAACACTAAACAACTACTAAGAAACAGGAAAACATAAGAATCAAGACATGAAAAGGATTAAAACAGTAAATGGTGAAAAGGGTAAAAATGGAACTCACAAGTGATTTTGATGAAAACTGAGTATCAAGGTTAAAA
The DNA here is from genome assembly GCA_019973895.1 of Chrysanthemum seticuspe. Classification (NCBI taxonomy): domain Eukaryota; kingdom Viridiplantae; phylum Streptophyta; class Magnoliopsida; order Asterales; family Asteraceae; genus Chrysanthemum; species Chrysanthemum seticuspe. The sequence continues at coordinate 238,987,873 of BPTQ01000007.1, read as the reverse complement.
AACTACTCCTAGCTTACTGTCAATAAGCTAGAAACCAGAAAATCCATCCAGCTTAGCTTCTTTTCCCTAGAACTGCTTATTGGACCACAGTTGACTTCCATTGACTTTTTCTTGATTTTTTAGTACTTTCTGAATTTAAAGGTATAGCTTATTTAAATGAATCTAATAGCCTTACAGCTTTTGTCAAGAGCTTAATGAAGCTATAAATTCCAATAAACAACTATATAACTTGAAATTAAAATGACTTGAGAAATAAAGAAAATAAAGCAAAACATGGAAATTAAAAGTAACTTGTAATTAAACTGGAAATAACATTCATTACACTAATTTAAGAACTAATACAAGATTTAAAGTATTGAAAGACATTTAATCTAAGAAAGCAATAAAGTTTAATTAAGCTACGTGACTAAGGCTATCCCAAAGTGAGTTTTCCTCTGCTCCTTCTTCTCTTTTTATAGTCTTTGAATTCCTTGGTGACTACGGAGTAAATCCCACTTCAAATTTTGATCATTGGATGTGCAGAAGTGATCTCAGCCATTTAAACGAATTTGGCGCCAAAGTCCTACACGTTTGCTTAGGGCCAAAGTTCTGTAATTAAGGATTCTTGGGAGCTTGTGGAGGTGTCAGGGGACAAAAGAGATAGTTTGGAGGCCAAGTTGGGGCTGTATGATGAAAACAGAGGCTTAGGTATGGTTTGGAGTAAAAATTAGTGGGAAAGGCATTTAATGTGGTGTGTTATAGGGTTGTGAGGTGGAAGGGAGTGGGAGAGGAGTAGGTAGTGAGCTGGGGGTGGACAGGTGGTGGTGAAACCATGGTGGTATAGGGATTGCAGGGGTGGAGGTGGAGGAGGAACAGTGTTGGCGGTTTGGGGTGTGGGTTTGACTTTCTTTGACCGGGGTAATAATAACGAGGGGTTGGGTTATGGCTTGGGAAAGATTGGGCCAAGGTGTGGATTGGGCTTGGATTTGGCTTAATATATGATAAGGGTCCGGTTTGGTTTAGCTATGGTAACAAGGACCAAAAATGTAATTTCATCAAACTTCAAGGACTGAACTTGACATTTTTTCAAACTTCACATAAGGACCAAACATGACAACATTGATAGTGCAAGGACCAAAGTTGTATTTATTTTATTTTCTAAAACTTTAAGGACCTTTTATGTAAATTTGGATTTTTGAGGGACTTGTTTTGTAAATTCCCAAAAGTTATCAAATTGTTCCATTTGTTAAATCATGCATAGTACAAGGGTATTATTTGTAAATTTCCAAGTTTTGAATACCCAGGGACTTATTTTGCCAATTTTGTAACTTGAGGGGTAAAACTTGCCATTTTGTGAAAACTTTCATCCAGGGATGTTTTGTGAATATTTTTGAGTTCCCAAGGACTTAAGTTGACTTTTCTATCATTTAAAACATTTAGGGACTAGTTTTGACAATTTGTGTAACTTCAGGGACTGAAAATGACAATTGTTGTGAAATTGATCATTTTTCACTTGTTTTTCAATCTTTTGTACCTGAATCACATAAAAACACATTTTTATGAATCTGTATCATTTTGAGAGTCATTTGTGTGTTTTTGGTTGTTTTTGTGGGTTTATATAATACAAATATATGTGTATTTAGACACATATCATTTCTCGAGACCAAAACACCAATTTAGTTTCAATTAAGTTTTATGAACTGATTAATAGAGTGAAATATGCTTGGAAAAGATTCGAACACTCGATAAGCACGTGAATAGCTGTTGGACTTTGGAGGCCCAATAAGCTTCCCGATAAGCATTAACGAATCGTTTTAAAAAAAAGTTATGTGTTCATATAGATGTCGCGAGTTATATTTTGAGTTCGAAAAGTGATAACAAGCTATTGAAAATGTTTGACTTAGGAAATAAGCTCTCGGTGAGCTTTTTGAGCTTTAAGGGCCCGTTAAAGTTTTGTGTTGAGTTATGCTTGGACTTGTTTAACTTACAAGTGTGACGAGTGGTTATCGCGAATAGACTCTCCTATGTGCTAATAGACTACAAGATGAGCTGTGAGCTCACTTAAACAAAAAGAGGTCGTGTGGGTACATGAGACATAAGCAGAATATTAACCAAGATAACATAACATGAGCCAAAATCCAAATCTCCACAGTGAGTATACTAACATAAGTTGTTTTTATCTAGTTCATAAAGATAAAAAAATGAGCAAAGTTTTATCATGCCATTTTAACGAGATGGGGTTGATTTCAAGCATGCATGCATACTAGACACTATATTGACATAAAGATAACTATTAAGTGAGCTGTGTTTCAAGATAGCTTACAGAGATGAAGGGTGTACGAGTGAAAACAAAGGCCGAAAGACCAGAATGTCGACTAGCTTTCCAAAACACCAAACCCCGATTTGTTTTCTAATATTTGAACCTGATAACTTTAGTTTTCCAAACCTTTCCTTTTTACTTTGAATGAAGGCTTAAGTGTGTGTTTGAGCTTATGGTGAGGCTCGGTTTTGAAGAGAAACAAGTAAGAGTTTGCTTGTTTGGTCTACCTCATTAAATGCACCAAGATTGTGATCAAGATGTGTAAGATTGTGAAGATATGGAGTGTTGTACGACTTCAAGGGAAAGGCATGGTGTAAAGTACTTTTTGTCTTCAAAACTATGGGATTGTGGGTGGTTAAAAGTTGAAACCGGTCAAGAGAAAAATTGTAAAACGTGGGAGGTGATTTTTTTTTTTATTTGAATTTTTGGGTTTATGAAACTAGAATAAATAAGAAAGTGTCAAATAATTCAAGCCATGCATGTGTACTCATGTATATATTAATATTTGAGTTTTCATTGGTGTTTGGTATAGGACTTGTACAAATATTATTTTTACTTGTGTGATTTCATTTGTTTTGTTTCATTTTTGTTCCTAGTGAAACATTTCACAATATAAATGTGTCAATATACCAAAATTATGTAGACCAAAATTTTGTGTATGAATAAAAGTCGAATTGTAATACATTGTATATATAAAAACATCAACATTGATTCCAAAATGTGTTTATGACTAATACCATACTTTCCATTAGTCGGTTCGTGCGCGAGCTCGTGTTTCTGATAAAGTGAGATAACTTCTCGTGATTAAATCAAGTGAACCAATGCATGCTCAAAAATGTTTAGGTAATAATAAATAATAATTTATTATTCAATTTAAAATGTGGAAATTTACCGATTGTCACAGTCTCCCCGTCTTACAAGGAAATTCGTCCTCGAATTTCAGTTTGAGTTACTCGGTAGAGTTTGAGTGTTTTGACAATCGGGATACGGTTATACTCCAACCGTTTGACTTCCCGACGCATAGTTTCAGTAGGTTTTAACGTTTCATCGATATGAATTTCCTCCAAGGAAATGATGTTCAGTCTAGGTGTACTCCTAGAGTTATTTCTATTACCTCATTCCTCAAGATTTTTGTTACTGAGGGATATCCGAACAATCTATTACTTGTAGTTGCTCATGATATGATGTTTTTTATGGTCATTCTATTTGAATGATGACGTCAAAATGTCATGTTCTGTTGTGTGATTAAAATGATAGTGTGGGTTACAAGTGAGCTTCAGGTTTCCTCTAGAAAGATGGTGTTGATTGCTAATTGTAATTCGTTGGTTGACTTAATGATGTACTTTATACTCAAAGTACTTGATGATGAGGTTTCTCGGAACTAGAAAAGTTACGGGGAGAAACAAAGAGTTACGTAGTTGGTATCCGTAAATAGTTTGGAGTTGTAACCTTTAAGGAAATTATTGCTGGTGACCGTGTTTGTCAGTAGGTTGTCCTAAGACAATTTAGGATGTGGTTTGTCTCATTAGTTTAATATGGAGTATGAGGTAAAATTGTACTTATGTGGTAAAGTTGTGTAGAAATCTATTTGATTTCTATGGTTACCAGAATGAAGGTTCGTAAGTCGTATTCCTTCCGATTATACATGAGGAGATGGTTGTGCACATTGCTAAGTTCTGATGGTAGCCAGAGGTTGTTTGTTTGATAGGCAGATTCTTTGAAATAGAAAAGAGTAAAGTAAGGTTAGGTATTCCTAGAGTTAAGTTTCATACAACTCTTAAGGTCGTTACTATAGGTAATTCCTATTAATTGAGGTTATGCTCATTGGTAGATTGTCTTATGATGGCTAGTTGGTGTCGCTCGTCCTTTCGGATTTGGATGTTGTGAAAATAGAAAGTTGTTGACTTTGATCAAGTTTTCGAAAGAGAATTTAATGAATGAAGAGAAAATTGCTGAACTTCAGCTTTTGTAAAGAAAAACTTGTTAAATAAAGTTTTAAGTGACAACACCAAATCGGTTCCAAGCTGAAAGTTTACATGTCCTCTATGTGAGTTCAGGAGTTGTTTCTTAACCTCAAATAGTTCTAACACCTCAGATTTTATAGATGATGAATCAGTTTGCTCCTTAGCAATCTCATTCTAATGTTTATTGTTTATTGTTTCAAGGCAAAGTGTTCGATTCACTCCAAAGGTTTTGCTTAGTGAGTAAAGGAAAGTCATTCCTCTAATGGCTAGTGATGAATTCCGATTCATCGATAAGGTGCGGAGTGGAGGAGATTGTGACGGGGTAGGATTGTGACAGATACGCATTATACGATAATGCAGAGGTTGTTATATGAAAAGTTTGTGTACTCACCCAAAAAGTTTGTAGCACCCGAAGTTTTTAACAAGAATTTACTTCCAACATAATTTCAGTGTAACTATTCTCAGTATTGCAAAATTCACCTCTGAGTCGGACATAGGTGATCAGGCTATGTCCCACTGTCCCTGGTCGAATATAGGTGATCAGGCTATATTCTACCGAGGTTCAATGAATTTTGAAATGCTCAGCTTAGATATACTAATAGTATGTTGCAATGCTTTTTAAAAGTTGTTTTGAAAAATTAAGATGAGTGACCAAACTCGAGGTCGAATAATAAGTTCATATAGAAAGTGGTGAGTATCCAAACCCGACGGTACATGATAAGTTCATGTAAAGGAAAGCATAATGTTGAGGTTATAAATCAGTACATAGGGGGATTATCACAATCCAGTATGTGAGTACGAGTGAGCGGGGTAAGACATAGTCTGTGACAAAGTCGGTATTCGTATGTAAGTATATAGCAAATACTTAAAATAAGTAGTATGTGTCAAGTAAATAAAGTTGCATAGAGCAGTGTATGACACAAAGTTTCGTTAAATGAATAGCAGTAAATAGTGAGCAAGGCAGGTTGTCTAATAACAACAGCTTTGAAACTCTCCTAGTCCTTAAATCTATAAGATAGTGTAGTTTCTGTGGTCTTAGTGATAGGTGGTAGTAGTGTGTCGAATCATGCACGTTTCCCTAGCGGTAAATCAAATGTATGACTAATAGGTCCACTAGGACTAAGCTTGTAAGTCCTACCAAATGGTATGATCTGTCTCAACAGAATGATAAAAATTGTCCTGATCCTATAGTGAATCAACAATGATCGTGATGGTGTAGGTGCAACTTCGTCCTCCTAAAAGGGGTTCAGCCTCATTATCTGATGTTATCGGTGTTGAGTCAACTGATGTTAAAATTGTGATAGGGAATGACAGGGCATTCTCCATGTCAAAGTGATGTGAGTATGTTGGGATGGGTATTTGAAGGCATCTATGTGACAATCGATTTTGAAATGAAAGTGAATAACTCGTAAAATGTGCGTATGAAACCGCATGTATAGTGACTATGCACTTATGATGAAATGATGAGATGCTATGATGATGTAGTTATAGTCTAGGGTCAATGATGCAACCTAGTTCTCTATAACTGAAGCTCTGATGCCAATCTGTCACACCCCCAATTTACCTGTTTTGCAGCGGAATGGAATTCCTGGGGGATTGACTGTCATAGCACCACAATCACAGTTATATTGAACGACCTAAAGTGTCGTTTTAAAAACACATCGTTGGATATTTAATAAAAGCGTTCAGAGTTACAAAGATAGGTCCCAAAAGAAAGTTACTATGTGCGGAAAGTAAGTTTAGTACAAGTCAAACGATGTTTTTAAAATGTATAAATCCCATGTGAGACGCGTCGTCACCACGACTCTATGCTAAGTCCTTATGCATGCCATGAAGTAAATGCCTTAGTTACCTGAAAATACATTGCTAAAACGGTCAACAATAATGTTGGTGAGAAATCATAGGTTTACGTAAATGTTTTATACGACTACGCAAGTATAGACCAGGTATGACAATCATGTCACAGAAAAATGTTACAATTGCTATAAGTCCATGACACCGAAACTAGACTGTTCATAATGTATGCCCCAACAGAGTGTTTGCCAGACAACTCAATAATGTTATTAAATGAAATGCATCCGTATGACTAGTTGGGATTCACCAACCCGGATGGAGGCGTCACCCTCGATAGATCTATCCACTCACCCTCGCTTCTAAGATTAACGGTTCATGTTCAGGAAATGGGGACTTTCAATTGGCATGTGGTAACTTAAGCAATGTAAATGAATTTAACATACTTGGTATCGTAATAAAAAAATGTTGTGCAATGTATTCTCCCCCGTAGGTTTGAAATAAGTAAAACTTGAATAAATCGGGGCTATGAAAACTCACCTTGGTATGCAGAAATGTAAGAGATCACAACAAACATCAAGTAATAAACGTGCACGGCTCCGACACGCAACCTAAATAAGTATGGTATGGTTTTTAGTCTAAGTCTCGCATTCAAATACACGTTGTGTAGTTTAAACAACGTTTGTAAGCTACAAATGATCGTGTTTTTGAAATGCTTAAAGTTCAAAACAAAAGTTTCTCAAATATTTGAGTTATTGTAGCTTATGCGGATGCTTCATAAGTTAATTAGATAATCTATGTACATAAAAATGTAGTTGTGAAAATATTTGTAAGTGTTTGGCTCTTGGAAAGAGTACGAGAATATATACAATATATTCACATAGGAGTTGGCTTGAATATTGGCTCAAGTATTATCGAGGAGTAAATAAACGCAAGACGTATTGTATCTATTAGTTTTGTTTGGCTTCGAGATGTGAAAATATATATACAATATACATTTATCGAAGTCGTGGGTAAATAATATATTTGGAAAAATATATTATTTATAATTTACGCTGATATGGTCGTTAAATAAAAATATGTGTTAAACATATTTATCTAGACAAAATGGTAAAATATTATAAGTATTATTTTACATAAGTTTTGGGATAAAATGTGTTAAGTATACAACTTAAAGGGGTTAAAGTTGTAAAAGTTAATACAAGTTTCAAAACTTATAAAAGTATTTAAGGAAAAGTCAAATTGGTTAAAGTTGAAAATGTAAGTTTTTAATATAAGTTATAAAACTTTTAAAGGTTTTAAGAGGAATGTCAAAAGATGCGAAGTAGAGGGACAAGATCTGTCAATCTGTGAAAGTTTAAAAATAACAAACGAAAATAAAAACAATCAAATGGGCAGCGCCCAGATTCGAACTCGCAACCTCTTGTTGACAACCAAAGCGACGAAACCATCTGAGCCAAGGGCTCTTTTGGGTTTCATTACGCAGTTTCACGTATTTAAAGGGTACGCTACTGTGTTTTATTTTGCTTACAAGTTTACTCGGTATCTACTGAGCGTGACTCTTTTTGATTCTCGTTTTCTTTTTCGACTTAACAAAGGAACAGTTGACTTAAGATTTGCTAAACACTTGAGCTTATGACAATAGCTTAATAATAAGCTCTCAAACAAGCATTTGGTGTTTGGCTTCATAAGGGCTCGAGTTTTTGTTTTGTTTCTCGAGACCAAAACACCAATTTAGTTTCAATTAAGTTTTACGAACTGATTAATAGAGTGAAATATACTTGGAAAAGATTCGAACACTCGATAAGCACGTGAATAGCTGTTGGACTTTGGAGGCCCAATAAGCTTCCCGATAAGCATTAACGAATCGTTTTAAAAAAAAAGTTATGTGTTCATATAGATGTCGCGAGTTATATTTTGAGTTCGAAAAGTGATAACAAGCTATTGAAAATGTTTGACTTAGGAAATAAGCTCTCGGTGAGCTTTTTGAGCTTTAAGGGCCCGTTAAAGTTTTGTGTTGAGTTATGCTTGGAGTTGTTTAACTTACAAGTGTGACGAGTGGTTATCGCGAATAGACTCTCCTATGTGCTAATAGACTACAAGATGAGCTGTGAGCTCACTTAAACAAAAAGAGGTCGTGTGGGTACATGAGACATAAGCAGAATATTAACCAAGATAACATAACATGAGCCAAAATCCAAATCTCCACAGTGAGTATACTAACATAAGTTGTTTTTATCTAGTTCATAAAGATAAAAAAATGAGCAAAGTTTTATCATGCCATTTTAACGAGATGGGATTGATTTCAAGCATTCATGCATACTAGACACTATATTGACATAAAGATAACTATTAAGTGAGCTGTGTTTCAAGATAGCTTACAGAGATGAAGGGTGTACGAGTGAAAACAAAGGCCGAAAGACCAGAATGTCGACTAGCTTTCCAAAACACCAAACCCCGATTTGTTTTCTAATATTTGAGCCTGATAACTTTAGTTTTCCAAACCTTTCCTTTTTACTTTGAATGAAGGCTTAAGTGTGTGTTTGAGCTTATAGTGAGGCTCGGTTTTGAAGAGAAACAAGTAAGAGTTTGCTTGTTTGGTCTACCTCATTAAATGCACCAAGATTGTGATCAAGATGTGTAAGATTGTGAAGATATGGAGTGTTGTACGACTTCAAGGGAAAGGCATGGTGTAAAGTACTTTTTGTCTTCAAAACTATGGGATTGTGGGTGGTTAAAAGTTGAAACCGGTCAAGAGAAAAATTGTAAAACGTGGGAGGTGATTTTTTTTTTATTTGAATTTTTGGGTTTATGAAACTAGAATAAATAAGAAAGTGTCAAATAATTCAAGCCATGCATGTGTACTCATGTATATATTAATATTTGAGTTTTCATTGGTGTTTGGTATAGGACTTGTACAAATATTATTTTTACTTGTGTGATTTCATTTGTTTTGTTTCATTTTTGTTCCTAGTGAAACATTTCACAATATAAATGTGTCAATATACCAAAATTATGTAGACCAAAATTTTGTGTATGAATAAAAGTCGAATTGTAATACATTGTATATATAAAAACATCAACATTGATTCCAAAATGTGTTTATGACTAATACCATACTTTCCATTAGTCGGTTCGTGCGCGAGCTCGTGTTTCTGATAAAGTGAGATAACTTCTCGTGATTAAATCAAGTGAACCAATGCATGCTCAAAAATGTTTAGGTAATAATAAATAATAATTTATTATTCAATTTAAAATGTGGAAATTTACCGATTGTCACATAGACCTTTTATTTCTTAGTTTTCACTTTTTATTTTGTACGTATACGTAGTTTTTAAACTTACGTTTACGTTTTTCTTATCTGATTGTTGTGCTTTCCTGTTCTGTATTCCATTCCTTTCCAATCAATCAATAGTGTAATTTCTTAATCAAAACCTTTACGGATCACTATCCTTAGTGATCACTCCATCATCTGAGTTTGTGTTTTACACACCATTGAGTCTCCGTGGGACTAAACGACCCGGGAATTCATTGTATTCTCCAGAACTTCATTGTATTTGTGTTTTAAGCAGTTTTAAGTCTGTTACGGTTAGCCATTCACAAGTGGCTAGCTTGTGTGATTAGACTTGACGGTTTAGCACAGATCAAATTTTGGCGCCGCTGCCGGGGAGGCTTTAGCGTGTGTTTAGCCATTTTCAGACCCATTCTTGCACATAACCCATCATTTGTAAAAAGTTTTTTTGTAAAGTTATAAGAAAATCAAAAAGTTCATTAGCACTTTTCCTAAAGTGTTAAAAACACCAAAAAAATAAAAAACAACAAAACAATCGTAGCGTTTTCTATCTTGTATTGTTTTTAAGGTGATTCTTAAAACAGTACGATTTGGTTAAACGAGACGATCCAAAAATATTGTCCAAAAGTTTTTAAACCCATCTACACAAATCTTACCTACGTCTTTTCAGTGGTACTTAATCTATACATAAAAATCAACCACCGCAAATCAAGGCAGTGCACTACCTAACTGGGGGTGCGACCATAATAAGTTCCCGAACATCAGATTTAAAACTTGCCTTTGTGTCACTTGTGATTTGGTGTACCTTTTTCAAAGAAGCCATTTCATTTGTGATTATTGGTTAAGTTCACTTGTGTTTTGCCTCATTTGTTTTGAAAATTGATTTTTATACATAGTGCATGCGCACTCGTTCTTCTAGTTCTACAAGTCCACTTTCTGAACTTGGAAACATTCCTCGTAGACGTAGAGGATGTTCAGCTCCTTCAGCCGTGACTGAGGAACGTCTACCACCACCACCTCCTGTCGAAATGGCAGAAGACAAACCCATGAATGAGCTTCTTCAAGCACCCATCGAGGGTTACGGAGATGCCATTGTTGTCCCAGCCATCGTGGCTGACACTTTCGAGCTCAAAACCGGGTTGCTTAATCTAGTAACCCAAAGCCAATTCTATGGTTTTGAGCGGGATGATCCTCATGCACACATTCGATGGTTTAACAAGATTGCATCTACCATCAAGTACAAGAATGTCCCACATGAAGCTATCAATCTTCTTCTTTTCCCATTTTCTCTAGAGGGACAAGCCCGGAATTGGCTTGAGAAACAACCCCCTCGTTCTATAGAGACATGGGAAGATCTGGTCACCAAATTCGTTAACAAGTTCTATCCTCCATCCCGAACCACAAGTCTTAAGAATGAGATAATGAAATTTTCTCAGAGATTTGATGAATCATTCGGGGAGGCATGGGATCGTTACAAAGAGTTGCTTCGCAAGTGTCCGCATCACGGTTTTACCGACTTAATGCAAATGGATACTTTCTACAATAGTCTCAATCAGACCAATCAAGACTCTTTGAATGCCTCCGCGGGAGGCAATTTCCTGAGCAAGACCACAAAAGAGGCCTTGCAAATCATTGAGAACAAATCTCAGGTCCGCCCTTTCAGAGCAAAGACATATCAGTCTCATGCTGGACCTTCTTCTTCTTCATCCCCCGTGAGTACATCTAGCACCGATGCTAAGATTGATAAACTCACAGACATTGTTCAGGCTTTGGTTCTTGCTAACCAAAAGAAAGTGACCTTCACTCAGACACCAACACATGCTGAAGTGAAGAAAGTTGAGAGTTGTGTCACTTGTGGTGGTCCTCATGCTTACTACAATTGTACTGCCACCGATGGTAGTCCTTTTGAAGCAAATGCTCTAGCCGGTAGTTCACAGCAAGGAGGTAATCAATACCGTCCTCAAAATGAACCACACTACCGTGCTAACACTAATCAGGCACCACCCGGTTTTAACCAGAATCATAACATGCACAACCGGAATCAAAACCAACCTAGAATGAACCAAGGTTATCAAAACCAAGGTAATTTCTATCCTGGACCCAATCAAGGTTTCCAACATCAGGGGAACCTTCATCAAAACAATTTCAATCGAGGGAATCAATTTATTGGGAATATGAATCCTAATCAAGGGAATTTTGGTCATAATCAAAACATACGACCTCAAATTATCCCTCCAGCTCCTCCCGTCATTACTCCTCCAGTACCATCATCTGATGAGTTACTGAAGCAGTTCATGAAATCCCAAGATGAAATGAACAGGTTGTTGGTCAGTCAGATTGCTGATCTGAAGAAGTCTTTAAATGATCGACCCTCGGGCTCAGGTACTTTACCGAGCAACACGATCGCTAACCTGAGGGGCGATGCCAAGGCGATCACAACCCGAAGTGGTGTTTCATACACTGGACCTGCTGTTCCTACTACCTCTTCTTCTTCTTCTCTCCCTAAGGTAGTGGAAAGTGAACCGAGGACACACAATGGACCTACGACTCCAATGCCTCCTCCACCAGTGCCAATGAGTCAAGTTACCAAGGATACTACGGACAAAGTGCATAATTCAAGCCCACGAAGTACAACACACGTCCTACCTTCGGTAGTCCAACCTCAAGTTGTCCAGAAACCCCAGTCTAATCCAGGAGTTGTTTTTGAACCTCCTATAGCTCCTATTGAGAAACAGAAATCCAAATCTTCTATTCCTTACCCATCACGTTTGAATGAGCAAAAGCTCCGCGAGAAAGCTAGTCATCAAATGGATAAATTTTTCCAAATTTTCCAAGAGTTACATTTTGACATAAGCTTTGCGGATGCTATCATGCTGATGCCCAAGTTTGCATCGACTCTCAAACACATGTTAAGCAATAAGGAAAAGCTGTTTGAAATGGCTAAGACTCCTCTTAACGAGAACTGCTCTGCAGTTATCCTGAAGAAGCTTCCTGAAAAGCTTGGAGATCCTGGGAAATTTCTCTTACCTTGTGTATTCCCAGGAATGGTTGAATGCTTTGCCCTAGCAGATCTTGGTGCAAGCATTAATCTTATGCCATATTCAGTGTGGAAGAAACTTTCTCTTCCGGAACTCACTCCTACATGCATGACTCTCGAGCTTGCAGATCGTTCCATATCCCGTCCTCTTGGCATTGCTGAGGACGTATTTGTGAAAGTAGGAAAGTTCCATTTCCCAGCTGACTTCATGGTTGTTGATTTTGATGCCGATCATCGGGTTCCTCTCATTGTTGGTCGAGGATTCCTAAGAACGGGCCGTGCTCTCATAGATGTATTTGAGCAAGAAATCACATTGCGTGTTGGTAATGAAGCTGTCACTTTTAACCTTGATCAAACTTCGAGGTACTCTGCAAACTATGATTCTGAATCGGTTAACCGAATAGATATCATTGATGTTGCTACTGAAGAGTACTCTCAAGAAGTTCTTGGTTATTCTCATAATTCTGTGAGTGGGGATTCCACCACATCTTCTCAACCTATCATAGCCAATTCTACTCCTTCTATCACTCCTTTTGAGGGAAATGACTCCATCTCGGAAGAGATTGAGGCATACTTGGCTAGTGATTCTGTGCCTTGGGAAATTGATCACGCTCCAATTGATATTGAGGGGGACATACTTCTTATTGAGAAGTTGCTCAATGATGATCCATCATCAACCCCTCACCCTAGTGATTCAATCCCAGATGAGATTAATCAAAATGAGATTAATCTGGAGGGAGATATTCTTCTAAAGAAGTTGTTAAATCAGGACACTTCTCCTCCTCTCCCTCCCATCAAACATCATAACAAGGAAGTCAAGTCAGTTGAGAAAACTGAAGAATTTCCTGAGGTTGAGCTTAAGGACTTACCTCCTCATCTCGAGTATGCATTCCTTGAAGGTGATGATAAATTACCTGTCATTATTTCCCGAGATTTGAGTAAAGATGAAAAAGCTGCTCTCATAAAGGTCTTGAAGTCACACAAGCAAGCAATTACTTGGAAACTCTCCGACATCAAGGGTATCAACCCAGAGTTTTGTACTCATAAAATCTTGATGGAGGATGACTTTAAACCAGCAGTTCAACATCAGAGACGAGTGAATCCAAAAATCCATGATGTTATCAAACAAGAGGTTATCAAACTTCTTGATGCAGGATTGATTTACCCGATCTCAGATAGTCCTTGGGTCAGCCCAATTCATTGTGTTCCGAAAAAGGGTGGCATTACTGTTGTCACAAATGAAGATAACGAGTTAATTCCAACTCGTCTGGTTACGGGATGGCGTGTGTGTATTGACTATCGTAAGTTAAATGACGCCACCCGTAAAGACCATTTTCCTCTACCCTTCATGGACCAGATGCTTGAGAGATTAGCAGGGAATGTGTACTATTGTTTCCTTGATGGTTTCTCGGGTTACTTTCAGATCCCCATTGATCCAAATGATCAAGAGAAAACCACATTCACCTGCCCATACGGAACTTTTGCCTACAAACGTATGCCTTTTGGCTTATGTAATGCTCCTGGCACGTTCCAACGATGTATGATGGCCATTTTCCACGACATGATCGGGGAAACGATGGAGGTGTTTATGGATGACTTCTCGGTCATTGGGTATTCGTTTCAAACATGTCTCTCCCATTTAGATAAAATGCTTCAAAGGTGTAAAGACACCAATCTTTGTCTAAACTGGGAGAAAAGCCACTTTATGGTCAAAGAAGGCATAGTCCTTGGCCATAAGATTTCAAAGAACGGGATTGAGGTAGATAGAGCAAAAGTCGATGTTATTGCTAAATTACCTCATCCTACTACCGTCAAAGGTATTAGGAGTTTTTTAGGTCATGCCGGTTTCTATCGCAGATTCATTCAAGATTTTTCCAAAATCGCCCGGCCTATGACCCATCTTCTTGAAAAGGATGCTCCTTTTATCTTCTCACCCGAGTGCATCAAAGCATTTGAAACATTGAAGAAAAAGCTTACTGAAGCACCCATTCTCGTTGCTCCTGACTGGGACTTGCCTTTTGAGCTCATGTGCGATGCAAGTGATTTTGCTATCGGTGCAGTCCTAGGGCAACGAAGAAACAAGCATTTTCAGCCTATCCACTACGCAAGTAAGACTATGACTGAAGCTCAAACTCATTACACCACCACAGAAAAAGAGCTATTAGCCGTGGTGTATGCATTTGAAAAGTTTCGGCCATACTTAATCCTGACCAAATGCGTGGTGTATACGGATCAGTCGGCTCTCAAATATCTCTTTGCAAAACAAGATGCAAAGCCGAGATTGCTTCGTTGGATTCTCCTCCTCCAAGAATTTGATATCATCATACGTGATAAAAAAGGAGCTGAGAATCTAGCTGCTGATCATCTGTCCAGATTAGAAAACCCTCACCAAGATGTTTTCGAGAAGAAGGAAATAAATGAAACATTTCCTCTCGAGACACTCAATACGGTTTCTTTTCGTGGAAATTCTACCACCCCATGGTTTGCCGACTTTGCAAATTACCATGCGGGTAACTTCATTGTGAAAGGGATGTCGACCCAGCAGAAGAACAAATTCTTCAAAGATGTTAAACATTATTTCTGGGACGACCCCTTCTTATTCAAAATCTGTGCGGATCAAGTCATCCGACGGTGTGTTTATGGACAGGAAGCTATTGACATTCTCACAGCTTGCCATGCTGGACCCACCGGGGGCCATCATAGTCCAAACTACACCGCCAAAAAGGTGTTTGATTCCGGGTTTTATTGGCCCACAATCTATAAGGATGCCCACGAATTTGTCAAAGCCTGTGACGCTTGTCAACGTCATGGTAATATCTCTCAAAGGAATGAAATGCCACAAAATGCCATTCAAGTTTGTGAGATATTTGACATATGGGGTATTGATTTTATGGGGCCATTTCCATCTTCTCGTGGAAACAAGTACATACTCGTGGCTGTTGACTATCTGTCAAAATGGGTTGAAGCAAAAGCTTTACCCACCAATGATGCCCGAGTTGTTGTGAAATTTTTGAAATCTCTGTTTGCCAGGTTTGGAACTCCGAGAGTGATAATCAGTGATCGTGGTACACATTTCTGTAATGACCAATTTGAAAGAGTCATGCAAAAGTATGGTGTTACCCATCGTCTCTCTACTGCATACCACCCCTAAACAAGTGGGCAGGTGGAAGTTTCAAACCGTGGTATTAAAAGGATTCTTGAAAGGACAGTAGGCGAAAATCGTGCATCCTGGTCGGATAAGTTAGATGACGCACTCTGGGCCTTCCGTACAGCTTACAAAACACCCATCGGGTGTACTCCATACAAGCTAGTGTACGGAAAGGCATGTCATCTTCCGATTGAGTTAGAGCACAAGGCATACTGGGCCTTAAAGCATGCAAACTTCGAGGTACAGACAGCTGGTGATCATAGAAAAGTTCAAATGAATGAACTAAATGAACTTCGTGATCAAGCTTACGAGAACTCTTTGATCTATAAACAAAAGACAAAGAAGATTCATGACTCAAAAATCAAGAACCGCGTTTTCAATGTTGGTGATCGAGTCCTTCTTTTCAATTCTAGATTGAAGATTTTCTCGGGAAAGCTCATGTCCCGTTGGTCTGGTCCATTCACTATTGCTAAGGTTTATCCTTATGGTACCGTTGAGTTATCTCAACCCGATGGTCCTAATTTTAAAGTGAATGGTCATCGAGTGAAGCATTACTTTGGAGAGGACATTCCCCCTGTGGTTGTCCCGGATTTACAAACATTCCCCATGAACCAATGAATGCGGGGATCGAGTCAAGCTAATGACTCGGTAATCAAAAACTTTAGCACTCACCATATGGGTTTTCACCCATATATCTGTCTTCTTTCTTCTTTCTACCACCCTAGTGTGGGGGGGGGGGGTTGCCCCACATGTTTTGTAAATAAGTTTCTCTAAAAATATATATATATATATATATATATATATATATATATATATATATATATATATATATATATATATATATATATATCTTCTTTCTAAATTATGGCCGTAATATTTCCCTTTCACGTTCTTAGTTTCGGCATAACCGCCGGTACTTTGAATATTGAGGGCAATATTCATTTCTAAGTATGGGGGGGAATTCTCACGAATTTCATGTATTATCTACCCAATTCCCCCGTTTTTGGCCAAAAACTTTTTTTGGAGTAAGTGTTCTACACTTACTCATCTTGGTTATCAGTCCGCCATGTCTTATAGACAAAAGGATTGGCTAATCCAGGAGCAAACGGCTCTTGGTAAAGATATATCAAATCCGTTTATATGGCTTGCAATTTGCCCAAAATTGTATGGTTCTCAACTCACCATATCCTAAAAAGTGAAGAGTTGGCTAGCCCGCAAGGTTATGGCTTGTGGTAAAGGCAGTGGAAAATCCATAATTGGTATTCAGCTCACCAAAGATAATTCTGATAATTTATCTAAGAGTTGGCTAGTCCAGAAGGGTACGGCTTCTGGTAAAGACACATCAAATCCGTTATATGGTTTATGATTTGCCAATAAATCATTTGGTTATCGTTGTACCAAGGTTCTTACTTGAATCAAAACAATTGGCTACTCCAGAAGTGATGGCTTTTGGTAAAGAGTTTTTCAAATCCATCAAGTTTTCTCAAATCATTGCTAGGGACTAGCAATATCTCAGTGTGGGGGATTGATGAGTGTCTAAATACTCATCATTTTTGTATAATCTAAACTGCAAAATCATCTGAAAACGCTCAGAAACACATCAAAATGATCAAAATATCACAAATTAGTGTTTTATGTGTTTTAAATGCAAAAATATCAAAATCAGATGAAAAATGTATCAAGTTTGCAAAATTGGCAGTTTTAGTCCCCCAAGTTTTAAAAGTTGTCAAATCTAGTCCCTGGAATTCAAAAATGTGGAAATTTATCATTC
>BPTQ01000007.1:238813074-238969470 GCA_019973895.1 Chrysanthemum seticuspe | reverse complement strand
TTCTTTTTAGTTTTTCGATTTTGATAATTTATTTACGATAGTGACAAAAAATTAACTGGAAAAAGACCTAAAAAAAAACTTTTGATGAAATTATGACTATAATACTTTGAAATTATTTCTGTTTTTAAAATGTTCATTTTTTATTCGTCAAACTACCGAATTTTAGGGTTGTCACAGAATTTACTCGAATAAAACATCTTTATTCGAGTTTGTTCGAACGATCGACTTCGTTTTCGAATTTATTCTACGTTTTTTAGATATACTTGACTTTACTTCGATTTTGTATGTTTCTTCGTGTGACTATTCGATGACTTTTCCGTTATTCGTGAATACTATTCCTGTCTTTACCCTGTTTGAATTTCGATGAACGTCGGGATCGATAATTCGAAGTTTAACTTTTTGTTCTCAACCTTGGAGTTCTATCGATCCAACCGATGGGTTTCTTGGTTTCTAGTGGTCTAAACCAGTTGATTATTCGAGATACCCTCGAATATTTTCATCGGTACTTTGACCACGTGTCCCGTGTTAATACTTTGTCCATAGTTGTTCTTCGATCGATTTTTCGTGAAATTTTCGACTAAGTTCCTCTAGATCATAAATAGAGCTTATTAGTTGACCAAATCTGGTGATCTTTGGTTCTTTGGGTAGCCAACCTAGCTATCTTGAGGTTCCAACTCTTGTTTTTCAATTTGAAGCTTAATAGCTAGGGCTGCAAGTAGCTTTAAGTTTGTCCCATTTCTGTCCTTATCATAAGTGCTTATTGCCTTTTCAGTAGCTTATCAGTGTGCTTCTTTGTATGTTTTAGCTTCATTTCAGTTCATATAGATTTTTTGCATCTTATTTAAGCTTTTGCTTCAGCTAGCAAGCTTGTTTGAGCTTATTTCTACAAAATAAGCTCATTTAAGACACTGTTGGGATTTTAAGCCATCAAACTGCTTATTTTTTACTTGTAAAATTTTTGTCTTTATTAAAGTTTCATAATATCAGTATTAAAGTAGTTTTCAAAAAAAAATCCAGAAAAAGGTCAATTAAAAAACAGTGATAGCATTTATTTAATAGTTTTAGCTTTTTGATTTTTCTTTCTAGCTTATTAATAAGCAAATCTTGTTTTTCTATTTTTCTTAGTTTGCTGTCATCATATAGTATTTTTAGAAAAAGTTTCATATTTTTCTCTATCTTTTTAGTATTTATTATAATTTTAATTAGTTAAAAATAGTAATTAATTAGTAATAAATAATTAAAAAGCATAAAAAATATCTTTTCTGTTTTAAAATTAGTTTTATCATATTTTAGATTTTTAAAAATTAAAATTTTATTTTTCCAAGTTTATTTTATATTTTCTAGTAATTAAGTGTATTTTAAATAGTTATTAATTAGTAATATTAAATAAAAAGTGTGAAAAATATATTTTTAATTTTAAAATTAGTTTTATAATATTTTAGATTTTTCTCAATCATAGTTTTATTTTTCTAGCCTTAATTTGTATTTTCTTCTACTTTGGAGTATTTATTAAATAGTTAAAATAGTTTTTAATTAATAATAATTAATTAAATAGTGTTAAAAATAATTTTCTTCTTCTAATAATTTTCTTTTATTTTTAGGATTCCAAAAATGTTATTTTCATATTTTTAGACCTTTTATTTCTTAGTTTTCACTTTTTATTTTGTACGTATACGTAGTTTTTAAACTTACGTTTACGTTTTTCTTATCTGATTGTTGTGCTTTCCTGTTCTGTATTCCATTCCTTTCCAATCAATCAATAGTGTAATTTCTTAATCAAAACCTTTACAGATCACTATCCTTAGTGATCACTCCATCATCTGAGTTTGTGTTTTACACACCATTGAGTCTCCGTGGGACTAAACGACCCGGGAATTCATTGTATTCTCCAGGACTTCATTGTATTTTTGTTTTAAGCAGTTTTAAGTCTGTTACGGTTAGCCATTCACAAGTGGCTAGCTTGTGTGATTAGACTTGACGGTTTAGCACAGATCAATGGTTTAGGAGTGATTCCAAAAATCTCCCCCTCAAGTGTTGGTGATGAACGGTGAAGGCGTTGATGTAATAGTAGCTCTGACGTCTTCTGACATTCTTCTTTCTTGTGAGAAGAATAGCCTCGATTCGAACAATCTCCCCAGTGTAGAGAGATAGTTTTCCCTGAGCAGTTATGCTTTGACATCATCATTAACTTTGTTCTTTGATTATTGTTCTTTGTGGTGAAAGTGATAGTATGTTGTTGTCTGCATCAAATCTGCCTCAGGTCGGCTTCGCTGCTACTGTGTCTCCACGTCATTCTTCAACATGCTCACACGCTCTTTGACGTTGGAATTCAGTACTGATGAAGTTCTTTAAGTCTTTAACTTTGTAGATTCTTTGATTTGACGAAGAATCATTCTGACTGTTGTGTTGCTTTTGGATAGAACTTCCATTAGTGATGATGTTGGCGTGAGCATGAGAAGAATCTGCACGATCATCCCACTCCGGAGCTTCCATAAGAAGAAAACATTTCAAACGGTTAGTAATAAGCGGTTTCCGGCACTTACAAGTTTGAACTTCGAGAGTGTTAACAGCAAAGTGTGAAAACACAACTCTAATTCTCACAAAGGCCGTTCCTGAACTGGAGTCCCACAAGTTAGATAACGCGATGTACCGAAGTACACCTACAGTTCAGATGAGTCGCTGAGGTACACCGAAGTATCACCTCATGACTGTAGACTGTTTGAGACACACTCCGCGTAATCTACAGGGAGTTACCGAAGTGACCTGCTGTCAGGGCTGTTTGATGTTGACCCTGGCAGGAGTTTCCATTCAATCACTGAGGATCACAGTTGTGAACCTCTCATAAATGTTCTCGACAGATTGCTAAGATCTGTGAAGGACTCGATATGAACCACTGATGATCTTATTTACTGATCAACAAGTGATGAAATGTCAAGTGTTCCTAAGAGATCTTTTGATGAATCTCGTGGCTCTAGACTCAGTAGTGCGTTTTGGTTTTCCTGAGCGGAGACTATGGAGAGGGTCTCCTTCTTCAATACCAGCGATCTCTAAGAGAAAGCCAATAGTTTACGTAGGGTTCCCTGTGAGAATGAAACAAGCTTCTGTTGAGAGAAACTTGAGTGGCTAAGAAGGTTTAGTGCACGCGTCACTGGGTCCATGACGACTTTTAATCTTCAATACCGGCGTCACTAAGTGACAACCAGTAGCATATGAATTGAACCCGGTGTCTTCCCTAAGTTGAATAATTTGGAGGGCTATTTCTTTTCGCCCTTTTCTTTGCATTTCTTTTTAATTCTTTAACTCCTTCTTTCTCCGATTCTCATTTTCTTCTTTTTATAATCGTAACTAAGGACTTCTTAGTACTAACTATTTGTGATGTCCTTGGGTAGATCCCTCCGGCTCTAGCGGATCATAGGACGGTTATTCCTAACCTTAGTCACCTTATAACTCCATGACTAACCTATGTTGCCATTAAAACCACTGTTGTGAAGAATCTCTCAAGGGTTTGTAAATGAAAAAACATGTTTGAACCACAGAGAGAGTTTTATATTTTAGCAGAAATACTCCCCCTCCACATGTGCTTTAGAGTTTTGACGTAAATCTGCACAGTGTGGGAAGAGCGCGCACTTTAGAATTGATCAACTCAAGATAGACAATCCCCCGCGAGACACGGTTACGTTGTATAGTTAAAGAGTTACATTGTCAGCTTTTAGGTGACAACTAGCTCTAATAACTACCTTGAAGGTGTAGACAAACCTCGAAAGGTTGTCATACCCGTCAGAGTTCATGTCTACCAAGAGTTTCTCGAATGGTACTTTCTACTTGGACAAGTCCTTTGCGAGACACGTTTACATTACTAGCGAACTAGCTTGAAATTATTACCCATCCAGGACAAGTCTTTTCGAGTTACTAACAGTTTAGTACCTTCAATTCGTTGGTTAAGTCTATTACACAAAGATTCATTTGCATTTACACAACATATTTCTTATCACATAATTTTCTCCCCCGCAAAAATGGCATATAAAATGTTATTTTTGAAAAGTTGAGAATAAATATGACCATTTCGAGTGTTGCGGGAAGATGACCACTGTGAACAATTTGTGAACAAAGTTTTAACTCAAGTACTCCCCCTCAACTAGTGATATAAACGGTTGAGGTTTTGAAAATAATACGGGGAAGTACTTGTCCTTTTGAGCAAAACCTTGAAAAATGAAAGGTTTGATAGGTTTTGCTCAAAAGTAAGAAGCTTTCGCTCCTTTTATAAGGATTGTGGCACTGAAGCGTACCACAGGGTCCTTTCTTGTCAATTATGGGTTGTACACTGTTATGTGTGCACAAGCCATTGACATATTTAATCACACATCCAAATGTAATAATGAAGGAAATAATTCAAGGGGTACCAGGAAGTGCAGTGATGTCGCCAGGAGTGCGAACAGGGCGTTGATAGCCGGAGATGTTAATCCTGGGTCGACCACCAACAAAGCTTTCCAACGTTCTGAACTGATCCCTTCGAAACAACCTTTCATCAATCATTCTGATGATTCTCCTCGCATCCTTTCGATCCTGAGAATTTCATCGCTTAGGAGACCCAATCTTGTGACGTATGTCCTTCAACCTATATGTCATTCCGTCCCTAACCATCTTCAAAGTGTGATCCCCAAACTTGTGAAGTTCACTACATGCCATTAAGCAATTTCTTTGTAGTTCACTACGGTAAACGACGCTGAAAATTTTGCTGATGAGTGTATATTGTGAGAGCTGGTTGATGTCGGGAAGATCTAGTTGAGGTGGTGTGAAGTTAACACGGGTCTGATAAAATTCAACTGCCAGCTGAATATCTTCTACACGTTCCTTGATGACTATGCGTCTGATGAAGATGAGCAGTGACTTGATGAATTCACGTTGTACTTCGGTTGAAAATTGCCTCATGCGACCCTGTACTTTGGCAAGGTACATGTCTTCAATGTCGTTGATAGACAAATTCTCAAAGTCAGCCTCAGAGAATGCATAATCTTTTTCATCTTGTCGTTTGACCACGATATTCTTTAGGAAAGTGTAGTCCCACTTAGATGAAAGAGCAACGTGTTTGATGGCAACGATATCCTTAGTACTGAACACTGCATGTTGAGACTTCTGAACCTGACAGCTTCTGTAGTAGATTCTTCGGTGTTCCGGCCAATGATGAATCCCGTACAATGCATCGCGGTCATATGCTTCCACTTAGTCGGAACACAAGTGATTGACGCGTTCCTCGATGGCTATGCAGTTTGAGTATATGGCTGCAGGAAATGGAAGTGTCAAAGATGTAGCGTATTTCCTTGATCCATCGCCACCATGTAGAAGAAATGCCAGGTCTTTGTTGAAGAAATATCTGAATGGAATCCTCGGTTCATCTGGTTGGCCAATTGTTGGTAGAGGTTTTGACCAGTCGGTGTAGTATGGAGGGTCGTCCCGTTTGGTGAAGTCGATGTTTGCTTCTGGGTTGAGCCAATCCATGTTGTTAGACATAGCTCGAGCAATGTTTTCAAGGTGATATTCAACCTCGATGGCACTTTCTGAGCTATCTTTCCACAGTTGAAAAGCTTTACTCTTGATTCGCCTCAACTCGGATTTCGTCATCTTCTTCACCTGGAACTTTTCTTGCAGAATCTTAGCACGCTCCAAAGTGTTACCGTCTACCAAATCTTGACCTTCTTCAGGGTAGGGAGTGGAATTGACAAGTGTAGAGAACCATTCAAATTCCTGTGTTGTATCTTCATCTAGCGATGATACGACGTCAGCCATGGGCGCCTTCTTCTTCTTTTGTTTTGGCCTAGATGATGATTCTGGTTTCTTAACTTGTTTGGGAGAGGTGGGTTGTTGTAGGGGCTCTAGGACCTCTTCATCGTCACCACCTGTGTACTAAAAGTGATCACCGGTTTTCTGAGTCAGGGGTGGTAACTCGGAATCGTCCTGAGGTTTATCTGTAGAAGAACGAGGAGGAGACCTTTGTTGAGTAGGAGTCCGTTGGAGAGGAGGTAACATAGAAGATGATTCACCAGACTTCTTCTGACGTTTAGCTTTATCATGCTTATCCTGATCCTTATCTTCATCGTCTCTAGGACGTTTAGACTCTTCTGCTTCGAATCTACATGCTTCTTTGAGTTGGTAGTCCAGCAATGCTTGAAACAACTTTCCTTCCTCAGAAGTAAATGTCCCAGATCGTTTAGACATTTGTGTGACAAGCTTGGCCACCAATTCATTATCCGAGAAAACTACAGGATCAGATGGATTGATTGTGACGGTTAAAGGTGTTGATCTTATAGTTTGCTTGGCTATCTGCATAAGATTCGGATATAGTTGTCTGGTAAACATCTCCTTTGTGACTTTAGGAACGATATCCTGAAGGTACTTGTTAGTGTAACCTTCGATCATTTCATTCATATCCTCTTGACGATGACTTTTCATGAACTTTTGAACAAATTCCCTTTCTTTCTGCATCTTGTCATTCTCATCATTTAAGTACTGTATTTGGTCAGCAAACCAATTCAGTTTTCTGTGGAGCATGTCCTTCTTTCTGACTTGTTGGACAGATTTCACAATTCTTTCATGAGTCTGAGAAATCCAAGATCGAGGTGGTTTCTTCACAGATTTGGATGTGGATTTGGTTGATTTCTTTGATGGTGGTGGTGAGGAGTGAGATGAAGAATCTGATGAGGAGGAGACATGAGGAGACTCGGGGTCCTTGGGCGGTTCAGAAGTTTCCTTCTGTGAACGTGTAGGACTTTCCAGAAGCAGCTTGTCATAATCAGCATCTTTATCTTTCTCAGACTTCTCAGTTTCAGGTTTCTCAAACTCATATTCGATAGTATCCTCCACAAGCTTTTGTTGTTGCACAAGGGTGGTGGCACCAGATCCCTTATCGGGTCGATTAACCGCATCAGGATCTGATGAAGAGTGGGCAACACCACTTGATCCTCCGGGGCCACCCATTTGGTCTTTTGCAAATTCTTCAGCTTTTTGAAGGTGTCTGACGAATTTAAATTTCTTCCTGTAGGATTGATCCAGTAGCTCTTCTTCTTCTTCAGAGCTTTCATCATAGGGCATAAGTGCAGGAGACTTCCCTTTTCCTTTATAAGCTTGAGGACTTGGAGGTTTTGGTACTGAAGGATTGTCATCCTTTGCAGTTTCAGAGTAGGTAATCTCTTCATCTGTGTCAGTACCTTCAGAGCTTTCGTCCAAAAGCTTTCTTTGCGGTTCAGGTGTGGGAATAGGTTCAGCTTCCTTTACAGGAACAATCCTTTTACGAGGAGGATTCCTTTTGGGAAGCTTCCTATAACTTTCAGAACTTACTGCACTTCCAGCACTTCCTCTTCTGGTTCTCCGAGTAGGAGTTCCTGAAGGTTTTTCATCAAGATGACCAACTTTGCCTACCTTTACTGCTACTAGTACCTTTTGTACATTTCAAGCTTCTTGAGTTCTTTAGATAGAAGGTGATCAGGCAGCACGGCACCCTGCTTCTTAGTTGTTGATTCCTTGATTCTGATAGAAAGGATAGGTTCGGACAACAAGTCGTGATTGTCGGGGTCATTGAGCCTCTGTGGAATATCAGGATTGAGTCCAAGTGCTCTCTGGATCAAAAGCTTTGTGTATCTGACATAGGGAATCTTTGAGCTAAGCTTCTTGTGAAATAGCATCATGTCCTCCCATATCAGTGCTTCGATTTCGATGTCCTTCTTATTGATCAAAGACCAGAAGATTTGCAGTTCCATGAGCTTTGGATGCTCATAACCACTGTCACGACCAGAAACAGACTTGGTAATGATAATGTAGAGGGTTCTCCACGGTTGAGGAATGTTCTTAAGCTCCACGTGAGAATGCTTAGTAACAACCCCTGAAGCTTCATCATAGCCAATGTCAAGAAGAAATTGCAGAACTGTCTCTTCAGTAGGTGTAGCAAAGAAGTCAGTTGGCTCGATTTCAGGAATGAGAAGAACAGCCCGTAAGTCTGTATGAGTGATGGTGACTTGTTTGTGATTAAGTGTCACTGTCACTGCACTTTGACCTGTGATCCTCTGCATAGAATTCCAGAATTGCTGAATGTAGATTTCCGGTACAGTAGCAGAGTGTGAGAGCATGTTCTGGTAGGGATGATTTCTTAGAATATCCACAGCAATCAAGCAGGAAGATTCTGAGCAAGTGAGGGTTTCAAAGTCAACCCTAAGGTTGTTCTTTCCAATCTTTCTAGGATATCCATTGGGGAAGATATCAGCAATAGTGAGAACCTCAGGTGCATCCACATTCATTTGAGCAACCATGTCGTGATCTGAAATAACATTAGCCAAAAAAACCAACATATCGAAAGACATAATGTTAGTCAACAGAAGGTCTTATTGTCTAGTTATTGAATGTACAGTGATAATGATTGTTACGAGTCCTAAGTCACTTGTTTGTCCAATAGTCCAATGACGTCATGAAATGTTTCGTGAGTTAGTTAACTTTAAGTTTTAAAGTTTATGTTATCACTTATTGTTCACAACATGTCAAACGATTAAGTTTATTAGTGACATTATTGGATTCGTGACGTTATGATTAGTTTATTTACAAGTTTGTACACGTAACAATTCATAATGAAGGTCAATCAAGGCTTAGGCGTAGTTTTGGCAAAGTTAAGCGTAAACAGTAATGACATACGCGTAGACGAAAGCTTATGCGTAGGATCCTAACTTACGCGTAAGAAATGTTATGCGTAGAGCTTACGCGTAGGCGTATATAAACCTTACGCGTAAGGCTTACTCGTAAGAGTAGACCTTATGCGTAAAGGTCACTGTTTACGCATATCCTTCACAGGATACGCGTAGTCCCACTGTATAACCTTACGCGTAATAGTTATGCGTAGGATTTATTCTTACGCATAACTTGACTACGCGTAGGGTAATCCTTATGCGTAGAGATTCAAATGACCTTGATTCTGAATTTTAAGCGCAGCAAGCCTGAAATAAATTCATCAAATCATCAATATTAACACAAAAATTCATTTTAACAACAAATCATGGCATGAACATTCGATAAACAGTTATGAGTAGAAAGTCATATGCGTAGGTCAAAACCCTAAGGGTTATGAATTACGCGTATAATTTTTAGCCATGGGATTTGCACCAAACAATTTTAGGTAGTTCTAAGATGTTGTGAGAGTCTATAAACCAAGTTATAACATCTAAATCGTGGAGAATCAAAGATGCCCAAACTTATGAACTTTAAACCCTAATTCCAAATTTTTAATCATTTAGAGTTTCTGGGTGGTGATAGAGTTTGGAAATCATCAATTCATCATCATATAAACATTACACAACAACCTTTTTTGAACAAAACTCTTCACATTTGTAAACACTCAAATCGACTCATAAACCCTAATATTCCAAAACCATCAATTCGTGTTTCTAGGTGGATTTAGAGGGTAAAAATAGTATCCTTGTTGTTAAAAACACGTTTTGACACTTTCTTTTCAACCAAAAACACACTCACATTGATTGTGTGTTCATACGCTTATGATTAGAACACATAATCACGCATAACTAACGTTTTAGCCATAGGATTTGCTTGAAATTCAAAACCTTAGCTTGTATTATCGTTAAGATCATGAAAACACTTACAAAATGATGATCTAAAGTACGGATTTCTTGAACGAATTCTATGCGTAGGATGTTTAGGTTAAGAGTAATAAATGTGAAGATAAAGGTAGGTGGGAGGTGTTTTTATTTAAAATAACTTTAAGATTTTGACATTTTTGGTCCCTCCACCTTTTCCTTTTTCAACCAAAGCCATTTAACTTCCATTTTGGTTACCAAACCAAGATTTTAAGAAAGAAACTTGACGACACTCCCCCTCGACTTAAGAAATAATAAAAGATTATAAATTTTAGTCCGAGGAGTGTCATTTAACCAGAAAAGTTTACCATCATTGATAAAAGAAACAACCGGGATATTATAACATGCAAGAACACAGATGTTTTGAAACAGTCAAGTGATAATTTTCTCCCCCTCAACACTTGATCGGAAAAATACTGAATTTTTGGGAGATTATAGTGTTGATGGAAGAAATGTACTTGCCATGTTGAAAGAGAAGTAGATTAGAAGAATATTTTTGTTGTTTTTAAAAGATTTTATATTTTTGTATTTTGTTTTTGAAAATTTATTTACAAAAGATATTTTGGTGTTTGACAGGTTTTTAAGACTGTTTTAGGAGGTCATCCAATTCCTCTTGAGTCAAACACCTCATACCAATCCGGTAGACCAATTCATTAAACCTAGCGGGAGGCAAGGCTTTGGTGAGAAGATCTGCCAATTGGTATTCTGTACCCACAAAGTATAATTCAACGGTACCCTGTTCCACGTGGTCCTTTATGAAATGATAGCATAGATCGATGTGCTTTGATTTCGAGTGCTGAACTGAGTTTCACGAGATCGCAATGGCACTCCGATTGTCGCAGTACATCGGGATTCTGTCAAATACGTAGCCATAGTCTTTGAGTTGTGTTCTCATCCAGATGACTTGAGCACAGCACGCGGACATTGCTACATATTCTGCTTCGGTTGATGACAACGATGTACAATCCTGCTTCTTTGATTGCCAAGACACCAGTTTATCACCAAGAAATTGTAGAGCTCCTGAAGTACTTTTCCTTGAGTCTAAGCATCTTGCGTGATCAGCGTCTGAAAAAGCGATTAGTTCAAAACCAGAATCCTTCGGATACCAGATCCCTAAGTTAATGGTTCCCTTGATGTATCGGAGGATTCTTTTAGCCTCAGAGAGGTGGGTTTCAGTTGGTCGCGACTGATAACGGGAGCATAGATAAACGGCAAAGACAATATCAGGTCTGCTAGCTGTTAGATACATGAGAGACCCAATAATACTTCGGTATTTGGTAGGGTCAACTAGATTCCCATGTAAATCAGCGTCTAGCTTCTTGGTATGAGTCATTGGTGTGGCATAAGTATCATAGGTTTTCATTCCAAATTTGTTTAACAATTCAAGGGCATATTTGGACTGACTCAAGAAAATACCACGAGGTGATTGATGAACTTGCAATCCTAGAAAGAACGTAAGTTCACCCATCATGGACATTTCAAAATTTTTCTTCATTAGTTTTGCAAAAGCGATTGAAAACTTTTTATGTGTAGACCCAAAAATGATGTCATCCACGTAAATTTGAACAATTAAGATATGTGCACCGTGATATTGTATAAAAAGAGTTGGGTCAACCGAGCCTTTGGTAAAATTATTAGCAATGAGGTACCATGCCCGAGGGGCTTGTTTGAGACCATAAAGAGCTTTGTTCAGTTTGTAGACATTGTTCGGGAACTCTGGATCAACGAATCCTTCGGGTTGGCTGACATAAACCGTTTCTTTCAGTTGTCCGTTGAGAAATGCAGTTTTGACATCCATCTGAAAGACCGTCATATTCATATGAGCCGCGAACGCGAGAAATATCCGAACAGCCTCAAGACGAGCAACCGGAGCAAAAGATTCTTCAAAGTCTATTCCCTCTTCCTGACGATAACCCTTAGCAACTAGACGTGACTTGTTTCGGATTACGTTCCCTTCAGCATCCAATTTGTTTTTCCAAATCCATTTGAGACCAATGACGTAGACCCCTGTTGGTCTTTCAACCAGTTCACATACTTCAAGACGTTTTAATTGGTTGAGTTCTTCTTGCATGGATTCAATCCAGTTGTCTTTTGTCATTGCGTCTTTAATGTTTTTAGGCTCAGATTGGCAGACAGTGAGTGCATAAATGCAATGTTCACCATCTGTGTGAAGACGTTGTCTCGTAACGACTGGTTGATTCGGGTTGCCAATAATATTAGCCAGAGGATGGTCTTTTGTCCATCGATGTGTAGAGGGTTGATGTTGGTATACATTGTGCAGATTCTGAGGATTCAAATGGTTTGTTGAAGATTCCGCGACATCTGGTGCAGCAGTCTCATTAGCAAACGGGTTAAAGAATGCATTTGGATCAAAATCTGCAGGTGTGGGTACTTCATTCAGAATATCATCAGCCGGTTCATCATTGTTGGAAGCGGTGTGTTCAACTGTTGTGTTGGAGTCAACTGGTGTAGGTGCATCTTCAACAGTAGTTGTTGTAGCAGGTGTATCAGGTATAGGAATATTATCAGGTTGAGCAGCGGAAACAGCGAATACACCTGGAGCACGTTCATCAATATCGTCACTGAACAGAGGAGCAAATAACCTTTCCATTTGTTGACGAGTTAGCTGGGGGCTTTGTTCAGCTGATGATGGGGGTTGAGAGAAGTTTAAATGGTTGTGACCGGGTTCTAAGTTGTTATACTCAGAAGCCATCTCCGTGAGTTCATCAAAATGAGCATGAATCGTTTCCGTCACCTGTTTTGTATGACGATTCCAGATCCGGTAACCTTTAGAATTCTCACAATATCCAATAAAGACTCCAATGTCAGCTTTGGCTTTGAGCTTTCCAAAATCATCACGATCATTATTCGGATAGCAAAGGGATCCAAATACATGAAAGTGTTTGAGATTCGGTTTATGGTTGTGGACAAGCTCGAAAGGTGTTTTGTTTTGGCGTTTTGTGATCATAGAACGGTTTTAAGTATAGCATGCAGTAGATACAACTTCTGCCCATAAGTAATCTGGAAGTTTAGCATTGATTAACATTGTTCTTGCAGCTTCCACTAACGTTCGGTTTCGTCTTTCAACAACCCCGTTTTGTTCGGGTGTCCGTGCAATAGATGTTTGATGCTGAATTCCCACTTTCTCATAGAATTCACGAAGGGTTTGGTTAACAAATTCAGTTCCTTTGTCTGTTCTGATTATCCTGACGGCGTTGCGGAGCTGAACCTATATTTTCGTGAGAAAGGTGACGATCATTTGTGGAGCTTTGTCTTTGCTTCGAAGAAAGTATACCCAAGTCCAGCGTGAGTAGTCATCAACAATTACTAAGATGTAGCATTTGCCATTGATCGTTTGCACGCGCATCGGGCCACACAAATCCATGTGAAGAAGATGAAGAACATGCTGAGAGTTGTATTCCACCTTTGAAGGAAAATGAGCACGAGTGCTTTTCCCTTGTTCACAGGCTGAGCAGAGGTGATCTTTAGAATACCGGAATCGTGGGAGACCTTCAACTAGTTTGTGTCGAGCAAGGTTGGTGATGGTTTGAAAGTTTATATGTGAGAGACGACGGTACCATAGCCAGGATTTTGTTGATGTTGCCTTTGAAAGTAAGCAGATGCGAGATGAAGCAACCATGTCTTGCATAGATATAGTGTAGAGACTAGAATTACGCGAGCCAGACATAAGGTCATTTCCTTGTAGATCACGAATGAAACAAGTTTTCTCCCGGAAAGCAACCTCTAAATCTCTATCACAAAACTGACCTACTGAAAACAAATTGTGACCGAGGCCTTCCACATAGTAAACCCTGTTGATTTCGATGTTCCCATTGACATAATCTCCGTAGCCCATGATAGCTGCGAAGTGATCATTCCCAAACCTGACAGTGCCAATGAACTTTGCAATAAATTTTGATAACAGTTTAAGGTTGCATGTCATGTGTCGGGAACATCCGCTATCAACAATCCAGAGAATGATCTGTATCACCTGCATTACACACAGACGACACAGATGGAATAGAAGTAGATGTGGAACCCGAAATGTTAGAGGGTTCCGAAGCAGGTATATGAGACATGCACACATTAATGATTTTAGGCATCCATTTAAATCCTAGTGTGTTATATATCCATTTCTGCCATCTATAACTACTCTTTGCTTTAGTCTTAGTGAATGCACTAGGTCGTACTACATTCTTAGGAGGTGAAACTGGGGCTACAGGGACAACAATGTTTGCCTTAGAATCTAAAGAAGGCGGTCTACCAAGCACTGACTTAGAAGAACTAGTGGGCCTAGAGGTATTCCGATTCTTAGAATTCTGTAAACGAGAGATTATAGCTTTAGCAACACATTTGTCATGACAATCAGAATTCATACTTTTACGACAAATAACACAAGGTGCATCAGACTGAATATCAAAAGTGCTTAAAGGTTTAGCATTCGTTACATCACTATTTCTATTACATTTGCCAGACGCAACATCTATAGTGGAAGCAACGTGAGTCTTATTCATAGTCCTAGGGTGTTCTTCTACTTTAGCATTCCTTATTGATCTTTTCTTAGGTCGCAACTTCCTATTCTTCGATTGAGTGCTCCTAGGCTGTGAAGTGCGGACGTTTGGAAAAGACGCAACTATTCCTGTTTCAGTAGAAGGAAGCACGTTAGCAACTTGTGATTTGGCAGTAGGGATTCTAGGTGCACGATTACTAAGTGTTACAGGTGCTAATCTCTTAATTATGGTTGGCGAAAGTTGTTCATACTTTCCTACAATTTCTCTTAACTTAGAGATAGTGTGAATCAAATCTTGATTTTCAGAACGAATGTTACCAGCAAAATTCATGACTTCTCTAGTATGAGCAAGATAGTGATCAAGTTCGTTTGATGCTTCATGACGAGTCTTATTGAGTAAATCAAATATGACACCATATTCCTGTTTAACTTTTACAAGTTCTTGTTCATATTTTGAGATTTGACTTTTCAAAGACACGTTTTGATCATCCAGTTGCGCAAATTTAGGATCAGAAGATTTTTCATGCAACTGAGCGATTTTCTTTTGAAACCCAAGTTGTTGATTGTGAATATCTTTTTCACACCAGTTAAGACGACGTTTGGCATAGGAAAGTTCGTTAAGCAATCGTTCATTTTCAGCTTTTAAAGACTCGATTTGAAGCATCTTACCAGTATTCTCAACAGTTACCACAGAGTCAACATTATCAGCAGAGATATAATCAGATGCATGTGGCAAAGAATAGAATAACACAACATTATGGATATCAGTACATATAACATCTTTCAAGAGTCGATCAACATCTTTTCTCAACAGTTTCTTTTTACGTTTAGTATTAGAAATAGATGTTTCAGTTTTCTCGAAAATGACCTTCATCACTCCAAGTTCCTTATGAAAATCCTTTTCCCAAGCTAATGCACAACTTTTCAAATTTTTAATGATAGGTAAAAGATTTTTCTGAAAAATGTCTCTTTGTTCTCGCGCCAGAGGCGATTGAAAATGATCAATTTTGATTTCAGAACGATATTCTATCTCATGTCGTAAAATTTTGAGGTCAGCCATGAAAATTTCAAAATATCTAAGAATTTTTCGATTTTCAGGTTTTGAGTTTACTTCACTGATGGAAGGTAAAGGACCATAAGTTTGTGCATAATCTGGTTGGGGATTAACATTAGAAGACTCAGGTGTTTTGATGATAACCCTTGGTGTGTTAGAAGAATCCGTTGGTGTGACGAAAGTGACCGGTTTTGAATAATTAAAAGGTTTGTTGTAAACAACAGTTTTTAATTTTGATCGACTCTCGTCTTCTGCATCTAATTCCTCTTGACGATGATATTCAACAACACTCATAACAGTATCATTAATTTTATATTCTGCACTGGAAACTTCAGGATTTGGTTTGAATGTTTTTAGTGAAAGCTTTGGTTTGTAATCAGCAAGATTTGGTCCATATCCTTTTGGATTGGGTTTTAAAGTAAACTTTTCAATAGCTGTTACTGATTCACCATGTTTGTAAACAACAATTTTAAACTCTTTAATTTTGTTTTGCAAGCCGATAATTTCTTCAAGAAGGTCATCTACCCGATTCGTTGAATGCTTTTTGTATGCGGAGAACTGTTTTTGACAAGTTAACAACTCAGCCTTAGTTTTTGATTTTCCAAGGTGAGAGCATTAATTTTCTTTTTATGTTCATGTTTCAGTTGTTCTATTTCAGACAACAAAGCATTCTTCGAAGCGGCTAGATCACGCATCTGTCTCTCTAAATATTTTTCGTTTTGATGAGATTTAGCAAAAGCGGCTTCAAAACCTTTTTCACGGTTTTCTTGATTTTTGAAAAAGTTGAGTTGCATTTGTAAGCATTCAAAATCCTTTGTTAACAGTGCATTTTTGCTTTTTAAGTCCTTATTTAATGCATAACATTCCTCCATTTTGATTTGATGGTCTTGAATTAAACCAGCAAAATCTGGAAGAGGCAACAGTTCGGCTTGCTCAACGTGAGTCACAACATGATCATTATTTAGATCCTCAAGTACAACCACGGAGTCAATTTAATTATCAAAGGAAACCATAAGGTCATCTTGATCGTCAAATGTAACTACAGGGTTTATTTGAAAATCGTCAGAATGAGATGTAGATGACTCATTTTGAACAGTCTGAGCCGTGCCGGATTCAGATATTGGCGGAGATATTAGTTCATATATGATGATGGTTTGTTCGGGTACCTGAGACAAGCCATCAGTGTCATACACTGGGCCTGTTTCACTCATGTGTAACTCTTGCATATTAGCCATCAACATAACAGCTGCATTGGCCTGCAAGTCCTCCATATCATCATCTGAGTCTGCATCTGTCATAAAGCTCTGTTCTTTATTTGTGAGAGATCCACCAACTTCATCCTTAAGAGCCAAAAGAAGAGCCTCTTTGAAATAAGCACTGCCCCTAGTCCTTGGCTTTGGGCATGCATTAGCCGGGTGTCCCTTCTCATTGCAGTTGTAGCATCGAAGACCATTCAACCCATTCTGAGCATTTCCCTGTTCCACCACTTGAGCTCTGTTGTTATTCCTTCCCATAGCATTAAACCCTTGACCACCTCCCATTTGATGACCATAACCACGATTCTGAACTTCAACTCGTCCATTGCTCACAACAGCCTGATTTCGTGTATTGGATGAGGAACGAATACGATTGTTGGATTTGTTGGTATAATGGCTAAAAGCATTAGCAATCATAACAAATCCCTGTTGCAATGCTTCGAACGGATCGGATTCCTCATTAGTTTGACTATGAAGTGCTTGATCATTGTTGTTGTTGTAAGGAACCAATTGATTTTGTTGAGGTTGCTGTGATTGATCGTTTGGTGTGACTGAGGCAGTTGGTTGAGTTGCTTGTTGAGGAGGATAACTTTGTTGAGCATATAAGGCAAGTTGTTGATTTTCCGGATGTGTAGGTGGAGCAATTTGAGCACGGAGAATCCTTTCCCGATCAACTTCCTTTTCATGAGGCTTCAAGTAATCGTAAAACAATCCATATGTAGAATGATGCATATTCTTCGCTTGACGGAGAAAATTGACATACTTCTCCCATTCAGGACCAAGACTACTCAGGAACTTAGTATTCACTGCAATTCTTGGCATGATGATGTTGTGTTTATCCAAATCATTGATGACGTCTGAAAAACGATGATGATAGGACTCTAGTGTCTCTCCAGGTTCAATCATGAAGTGTTCATAAGCCAAGTAAATTTTGGATTCCAAATCCTCCTGATTGAGTACCGATCCTTCCATAAGAAGACGAATATGATCCCACATTTTATGTGCAGTCTTTTGAGCATCAACACTCGAAGAATTGGGTTTGGTAATCCTAAGAGGATATATTCCATTGCAAGTTCATCTGCTTCATAGTGTAGAAGTTCTTGAGGATTCAAGTCTGTAACAGTAGCAATGTTCATTTGTTCATCTCTTGGTGGAATGGCATTTGGATCTCCGGGTACAATGACAGTAGGCATCTCAAATGGACCTTCCAAGATAACCTTCTTTAAGAACTTTCCATGTGGCTTCTTCAGATCACAAAACCTAAAGAACCTTATCACCCATTGATCGTAGTTTCCTGGAGTGAGCATTGGAGGTCTATCAAGTGATCCAGCCTCATGAATTGATTGTTGGCTGCTTAAAGCTTCACACATCTTTGCAAACCAATTGGGTTCCTTCATAGTGTTCCTTGATGGATGTTGATTGAAGTCATTTGTGTAGGGTTGAACTTGAAGACTTGGCGTTGGTTGAACCATTTGTGGTGGAGGAATTGCTCCAAGTTGTGGAGTATGTTGTTGATTAAATCGTTGTTGATAAATTGCTTGTTGTTGATTCCATTGTTGATGTTGTGGACTTAGTTGTTGTTGTCGTTGAGGGAAATAGTTAGAGTATGGTGGTTGAGACATGTTGAAAACTTGTGTTGGTAAAAATGGATCTTTGTAGTCGAATAAACCTTTGATGAAGAAGTATCCTTAGGCGTAGAAATCACAATAGCCAAGTAGCACTTATGCGTAAAAACACCAAAGTTACGCGTAGAATTTAGCTTACGCGTAAGTAGGGAAAAGACGCTAAAGTTATGCGTAGACAAAAGTTAGGCGTAGAAAGTTAGGCGTAGGATTATCTTATGCGTAAGACTATGCTTAGGCGTAAGAAAAATCTTATGCGTAGGATTTCTACGCGTAAGCTTATGCTTATGCGTAATTTTAGGGTTTTATCCCAAGTGATCTTTTACACTTCACAGTGCAAAAGATATCCAAAGTCGACGTATTTTCAGGCTTATACAAGCAAGAAAACACGGAGTAAACCACGAAAACGAAGATCAAACCAAGGAAATACTTACGCGTAGTTTTAGGGTTTCACTACGCGTAGGTTTACTCGTAAATTTGATTATGCTCAAAGATGTTTCTAAACCAGTTTTTGTGTGATGAAATAGCTTCAAGATCACCAAATAACACAAGAATGTGAAATTTGATGTACCAAACCTTCTAAAACAGTTACGCGTAGAACTACACTCACGAATAAAAACGAGTTCAAAAATAATGATCCACGCATAAAGTTCCAAACTTTTTGCCAAAAAACGTTAGTTTAACACCTTATAACATTGAAAGTACAAGAATCTTGGATTAAAAAGTGTAAAAAATGCGTTTTTAAGCTAACCAAAGAAATGGACCGTACGGTATGCGTGAGACCAAAACTCACTTCAAACAATACGTTCACCCAACTAGTAGGCGATTGATACCACTATTAGGTCACTAGTTTTACAAACACAAGCAATATAGAAAGAGATAAGGCGATTGAACAAGAACCAAACACACACACACGATAATATAACACGGTTATGCGTAGAGGTGAATGAAAGGAAATAACTTGAACAACCAACCTTCAAATGAAGGTTTACATAAGGTATTTATATGAGGAAAGCTAGGGCAACACTCCTAGTTTCCATCCTTTCTTTAATGGACTAAGGCCTAGGCTTATGGGCCTTCTAAATAAGCCTAAGGCTAATTGCAAACATAAAGGCCATAATAAAGCTACCTATTACATATTAATTACTAACACTTGATTATGGTTTAGGAGTGATTCCAACAACGTACGTTGAATCCATTCAAAACTGATTTCACAAAAATCTATGTCTGAGAATTTCTTTTAGGTTTAAACGTCATTCAGGCATTCTGATATATCCAGTTAACCTTATAAACAATAGAAATACGTATTTCTCACATCATACGACAATTCCGCAAGTTTCAGAATTTTACGTTTTACAGTTCTACGTTTTACGCGATTTACACGTTTTTTACCCGCGTTTCCAGTTTTATCAGCGTCTAAGTAACCCGATGGAATTTACCACTCATTTTATATTTTATTATGGAGTATAATTATAAGTTTAATCATTTATACAAGTTTCCTATTTTTACGATACCCAGTTTTAAGTTTCGTGACTTAAAGACTTACTGTTAGCGATTACAGGGACCAAAACTCACTCTGTAAAGGTAAGATAAATGTTAAAAACACTTAATCTCATCATTTTTAGCCATAGGTGGCATTTTTTATGTGTCATCAAGCATGGTGGTTTGATCATGACCATTGATTCTTTAGATCTGTACACTTGTAAACTTTACCATGGTTAAAATTCTAACCTAATATATAGTTAACCAAATCCTTTCTCCTATAAATAATAGCCTAAAACCTTCATAAATTCTTGCACCACACCTTCTCAACATCTAAAGTCCTAAAGCTAAGGCATTTCTCATAGATCTTGTAAGAACATTCATGTGTTCTTAAAGAGATCTAGGTTTTGATCTTTGTTTTTGGAAGTTTTCAAGAAAGAGTCGTTATAATCTTCAAATAACTTCAAGTCTCCAAAAATACCTTGTTATAATCTTGTATTATCCTTCGAGCTTTCAAGAAGGCGTTGTTATAATCTTCGAATAGCCTTGGGTTTTCGAAGATTACAAATTCCACGTCGAAGCTCCGCTTATATTCCCTTTTTCTATAATACTTAGTCATTCTAAATAAAAGTAAGTATTTATAAGACTCAAACTTATTTAAATACTTATAAACTTTGTTAGTTTATTTATTTTATTTATAAACTCTTAATATGTCATATAATCAAGTAATCAAAATACATGTTTTACATATTGAGCACTACAAAACTAGGGAGCTTCATGTGAGGGGTTTCGTTTGGGTAAAACGGATCGACGAGTTACTAGATTTATGATTTAATGTATCCTAGCTCCTCGAACGTTTACTACATGACCTCTGAATTTTGATGGACCAAGCGGTAATGTGAGATAAACTATAAATGTTTTATAAACCATTTCTAAAGGAAGATATACACAAACCACCATATAGAGAATCATGATCAATATAAGGTGACATATATAGACATGTTGATACTTTCACATCATCATTCGAACAAAAATAAGACATTTCATCATTCTCTAGGTTGCGAGTAGAGTTTTCTCGGCTTATCCATCATATTTGTTAAGTTCTAAACATCATCAAACTCACGGTGAGTTCATAGCCCCACTATCTATTACTTAATTATTTTACAAACTCTTGGGGGAGATACATGCTATTTTAAACATAAACACACAAAAATTTGAACTATATGCATATTTGATTGTTTTATTGTCACTAAGTGCCATCATTGCCAAACATAAGGCCCCATATCATCAACCAGTTAATCACTAGAACTAGTTAGCGCGAATATTGTGAATAGGCCTATTGGGATTGACGAATCCCGTTTGTGTTGACCAAGTACGTTCAAACAAACGCACTATATTTGAGAACAATAGGTATAATGGCAAATTACCTACAGGGGTGACAAACACGCCAATTTAGTTGGTACACGTTAACGCTTTGGTTGCATGAGCTTAGTGAAATAATAACTGTTTTTTTTCAACCATGAGTATGAGTCTAATTAGCTCACACTACAAACATATTGTGTTTAAACATTTGACTCAACCTATGGATTTCACTCAACCTTTGTGTTGACCCTTTTAAGCATGTTTTATCTTAGGTCTATAATGATCGAGGTTGGCACGGAGGAGCACGGGATCAATCAAGAAGGCTATAACTTATTTTATCATACGATAAACATCAAATACTATATGTTGATGTAGTTTGTAAACATGAAACCAACTGGGAGCTGTCTTTGTAAACTCTGATATATTTTAATAAATCGAATAATAAGCCTTTTTGTTTAAAAATGACTCAATTAGAAATCGTTTTCTATTATTATAACTTTTATACCAAGAGGTAACACCCAGATTAAATTTCGCTACATTCACGAAATTAGGGGTGTTATAGATTGGTATCAGAGCTATAGTTATAGAGAAACGGGTATAATTATGACCTAAATTATAACCATTTTACAAAAAAATACATTTTATAGCCTTACGCGCTCGGTGCCTTCCATCCTCCAGACGATTATGGACTTCAAAAAGATAATTATGCTACACTAACATATTAGTATATTGATATATACACACTTGGCACATTTTGAACATTTTTCTATAAACATTGAGTTTATTTTGACATCATATCCTTTTTGTAGACGCGATGTCTATACCTGCATCTCCCGATTACTTTCCGGCAACACCCGAATTATTTCTAAACATTCCACTTATTCCGAAACTTGATTTTCCTGATAACAATGATGACTACCTTGATGCCATCGATTACGATGATGAACCATATGAAGATTTAGCTGATGAAGAAGAGGAGGATCCGGTTGTACCAGATTCTCCCAAATATCTTGTTCAAGATTGGGTTGAACCCGAGGAAGATCAAGAGGTAGACTATGCATATGAGATAACACCCATATCACCACCTCCTGCCTCTGAAACCTCTTCCGAACCTTATCTTACTACTCCTACTCAAGGACCAACATCCACTTATGAGGATGGTGGAACCTCCTCGGCAATGGCCGTGAAACCCTCTCCTCAATACGACTTGTATTGCCTAAGATGAAAATGCACCGAACTATAAGGCATTACCGAAACCCTATCTTAAGAAATGAAAATAGGTAAAACAGAAACTACTAAAGCTCAAGATGAGGATGAAAGAGCCCGCAAGTGCCTCGATATATATATCCTAGAAGAGAGCTATGTCGAGGAGTGACGAGAACAGAAGTACGACATGGAAATCAAGAGACTCAAACATCAATTAACATCCACTCAAATTAGTAATGACTTCGCAAGGATTGATCAGAATAGGCTAGAGAGAGAGAGTTATACCATGTACGATCATGGATTGAAAATACACACCCTGATATGTGCAGGATGGACATTGATAGTATTGATGTTCTTGATATCAAAAGAGATTCTCAACCACCACAAGAACCATCAAGCCCAAAGTAGATTAGCATATTAGTAGTAACCTTTTGTAATCACTAGACTAAGAGTCTCAGTTAGTGACATCGTAGAAACTTGTAATTACTTTCAATTTTGAAATCGATGTAACAATATATAATCTACTTTGTAAAGTAGTTTACGTTTTAAAGTATTGTCTACATTCCTTATACTATTACTCTTTCTTCGCATTATAAATTTTTACCTCATATCAATATTCAATGTGTTGAACATTTTGGTATTTACTAGAATCATGGCGCCAAAGAAAGCACCACCTCAACCAATGACTCCAACTGCAATCAGGAAATTAGTTGCCGACAGAGTAGCCGAAGTGCTTGAGGAACGCGAAGCAACTGTTAAGAGGATCTGCAAGTGGAAGCAACACCACAAATACTCCTAAATGTTCATAAAAAACCTTCACAAGTTGCAGTCCTACCAACTTTAATGGGACGGAAGGAGCGGTTGGGTTAACTCGCTAGTTTGAAAAGACAAAATCTCTTTTTCTCCTTAGCAACTTCTCTGAAGATTGCAAGGTTAAGTATGCAACGGGCACATTCATGGACGATGCTCTGTCTTGGTGGAACTCATTTGCACAACCAATAGAAATTCAAAATGCCTAAAAAACTTTGTGGGCTGAATTCAAGAAACTACTGATTAAGAAATACTGCCCTCGCATTGAAGTGAGAAAATTGGAGAAATAATTCTATGACCTGGTAGTAAAAGGTGTTGATCTTAACACCTATATTCGTAGATTTCAAGAGATGGCGGTGTTATGCCCAGCGATGGTTCTAAACAACGAGAAACTACTAGAGTGTTTCATCGGAGGTCTACCACAGAGTATCGAAGGAAATGTAACACGCTTCGATCCACAAACCATCG
This sequence comes from Chrysanthemum seticuspe, assembly GCA_019973895.1. Lineage (NCBI taxonomy): Eukaryota > Viridiplantae > Streptophyta > Magnoliopsida > Asterales > Asteraceae > Chrysanthemum > Chrysanthemum seticuspe. The sequence continues at coordinate 238,946,074 of BPTQ01000007.1, read as the reverse complement.
ATGGAGCCATCAGAATCTCTCTAAGATTATTAGATCAAGTAGTAAAAAATGGGGCTATTCAAAAAACAAAAAACAACACCACCACCACCACCAAAAACAACACCTGTAACAATAACAATCAAAACAACAACAAGAGGAAATGGGATGGTAACCATGGTGGTTACAACAACAACAATCAGGTTCGAAACAACAATCACCACAACCAACAAAACAAAAGGCAAGAAGCCGTAACGGCTTATGTTGCCGCACCAACTGGAGGCAGATACAACGGGACCTACCCATTTTGTAATAAATGCAACTATCATCATTCGGGTCTTTTCCCTACCAAATGCAATAAGTGTCAGAAACTTGGACATTTTGCTAAAGACTATAAAGTCAAAGCTACTGATGCTAACACTCAGCCAATCGCTATGTATTACATATGTGGGGAGCAAGGGCACTACCTGCGTACTTGTCTACAAAACCGTGGCAAACAAGACGGAGGTTCTCGAGGTAGAGCATACGTTATGGGAAACGGTGAACCACGACAAGACCCAAATGTGGTTACTGGTACGTTCTCACTCAACAATCATCATGTAAAAATCTTTTTTGCTTTCGGTGCGGATATGATTTTTATATCTTCTACAATTACACCTTTAATTAATATCACACCAACCACTCTAGATACCAACTACAGTATTGAGCTAGCTAACGGAAACATAGTAAACACCAATATTGTACTCTTAAATTGAGTCCTCAACCTTCTAGATCATCCATTCAACATTAATCTTATGCCTATCAAACTTGGAAGCTTCGATGTTGTCATTGGCATGGATTGGTTGTCAAAACATCAAGCCAAAATCATTTGTGGTGAGAGAGTTGTTCACATTCCTTGTGACAATGAAACTTTGGTCATCCATGGTGATCGAAGTGGAACTCGCTTAAACATCATTTCATGTATGAAAACAATGAAGTACATTGAGAAAGGATGTTACGCGTTTCTAGCCTATGTTACCGAGAAGAAATCCGAAGAAAGATGTCTTGAAGATGTTCCTATCCCTCTAGAATTTCCTGAAGTATTTCCTAAAGACCTACCCGGACTTCCACCATCATGCCAAGTAGATTTCTGAATTGATTTAGTACCAGGAGAGGCACCAGTGGCCCATGCACCCTACAGACTAGCACCATCCGAAATGCAAGAACTGGCTAATCATTTACAAGAACTTTCAGATAAGGGGTTTATCCGACCTAGTTCCTCACCTTGGGGAGCTCCCGTCCTGTTCGTGAAAAAGAAGGATGGATCATTACGAATGTGTATGGACTATCGTAAAATAAACAAGTTAACCATAAAGAACCGATACCCATTACCAAGAATTGACAATTTATTCGATCAATTACAAGGTTCAAAACACTACTCAAAAATTGACCTACGGTCAGGTTATCATCAGCTCAAGGTTCGGGAGGAAGACATTCTGATAACGGCATTTAGGACTCGTTATGGTCATCACGAGTTTGAAGTAATGTCGTTTGGCTTAACAAATGCACCAGCTGTATTAATGGATGTCATGAATCAGGTGTGTAAGCCATACTTGGACAAGTTCGTAATTGTATTCATCGACGATATTCTCATATACTCCAAGAGAGAATAAGAACATAAAGATCAGCTGAGAACAATTTTAGATTTACTCAAGAAAGAGAAGCTGTACACAAAATTTTCTAAATGTGAATTTTGGATTCAATTAGTACAATTTCTTGGGTATGTCATCGACAATACTGGGTTACATGTTGATCCCACTAAAATTGAAGCTATCAAGGATTGGCCAACACCTACCACACCTATAGAAATTCGTCAATTTCTTGGTCAGGTTGGGTATTACCGAAGGTTCATTAAAGGATTTTCCTCAATAGCCAAACCTTGACTAAGCTAACTCAAAAAAACAAAAAGTACATATGGGACGAAGATGAAGAAGAAGCTTACCAAAATCTAAAACAAAAACTTTGTAGTGCTCCTATTCTAGCATTGCGAGATGGGATTGAAGATTCTGTAGTATATTGCGATGCTTCATACCAAGGTTTAGAAGCCGTACTCATGCAACGAGAAAAGATCATGGTTTATGCTTCACGACAACTCAAGAAACAAGAATAAAACTACACTACTCGTCACTTGGAGTTAGGAGCAGTAGTATTTGTACTTAAAATCTAGAGACACTATCTATACGGTACTAGATGTACTATGTATACTGACCACAAGAGTCTCCAACACATTCTCGATCAAAAAGAACTAAACATGAGGCAGCGATGATGGTTAGAGCTGCTGAATGATTATGACTGTGAAATTCGCAATCATCGAGGAAAAGCCAACGTAGTAGCTGATGCACTAAGTCGGAAGGAAAGGGTTAAGCCTCTACGGGTCCGAGATTTAATCCTAACCATCAATTCAAATTTCCCTACTCAAATACTCAACGCCCAAGGTGAAGCGGTAAAACAACAAGACATTGAGAAGGAGAAAATGGATGGCATGATACAGAAGAAATTTGAAACCCACTCCGACAGGACTTTATGCTTTCAAGGTCGAAGTTGGTTACCACGTTATGGTGGCCTTCGAGACTAAATCATGCATGAATCATACAAATCCAAATATTCTATACATCTAGGATCTGATAAGATGTATCAAGATCTATGTCACACCCCCAAATTACCTGTTTTGCAGTGGAATGGAATTCCTGGGGGATGACTGTCGTAGCATCAAAGTTACAGTTATATCGAACAACCTAAAGTGTCGTTTTGAAAATACCGTTTGATTAATTAAAACAATCAGAGTTTACAAAGTATAGGTCCCAAATAAAAATCAATTTGTGCGGAAATAAGTTTGTTACAAGCCAAACGTTGTTTTAAAATGCATAAATCCTATGTGTGACGCGTCGTCACCACGAGTCTATGATATGTCCATATGCATGCAATGAAGTGAATGCCTTAGATACTTGAGATAAAACATGCTAAAAAGTGTCAACACAAAGGTTGAGTGAGTTCATAGAGTTTGAGTTGAAATGTAAAGCCTTTCAACAATATTCTTGCAGCAAAGGCATTGTAAATCCACTCAGTTCCAAGTTCCGCCCATACAAAACTTGCAACCTGTGTGTTCACAACCCACTGCCAAAATGTGTATAGTTTATGTTCAAGCGCATGATGTCAATCTTGTTTGTAAGTAGGACATATGTGCCTACGATATATACATGTACTTAATGCATAGAATCACAGCCAACTGAACCTCTTGACAAGTCTACATTGTTTGTTATGTTTCATTGAATAACAGATTATATTCACCCCAGGTCACGTCATCAGGGACACAAGGGTGGGGGCGTCAGCCCGATAGTACTATCAATACCTCTCCGCTGGCTCCCGCAGGAGTTAACCAGTTGCTAATGTATGTATGTTGATGCATAATTGAAAACAAGTTTAGCACATTAAGGCACATATCGCAATAAACCACACATAATGTCCAAAGTGTATAAGAAGTATAGTGTAACACAATTGTATAAATGGTTTGAGTATTCGCAAGAGTGAAACAAGTATTTAAGCATGTATCTCCCCCAAATAGTTTGTAAGAATTTAAATGAGTAAAAGCGGGGTATGAACTCACGGTAATCCTTAATAGTTTAAAGTACTTGTGAAATTAAATGAAAACAGTTGAGCATGTATCTCCCCCAAAAGTAATTCAAAACGTATAAAAGTAGGGGCTATGAAACTCACCTGTTGCAATAGTTATGATGACAAAGTGGATGCACAGAAATGAGACGCAACTCTCTAACCGCGACCTATTATGAATGATATGATCTAATATAAGTCATGAAACAATGTCGTGCATGCAAATCCATATGTAATCTATACCACTTGTATGTTTTTGAAAATAGAATTTATCGTCGAAATATATGTTTATGACATCTCGTCATGTTATAAAATACTTTACAAGTATATACGTTGAATCAATATCCTACGATAGTCGTTTAATGATTTATCAAGAATTTATAGCTTTTCGTCGCAAAATAATATACTTTGATAATTTGTGAAAGTGACTAAACGGCCTTGAAATGCTAGTCGTAAAATGGTGCACATCGAGTGTTAGGAAACAAACTCAACGGTTTTGGGAAGCTTGTATCATTATCTCAAAGTTTTAGCATTTAAGTTTTCATCCTAGAGGTCTCGATCATGGAGATAAATATAGGTTTAGTATGGTAATTGTATCCAAAATATTGTTTAAGGGTGGTTTCCGGCAAAGTTTGAGTGACTATATTTTATTCGTTACAACTCCGCTTGACAAACGGTTGAACATTTTGGAAAATATGCTAGGCGAACTTACTTTTACTAGAAGACATCTCTTTATAAAAAGTTCTACATCAATGTTAAAAACGACCTCCAACATGGTGACTTGTTTTGCCGTAACACTTGTCTTATTATAAATAATATAGTTTTCCTTATATAATAAAGTCACGAAAACTTTGTGAAAACGTGTATAATTTAGTCGTTACAAGTCCGTTTTCTACGTTTTATATGTCCTTAGCTTCGTATCAAGGTATACTAATATATTTTTGATAAGTCGACACATTTAATAACGCTTAAGCCTCATTTTTGACTCGTAAAGGGTGACATTTTCATGCTGAAATTTCTGGAATTATTAGTTTTCGTCGTCAAACTTCAAAAATTCATAACTTCTTCGTTATAACTCCGTTTTAATCCGTTCAAGCGGCCACGTTTTCGTTTTAAAGTATATTTTCCAAATATCTAGCCCAAAATATTTTACCAACTGTCGAATTTTCCCAGATTTAAAAATATGGACCGACCCTAAATAAAACTTGTCGAAATGAGTTTTTCACGCGCCAAACCTATTCTAACCAATTCAAAACAACTCCGAAGCTATTCTAATCCTACCATACACCTTTTTAGGGTGTCATGGGTTCCTAGACATCACCAAAAATAATATATAACAAGGAGTAATTATAGGATGACTTATATATTCATAACTCTTAAAAATCAATGAAAAAGTGGTACAACATCATATGACTTGCATGTTTTTGCTCAAATATGATGAAATGAATATGAAATGAATATGAAAGATGAAAAAATGGACATGAGATGCTTACTAGAATACTTGATGAGGTTTATGAGAACAAAGGATTTCCTAATCACCCTAGGTTTTTATTGCAAAACCTAAATAAAGAGTGATACTAGAGTGTTAATTAACTTCACTTGAAAACTTTTGTGATGAGCTTCTTGGTCTTATGGTGTGGCCGGTTCTAAGAGCAAAGGAGAGGAAGAGAGTATTTGATCTAAAACACTTGATGAATATGAGTAGTATGTGTGTTTGTAGTATAATATGTATATACTTGTAAGATATTTTGTAGACTAAGTGAGTCATCCCCCCCCCCTTGTCGACATATATAAAAGAAAAGACCAAGTTGTAGTTTGTAGCAATTAAATGTATAAGTATATTCAAATGTAAGTTAATTGAAGTGAAGTGTTGAATTGTATACACATTTGAATATTTAGGGTAGCGTTAACTAGGATAAATTTTAACGGAACAAAATAGATTGTATCAAAGTCATAAAAATTATAAAAATGTATTTCTTACATGAGTTGAGTGAAATAAATATTTATCGAGTTGAATTTAAAAAAACCGTCGTAAATATTTATACATAACATGTTATATACAAAATAAATTGAAAACATCGGGTAAAATAATAATATAATTTTTATAGTCTTAAAATGAGTATAAAAATATATTAGAGTAATTTTGGAAGTGTTGGATCAAATATTCAAAATAAATGTTTACGCGATAGCGTTTATTTAATAGAAACATAAACGTTTAATGTAAAATGCAAAACCATGCACGAACCGATATGAAATGATGAATATTGAGTTTGAGAAAAGACCGGAAATTGAGAATTGTGACAATCTAAAACTACCCTACTGGTGGCCAAACATGAAAGCCGACATTGCCACCTATGTGATCAAATGTCTTACTTATTCCAAAGTAAAGGCCGAACATCAAAAACCATCCGGTCTCTTACAACAGCCCGAAATTCCAATGTGGAAATGGGAACAAATCATAATGGATTTCATCACTAAACTCCAAAATACATCAAATGGTTATGACTCCATCAAATGGTTGATCGACTTACAAAATCTACACACTTTATACCAATCAAAGAGAATTACAAAATGGATCAGTTAACTAGACTGTACATTAAAGTAGTCACAAGACATGGTGTGCCAATATTTATCATATCTGACAGAGACGGCAATTTAACTTTAAACTTCTGGCAGTTACTCCAAGATGCCTTTGGAACAAATCTAGACATGAGTATAGCGTATCATCCTCAAACCGATGGTCAGAGTGAAAGAACAATCCAAACATTGGAAGATATGCTCCGAGCATGTGTAATTGACTTTTGGAAAGGATGGGATAATCATCTACCTTTAGTCGAATTCTTCTATAACAACAGTTATCACACAAGTATCAAGGCAGCACTCTTTGAAGCACTTTATGGTCGAAAATGTCGTTCACCTGCCTGGTGGGCCGAAGTAGGAGAAGTTCAACTCACTAGTCAAGAATTTATTCGTGAAACAACGGAGAAAATCATACAAATCAAGAATTAGCTACAAGTAGCAAGAGATCAACAAAAATTTATGCCGATACAAGACGCAAACCTTTGGAATTCCAAGTTAGAGATACTGCTATGCTAAAAGTCTCACCTTGGAAAGGCGTCATTCGATATGGTAAACCTAGAAAACTAAATTCAAGATACATAGGTCTATTCAAAATCCTATCCAGGGTTGGTCCAGTGGCGTACAAACTTGACCTTCCGTCAGAACTCAACAATGTACATCCTACTTTTCATGTATCTAAGCTAAAAAAAATGATTGTCAAATGAATCGCTTGCTATTCCACTAGATGAAATCCAACTAAGCGATGATCTACACTGCATCGAACAACCTGTGGAGATCATGGACCGAGAGGTCAAACAGTTAAAACATAGTCGTATACCAATTGTCATAAGTTCATTGGAACTACGACGTGGTCCAGAATACACGTGGGAGCGAGAAGACCAAATGCGTTAGAAGTACCCCCCCAACTTTTCTTGGAAACATCATCATCAAGTAACAACTGAATCACGAGGACGTGATTCCACTAACAGGGGAAGACTTTAACAACCCGCATTTTCAGGTTACCTTTCATTTTCAAATTTATACTATTCACTTTAACTATTCATTTTTACTATTCACTTTTACTATTTACTTTTACTATTCATCCCGTAATTTTTTTATTTTACTATTATGACAAGGTAATTGATACTCGACGAGTCGTACTGACGACCTACGTTGAATCCATTCAGAACTAATTTCACAAACCGTGTTTGAGAATTTCTATTAGGTTTAAACGTCATTAAGGCATTCTGATATGTCCAATTAACCTTATAAACAATATAAATATTTATTTCTCACAGCATACGACAATTCCGCAACTTTTGGAATTATACGTTTTCCAGTTCTGCGATTTACGCGTTTTTTACCCGAGTTACCAGTTTTATCAGCGTCTAAGCAACCCGATGGAACTTACCACTCATTTTATATATTATTATGGAGTATAATGATAAGTTTAATCATTTCTACAAGTTTCATATTTTTATGATACAAAGTTTTAAGTTTCGTGACTTAAAGACTTACTAGCAATTACCGGGACCAAAACTCACTTCGTAAAGGTAAGATAAATGCTCAAAACTCTTAACCTCCTTATTTTTAGCCATAAGTGGCGTTTTTTATGTGTCGTCAAGCATGGTGGCTTGGTCATGACCATTGATTCTTTAGATCTTTACACTTGTAAACTTAACAATGGTTAAAATTCTAACCTAATATATAGTTAACCAAATCCTTTCTCCTATAAATACTAGCCTAAAACCTTCATAAATTCTGGCAGCACACCTTCTTAACACTTAAAGTCCTAAAACTAAGGCATTTCTTATAGATCTTGTATGAACATTCATGTGTTCTTGAAGAAAAACTAGGTTTTGATCTTTGTTTTTGGAAGTTTTCAAGAAAGAGTCGTTATAATCTTCAAATAACTTCAAGTCTCCAAAAAGACGTTATAATCTTCTATTCTTAATAATATTTGTAATATTTAGTTAAAATTATAATACCAGTAGGTATGTAGTTCCTACTGGTGGAGTTATAGTTCCGACTGGCAGGTATATAGTTCTTGCTGGTATCGTTAGTAGTATAGTTACTACTGGTCGTTCCTACTAGTAGTATAGTTAGTCCTGGTTTAGTTAAATAGTTATTCCAGGATAAGATTTAGTTTGTTAAAGTTGAGGATATGCATGTGATAAATTAGGAAGAGATATGCATATCTTCTCTACACGTTTTCTAGTAAATGCCAATTAGGGTTTCTTGTAGTATAAAAGAAACCATCGGCTATGAACAATGTACACCTTGAAAAACACGTTTAATAGTTACTAATATAGATCCATAGAGGATCATCATTATTTAGTTATTCTTTTTTAACTCTGTTGTTTATATTTCGCGTAAACATCAGGTTATTGTTAGAGTCTCTCTTGTAGTTTGATTGTGATTATATAAGTATTCTACCTATTTCAACTAGATCAGAAGATCTATCTAGGACTGATCCAACAAGTGGTATCAGAGCCTGATGAGAGTCTCTTAAAAGAATAAACCTATTTTAACAAATCTCTTGAACCTTTCTACAATGTTAGAATCCGCATCAGGTGATATTTCAAACACTCAAGACAAATGTCAAACACAAAATGTGCAACAAATTCTCACAACCACTGTAACCAACAACAATGCTAAATTTTCCAACCTAAAGAAGGATGAATATGAGACATGGGCTATGAAAATGGAGTATTGGATCACAAATAGTGATCACAATCTCCAGAATATCATTCTGAAAGGTAACAGCAGGAAAATGACAGAAAGAGATACTAACGGAAACGTCATAATTCTTCCTCTTTGTTCTGCAAAAGAATATTGCTGTTCAGAGGGAAACCAAGGCCAGAACATTACTTCTTCAATCTCTCCCAGAAGACCACATGGGTGATTTTCATCATCTAGATGATGCAAGAGACATTTGGTTGGCTATTAAAGCCAGATTTGGAGGGAATAATGAATCAAAGAAGACGAGGAAATCAATGCTGAAGCAGGAATTTAAAGAATTAAACATCTTTGAATATGAAGGTCTGCATTAAGGGTATGATAGGTTCCAGAAAATTTTGAGCCAACTCAGTCAGCTACAAGCAAAACGTGATAATGAAGACTGCAATGTCAAGTTCTTGAGGGCATTGCCTTCCTCCTGGTCACATGTATCCATCACTCTTAAAGCAAAAGGTAGTCTTGACTACTTGAACTTTGATGACCTGTACAACAAACTCAAGTCTCTTGAGATAGACATCAAAGGAGGCTCAAGCGATTCTGTGAATAACTCCATTACTCCAACTCACTCAGCATTTTTTGGTACTACTAGTACTAACCATAAGATGACATATTCTGATATTCGAAGCTCATCATCATCAACCTCATCTCCTGGTAATCTGATTGAAGATGTACTTCACTCCTTTGTTGCTGAAAGTGCACCACAACAGCAACTAGCATATGAAGACTTTAAATAGATTGATAATATGGATTTGGAAGAATTGGATATCAAATGGCAAACGGCAATGCTTTCAGTAAGGGTGAATAAATTTGAAAATAAGGCTGGACGGAAGATCCAATTCAACCAGAAGGACTCAACAAGGTTTGATAAAAAGAAGGCTAAATGTTATAAATGCTCACAACTAGGTCACTTTGCAAGAGAATGCCCAAGAAATAAGATAGGTGATCAGGCTAGATACTCTGCCTACAAGGTTCATGAATTAAACCCAGAAGAGCCCAAAGCCCTTTTGTCTTTGATTTTATGGTGAACTTGTCTGATCATGAGGGAGAAGATGAAGGAAGTAATGCTACTCCAGCATTTGGTATGGTTGCTGGTTGTGAGATAGAGGATGAGACAAAAGAGGTAGAAGAAATTGCTCAGATGGGGCACTTCTCAGGTACACATTTGTCCTTTCGGTTGTCATGATAAATATGCTAAACTTCAAAAGGAATTTAATGATTTAGAAAATCAGTATAAAAAGTATTGCATACAAGTTCAAGCATATAAAAGTACTCTTCAAACTTTAGAAAAACAAAAGGCTTGGCACCAAACTAATCAGTTAGCTTATGAGGAAAAGATTAAGGTTTTAGAAAACGATTTGGAAAACACTTCTAACTAACTAAAACATTCTGAAAATGTAAATGCTAAGGTTTCTTTAGAAAATCAGGACTTACAAACTAAGCTAGATAATACATTGGCCAAGTTTATTAAATGGAAAGAATCATCTAAAAATTTAGCCAAGTTGATTGATAGTTCTATGTCAATAAGAGCTAAGATTGGATTGGGATATGGGGACTATATAGGGGAAAATGAAGTTTATGATCCACATATGGCAAGTATTTTTGACTCCACCCCTAAAGAGGTGGATTTTCCAACTCCTGTTAAATTTGTTAAGGAAGGAGAAATGCATACTGTTTCTCCACCTATAACAGGGAAATTTAAGTCTAACTATGGTCTACCCTCACTGACTTTGATGAATCACAAAAGACCTATGGCAAAACGACCAATGACTTGTCTGAAACTAATAGTGAATTGATGCAGGTTTTACTGACCAGGTTTTAATATTTATAAGTTCTCGTTATACCTATGGTCTACCCTAATGCTCTAACGGGCAGTGTACCAGGTCGTGTGTAGTGTAGTATTCGGTAAAACCGAGGTCGTCCCAAGAGCTATGTGTCCGGATTTATACTAAGTCTAGGTGTCACAAATTTTAATAGATTTTAAGGTGGAAATGATTAACTACTAATAAAACAAGAAAATAGGAAAGCAAATAGAGGCGAGCGTTGTGATCAATATGGAAGAAGTGTGCTAACCTAGTTATTCATCCTATCAAGCTAAGTTCATGTTTAATTACTTCCAATTACTTCAAATGGGGTCAAATTCGCTAGGACAACATTTGGTCATTTTGTCCAAACCTATCAACAAAGGGTTCCACTTGAGATGTCAGGTGACCCGTCGAAAGTCCAGTTGTTCTTAGTCCCCTAAGCCAAGTCATTAAGTACCTCTACAAGCAAGATTTGTAACAATGATCTTAAACACTCATCCCCGACTTCTTAAGTTCATCCAAATGGTAGGTGATCAGTTGGTCAAATCGCACAAGCAAAAAGGGTCATCAGTTGGTCATATCTTACCCTTCCCACTCAGTCTACCTACTTAGGGTCAGTTGGTCATATCTCCTAAGTAACTAGTCACTGCCGCCATTCAAAACTACCGAAACAAGGGTAGCTACCAACAAACTATGCAAGTATACACTAGAAATAATTATGCGGAAGCAATGTATAAATAAACAAGGTAATTATGGAATCATAACTAGGATAGCACCAGAGGTGCTTAGCCGCTCATATTAACTAAAACAATCGATTCAATGTTTAACATTACGATATACATGAATTGAAAGTAAAGAAAAGATAAAATGCTAATGCTTATCATAGGGGAGTGATTTTGTTAGGAATTAGAAATTCCATAATGAAGAGTCGGTCACCCCAAATATAATCTAGCATAAGTTAGCTCGTAGACTTATCATTATTTACGTTATTCAGTAGTTTATTAGTTAGTTATTAGCTTAGTATAACACCGTGGAGGAAGGACGGGTCATTACCCACTGTATGCCTGATTTACAGTCCGACAGGAGGACGTTTAGGTTGTAAACTATAAATACCCTCTACCTCCCAAGGTAGAGGGTTGGAACTTCTAATCTAACCTTTCACATTTTTGTTTATCTCCCTAGAATTCCCTCTCATCTCTTTCACTCTCTAACAATGGCATACTTGTATAATCATCTCCCTAGACCACTCGAATCATCAAACAACATAAAATATACGATCTTATAAATGGTACCAGAGCCTAGGTTGTGTTGTTTTTTAATGATTCAAATGGTTTTTGTAGCGGTTTTGTATGCGGTTTGTTTGGTTCTTGTATGCGGTTTGATAATGTTGATTGTCGAATGGATATGTTGTTACTGGTTGTTGATGTTATGTGGTCAAAACATTGTTAACTGATTTTGAAAGGATGTCATAAGTCTGGGTGTTTAACAGTTTTGGATTATGATGTCGTGTCAAAACGTTTTGCATTATCAATCTCGTTTGTCTTTTGGATCTGCTCAGTTTAAGTCATTGTTGTAGTTTGAAACTGTTTATGATGTTCATGGAAGAGGTTTGTGGTTAATTTCTTCAAAGAGGTTTGTCAAAACTATCCAGATTCGATGTATAGAAAGAGATTTATCTCTATGCGGTTTGTATACTAAATACATGCGTTTTGACCATGTTAAGTGCGATTTGTCACTTTTGTTAAGGATGCAATTTGGTCTGATGATTCTATGCGATTTGTCCAAGACGATTTGTTATGAATGCAGTTTTACTTCTAAAGTGCGTTTTGACGCATTTCAGCTATGCGATTTGAGTATATGCAAGTCTGCGGTTTGTTACCTTAAGTGGTCAATGGTCAACTACGATTTGAGTATATACAATTCTGCTATGCGATTTGTCTAAAATTGTAAAACCCGAATTATTTTAAAACGTAATTTTGCACCACTTTAAATTTATCCTAAGTTTGGATTACTAATAATACATTATAAAACTTTGCCTTATAATTGTCCCACACAAATTAAATGTTACCTAGACTAAATCCTAGCCTTGTCTTAGCCCAACCAAAATTTTTTTCTGCCATATTCCAATGTGTCGTTTGTATTTGAAAAGATAGGAACAACAAGAGAATCTCCCATAATATTAAAAGATCACACTCTATTAAAACTCTATCATTATACACACGACATTCTATATTTGAGTCACCCACTCTCTTCAAGTTTAAAACAGCCTTTTTCTGCCAAGAAGAAGAGGAGAATCGAGAAGGTGTTTCAGCCAAAGAAGATTACAAGTCGTGGTGTATTTTGTGTGGAATCCGCGCCCTTAGTCTTGTTCTATTCAGCTTTCTTATCTAGTCGACATTCAGGTTTCATTACTTCTTTTTGGTCCTCTTCGAGTCGACACTTATGTGATTAAACGTGACCTAATAATGTGCTATTTGAATCTGTTATGAACATGCTCTAAGTCTTGCGTCTATATACTAACATGATCTTTATTATATGTACCATAACCTTGATTAAACCAATGACTTAAAAGGGACTCGCATGCGTGAAAAAGGATCTGTTTGAGCGTGACTTCATGTACTAAATATGGGTCTTGATATTTGCTTTTTCGTTTCGTCTTTCGGTCAGTTTGTTATCATCATAAAGTTGGTTGAATTCTTTTAAGTTTCATGCATGCATGTGGGGCGTGTAAAGTGAATCAAGGAATAGATTTAGTTATTGTTATAGTAGGCATGATACGGAGTTTAATACATGATGTGGCATTGTGGTTATGTACATGCGTGTGGACTGTGAAAGTAGCCTGGTCTGGTACAAGAAATTAATTGATTTATGCATGGTATGCTTGGCTTAGGGTGGTGCTTGTGATTGTAAGTTCGCATGTGTATGTCTTATATATAAACTATTTTGTGTAATATAGTAGTGTGGGTTGTGTAATTTCCGAAAGTGGTTCGCGCCGCCATTGGTGACAACACTATTCGAATATCGTCTAAAAAGTACATTATTATTTTATAACATAAGACACTAAAATATGTTAAATATGTACACCGAATATTAAAAGACCGTTTCGACATTTGTAGAATTATAAATACTATGTATAATTATCAATTCATGTAGATCGTGTGTAGAAGGAGTAGCTTCAGTTTTCTGTGTGCTTCCGATTATTTTGGCTTGAGGTACAGATATTCCGTCATTTCAGTAATGACACATCTTTTCTCTCATGACTCTTGTCCATGTTGATATTCGATTCGTATGCTCCTTACTTTGATTTGATATGATCCATTTGATATGATTCGATTTGCTATGCACCTTTGATTTGATATTCGATTATTTATTCATTTGATATGTTATCCGTTTGAGATCCCTTATTGACATGATTCCATTATATGATTAGTTTGATATAATATGATTTGTTTATTTGGTTGCCCGAGCTAATAGCCATGGAGGTACCATGGTCGTGTCATTGATGCACCAATGGCATGACACTATCTGAGGCGGTGTGATTAGTCCACGGCCTTCCCTTTTGATATGATTATGATATGTGTACACTTGGCCATTATGATTACGTATGTACAGTCTTGCACTGGCATATGTATATTTGATTTGTTTTGCAGGGAGCGTATGGATGCATCCTAGGTACTCAGTTCAGTTTTGGTGATGTGGTGCGTGTGTGCAATACACCCCCTCACATTTTGGTACATTTGGGCTAGCTACCCATGTACACTTTGATATGAATTGACGGATATGATATTTGATTTGTAGATTTGGCTATTGGAGTATCTCCTTTAGTATAGGTGCTCGGGGCAACAATTCTGATTCTGGTTATTATGTGATTATCTGATATTCTGATTTATCCGTTTATTATGCCATGCTTTGTTCAGTTGTTCCATTGGCTATTTGTTTATTCAATGTTCGCATGTGATTCGTTGACTACTATGTTCTCTCTCTCTTAGATTCGGATTACCATGCTTATTCTTCAGTTGGGATTTTCGATTGTTATGATATTTGTTTCAGCTTCGTGTATTGGATTCGGATTTTGATTATCGTTTATAGATATTTGTTTATATCTGTTCACTGAGCGTTAGCTCAGCCGCGTTTCCTTTTCCATGCGGCAGGTATTTAGCTGGGAGCAGGGATATGGGATTTCGAGAGTAGGAGTGGAAGACCTACCCTAGTGAACCCTATTGTTGGACCTTTGGCATTTTGAACTATCTTTCTTTCACTATTTTTAGACCATGTTATTTCAGTTATTGGTTATGCTTTGGAACGTTTGAATGACTTATGTTTTGATGACTTTTCATGATTTTAAATAAAAGACTTACGCTTGCATTTTGTTTAGTATGTTTTGATATGACTCCATAATGTGGCATTCGGACCCTTGTCGGGTTGGGGTGTACAATTATGGTATCAGAGCCTAGGTTTTGCGACCCTTAGGCGTTGGCTGACCTGTTAGATTGGGTAGACACTAGGTTTCTTTTGTTTTGCTCTGCTCCCTTTCGTATTCGTTTCTCATGCCTAGTTGTTTGTTGATTTTGTTTTCGTTAGATGTTGAATACGCGTCACAGCACTCCTGATCCTGCTTTCGCTGAAGCTGTAGCTCAGCAACTTCAACAACTTCTTCCCCAGCTTCGTACCGAGCTTTTGGAACAGCTTCGTGGTGGTTTTACTAGTAGCAGTGGTGGATCTGGTGGTGGAGGTCAACCCGTTGATATTCATGTTTGGCTCGAGCGGTTCGTTAAGCAGAAATCGCGACCTTTTACTTCTGCTGCTACTCCTATTGATGCGGAGAAATGGAACTCCCATGTTGAGAAGATATTTGAGGTGCTTGGGGTGACAGACGAGTTTAAAGCTCGGCTTGCGAGCTACAAGTTTGAGGGTGATGCATTGAGCTGGTGGAAAGCTCATCGTCAGGCGAAGGGTGGTGAACCCTATGTAGCGGCAATGACTTGGGCTCAGTTCCGTGAGGTTTTCTTACAGCATTACTTCCCTTTTTCTGAGCAGCAGAAATGTGAGCGGGATTATCGCTCGATCAAGACGTGGGAGAACGAGACTAGCTCTGACTATATGAAGAGGTTTTCTCGTCTGGTTGGTTATCTGGGTGCGGCAGCTCGGTCGTCACAAGATCAGGCACGACACTTCAAGTGGGGACTTCATGATCGTATTTTGGGGCAGATAGTTAATAATGAGTATGAAGACGTGTCGGAGGTAGCAAATGCGACACGCAATATAGAGATTATGTGGGAACGGTCTGGTTACAACAAACGGGACCGAAATGGTGATCGACGCCAGGGATATCAGGGTGGAAACCAGCGAGGTTCTGAGCAGCGGTCTGGTGATTATCGACGTCATGATAGGCAGGGAAACAGTGGGCACGGTGGCAACGGTCAGCGGAACTGGCGCAACCGCGACCAGCAGTACCATCGGGGACATCAGGATTATTGTGGGTCTGGTTCTAGTTATGGTCATAGTTCTGGTTCAGGCACGAGGAGTAATGGCGATGAGAAGCTGGCAACTTCTGGTGGTAATTCGGCGAACACTTCAGGTACTCTTACGGGCATGTTATCTATTTTGGTCGAGACGTGTTTGTTTTGTTTGATACGGCAATTATGGTGCTACTCATTCGGTTATACCTGTTTATTTGCGCGTCATTTTGTTTTACATCTACTTCACTTGATTTCACTTTGCCTTTGACAACACCACTAATGAGCATGGTAATTATTGATTCTTTGTATCGTGATCATCCTTTATGTTGCGATAACCACGGCAAACTGAGTTTGCGTTTTATCTGCTTTTTTAAAATTCTTGATCGCGTTGGCGAGGTTTCGTATCGTTTGGCCTTACCTCCTCAGTTATCTCACGTTCATAATGTGTTTCATGTATCTCTTTTGAGGTGATCCTTATGCGTAGAAGCTCAATTAACCTTGATTCTGAATTTTCACGCGTAAAAATCCTAAAATAATTCATCATAACACTCTCATTAACAACACATTCAATCCCTTTCAGTTCTAATATGAAGTATCAATCAAAAAACGTTATGCGTAGAAAACTGCTTACGCGTAAAACTTAAACCCTAGGATTCAATTTTTATGAATAAGAGATTTAACCATAGAAATAGCACCAAATCTTTTATGGGTTATCTTAGAGGCCTAGTGAGTTGTCCTAAACAAGTTTTAACACAAAAACCCTTGTGAATCAAAAGTACCTAATTCGTATGAACATAAACCCTAAATCTTAATTTTCACAAAATTGATGTTTCTGGGTATGTATCAAGCAAGGTTTTGGTAAATTAAACATGTTAACAACATAACACAACCATCTTTTTAACCAGAAACTTTCCTAAATGAAAACACCCAAATTTACGCTTAAACCCTAATTTTGAAAAATGGTCAATTCGTGTTTCTGGGTGGATTTGTTTGATAGAAATGGTTTAAGAGAGATTATAACAACATTTTAACACAACCATTTTATCAACAAACACCCAAATGATGATTTTGTGTTCATAGCATACGCGTAGAACACAAAAATCAATCAAACAAAAAATCCATCCGTTGGATGTTTATGATTTTAAAAACCTATGTTTGTAAACACCTTAGGATCATATAAACACTTACAAATCAAGAATTTAAAGCATGGATTGATGGTAGTTGGAGAAGTAAATGTATGAAGTTAATGTTTTTGAAAGATTAGGCGAGGTATTTTGTTAAAAAAATACTTTGAGCATTTGACAATTACAGTCCCTCCACCTTAACCATTTTCATCCAACGCCCATAACTTCCATTTTGGTTACCAAACGTATGATTTTTTGAAGGAAACTTGACGACACTCCCCCTCGACTTAAGAAATAATGAAATTTTATAAATTTGAGCCAGGAGAGGGTCGGTAAACCAGAAATGTGACCACCATTATCAAAGAAACAACCGGGATGAGATAACATGCAAGTACAAGGTTTTATGAAACCGAAAAATATTTACTTTCTCCCCCTCAACACTTGACCAAGAAAAATACTTAATTTTGAAAGAGTAAAGTGTTGACGGAAGATTTGTACTTGCCATGTTGAAAGAAATTTGAAAAGAAGAATATTTTTGTTGTTTTATCAGATTTTGTATTTTTGTATTTTGTTTTTGATAATATTTACAAAAGAGGTTTTGGTGTTTGACTAGTTTTAAGAATGTTTTAAAAGTTCATCCAGTTCCTCTAGAGTCAAACACCGCATACCAATCCGGTGGAACAACTCATTAAACCTAGCAAGGGCTAAGGCTTTGGTGAGAAGATCTGCCAGTTGGTATTCAGTACCCACAAAGTATAATTCAACGGTACCCTTTTCCACGTGCTCTTTGATGAAATGATATCGAAGATCGATGTGCTTTGATTTTGAATGTTGAACAGAGTTGCACGAGATCGCAATAGCACTCTGATTGTCGCAGTACATCGGGATTCTGTCAAATATGTAACCATAGTCTTTGAGTTGTGTTCTCATCCAAATTACTTGAGCGCAACACGCGGACATGGATACATATTATGCTTCAGTTGAGGACAGCGATGTACAATCCTGCTTCTTCGATTGCCATGATACCAGTTTAAAACCAGAATCCTTCGGATACCAGATCCCCAAGTTAATGGTTCCCTTGATGTATCGGAGGATTCTTTTAGCCTCAAAGAGGTGAGTTTCAGTTGGTCTCGACTGATAACGGGAGCAAAGATATACAGCAAATACAATGTCAGACCTACTGGCTGCTAGATACATGAGATACCCAATAATACTTCGGTATTTGGTAGGGTCAACCAATTTCCCATGCAAATCAGCATCCATTTTCTTGGTATGTGCCATTGGTGTGGCATAGGAATCACAGGAATCACAAGTTCACCCATCATGGACATTTCAAAATGTTTTTTCATAAGTTTTAAAAAAGCGTTTGAGTATTTTAAATGTGTTGACCCAAAAATGATGTCATCCACATAAATTTGAACGATTAAAATGTGTTTCCCGTGATATTGTATGAAAAGTGTTGGGTCGACCGAGCCTTTAGTGAAATTATTGGCAATTAGAAAGGATGATAACTCATCATACCACGCCCGAGGAGCTTGTTTGAGACCGTAGAGAGCCTTGTTCAGTTTGTAGACGTGATTAGGGAACTCTGGATCAACAAATACTTCTGGCTGACTAACATAGACCGTTTCCTTCAATTTACCATTCAGAAACGCGGTTTTAACATCAATCTAAAAGACCGTGATGTTCATTTGAGCCGCAAATGCCAGAAAAATCCGTACAGCCTCAAGTCGAGCAACCGGAGCGAAGGATTCCTCAAAATCAATCCCCTTTTCTTGTCTATAACCCTTAGCCACCAGACGTGACTTATTTCTGACAACCGTACCATTAGCATCTAACTTGTTTTTCCAAATCCATTTTAGACCAATAACATAGACCCCTGTTGGTTTTTGAACCAATTCCCATACTTCAAGACGTTTAAACTGATTAAGTTCTTCTTGCATGGATTCAATCCAGTTGTCATAAGTCATTGCTTCTTTAATGTTTTTGGGTTCGGATTGGCAAACGGTAAGTGCTAAATGTAGTGTTCACTGTCAGTTTGAAGGCGTTGTCTAGTTACGACTGGTTGATTAGGGTTGCCAATGATGTTCACAAGATGATGGTGTTTTGTCCAACGATGTGTGGAGGGTTGATGTTGTTATACATTATGCAGATTAGGAGGATTCAAATGACTTGTAGATGATTCCGCAACATCAGAAGTAGCAGAAGCATTTGCAAAAGGGTTTAAGAACGCATTTGGATCATAATCTGCAGGTGGTGGTACTTCATTGTTTAGAGGATCATCAGCTGGTTCAGTGTCATTGCATGCGGTTTGTTCAACTGTTGTTGTAGAATCAACTGGTGGTGCTTCCTCAACAGTAGTTATGGTAGCAAGTGTACCAGGTATTGGATTTTGATCAGGTTGAGCAGCGGAAACATTGGATACACCTGGTGCATGTTCATCAATATCATCACTAAACAGAGGAGCAAATAGCTGTTCCATTTGACGTCGAGTTAGTCGTAAACTAGGTTCAGCTGATGATGGGGTTTGAGGGAAGTTTAAACTGTTATGACCGGGTTCCAAGCTGTTATGCTCAAAAGCCATTTCTGTAAGCTCATCAAAATTGGCATGAATCGTTTCCATAATCTCCCTTGTGCGACGATTCCAGATCCGGTAACCCTTGGAGTTTTCACAATAACCTACAAAGACTCCAATGTCAGCTTTGGCTTTGATCTTACCAAAGTCATCACGATCATTATTCGGATAACAAAGGGATCCAAATACATGAATGTGTTTGAGATTCGGTTTACGGTTGTGGATAAGCTCATAAGGTGTTTTGTTGTGGCGCTTAGTAATCATTGAGCGATTCTGAGTGTAGCATGCAGTTGACACGGCTTCAGCCCACAAGTAATCTGGAAGTTTAGCATTAATTAACATTGTTCTTCCAGCTTCCCTAACGTACGGTTTCGTCTTTCAACAACTCCATTTTGTTCTGGTGTACGTGCAATAGATGTTTGATGCTTAATTCCCACTTTCTCATAAAATGCACGAAGAGTTTGATTCACAAATTCAGTTCCTTTGTCTGTTTTGCTTTGTCTGACTGTGTTCCAGAGCTGAACTTGAATTTTTGTGAGAAAGGTGATGATCATCTATGGAGCTTGATCTTTACTTTGTAGAAAATAAACCCAAGTCCATCTTGAGTAGTCATCTACAATTACCAAGATGAAGCGTTTGCCATTAATCGTCTGCACGCGCATCCAGCCACACAAATCCATGTGAAGAAGATGAAGCACATGCTGTGAGCTGTGTTCCACCTTTGAAGGAAAGTGAGCACGAGTGCTTTTCCCTTGTTCACAAGCTGAGCAGAGGTAATCTTTAGAATATCGGAATCTTGCGAGACCTTCAACAAGTTTGTATCGAGCAAGGTTGGTTATGGTTTGAAAGTTTAAATGTGAGAGACGACGGTGCCATAGCCAGGATTTTGTAGATGTTGCCTTTGAAAGAAGACAAATGGGAGATGAAGCAATCATGTCTTGCATAGAGATTGTGTAGAGACTTGATGTGCGTTGACCAGACATAAGATCGTTTCCTTATAGATCACGAATGAAACAAGTTGTCTCCCTAAAAGCAACTTCCAATCTCCATCACAGAATTGACCGACTGAAAAGAGATTGTGACCGAGACCTTCCACATAGTAAACTCTGCTAATTTTGATGTTACCATTGATGTAATCTCCGTAGCCCATAATAGCTGCGAAGTGATCATTCCCGAACCTGACAGTGCCAATGAACTTTGAAATAAAGTTTGATAACAGTTTGAGATTGCTTGTCATGTGCCGGGAACATCCGCTATCAACAACCCAGAGGATGATCTGTATCACCTGCATTACATACAGACGACACAGATGGAATAGAAGTAGATGTGGAACCCGAAGAGTTAGAGGGTTCCGATGCAGATATAGATGAAACACACATGTTCATGATTTTAGGTATCCATGTAAAGCCAAGTGTATTATGTAACCATTTCTGCCATCTCCAACTAGTCTTAGCTTTGGTCTTAGTGAATGCACTAGGTGATAAGTTCTTCCTAGGAGGTGAAGGGGGTTCTATGGGTACATCAATGATCACTACTACAAAAAATCTCACAGAAACCGGTCAAAAAGGCCTATGAAGAGTGGTTTTGAAACCACTCTCTAAAGGGGGGTATCTCCATAATCGAAACATATAGAGACCGGTTTGGCAACCTGTCTCTATTAGAAGAATCCACACCGGTTTTCTCCTTAAATCGGTCTCTATTATAAAGTAAACAAACATATTTTTATTGGAATTTGACACCGGTTCTCCCACAACCTGTTTTTATAGAAGCATCCAACCTATCTTCATATAGAGTAAAAAGATATGTTTTTATCTCAAAACCTGTCTTTTTTATAAATCTATTTTATAAAAAAAAATCATTTCTAAAATTTTCAAATTTCTTAAAAATTCTATAATCTTCAATTGACTCGCAAAAATAAAGAAATACAAGTGCAGCAAATATATAATGATTAAAATACACCATAGATGCCGAAATCAACAAAGTAAATTAAGATAACACGTCAATTCAACTAAACATTAATCCTAGACAAATCCAAATTAAAACACTAGAATTCAACAAACTGTAAAGAAAAACACTAGAATTCAACATAACTAAACATAATTCTCTAGGATTAATCGTGCCACAATGTAAACCATGCACCAATGATGGCGTTCAACTCTTTGTTCTCTATTGGACGTTCATCACTCCAACGTACCTACATGTAAATTAATGAAATAAATGGTTATTCAACAAATAAGACGGTTTTGAGTACAAGAAACAATTGCCAAGTTATTTAACAATGAAAAATGACACACAGCATAAGGTAATCAATCATGTCATTAGCATCAAAGAAAAGTTAATTAACAAGCGCGCATTAGCCTAAAACCTATAGTATACAAAAATATATCCTAAATCAGATATTAACCTTCGGACTACTAACGCATTCTGCTACAAATTTTACAAGTTTACAGGTTTAATATATCACTAAACCTTTTCACACTCATAGCACTTACCTTGTTTAGTAAATTATCGTTTTGATATTTGAGCATAAAGTCATGCATCCATTTCATCACATAAAATCCACACTCCCAATCGTTAAGCTGGCTATGCAGGGAAGGCCCGCAAGCAGTAGCAACACCTCTATGAGGAATCTGGAAATAATGGAAATTTAAAGTAGCATACATCAAGTATAAAATACTGATTGTTAGTTTTACTAGACAGAAACGTGCAGTACCTTATTTGATGTCCGGTTGGCAGGGATGGCATTATTCTCCTTATTTCTCTCAGCTCGTGCTCCTAGAGTGTGCCACGTAGGTTTCAAGGACGATGATTATGAGCTCTTCCTACTACCCCAGTGGTGTTTTTCG
The DNA here is from genome assembly GCA_019973895.1 of Chrysanthemum seticuspe. Taxonomy (NCBI): domain Eukaryota; kingdom Viridiplantae; phylum Streptophyta; class Magnoliopsida; order Asterales; family Asteraceae; genus Chrysanthemum; species Chrysanthemum seticuspe. The sequence goes on along the minus strand of BPTQ01000007.1, from coordinate 238,923,346 downwards.
TGTCTTTACCTTGAATGTACCCCTATGAGGCCTAACAACAACAGCATAAAAATAACTCTCAACTTGCATTACAAACAGAAAAACGTGTCTGCTAACAGTGTTGTAAATAGTACATTTGCTACTTACCCTTCTTGCTTCAGTCTTTTCATAGAAATATCTAACGTTTCCTGAGTGCGGTTTCCTGGAAGATGATTAAATAAATAAATATGACAAGTAATGCAAAACACAACTTTAACTTCCAAATATGAAATATAAAAATGTACCGCTGTCTCCCCGGGCCAAGATGGTTCCAAAGCTTCGTACAGCTTCACAGGTCTCTCCTGGTTTCTCCTATGGATTTGAAAATTAATAGAAGCAACTCATAGAACTGTTATAAGAAGAAGCAAATTTTGTTTTACACACTTGAGTGGTACAGGCTTTTGGTCTAATGCATTGAACGAGGAAAAAAACTCATGTAAGCTGATTTTAGCTTTTCAATTGGTTGATCATTCCTATAACACAGAAAAAGATTTGGTCAAGTCATCTTAGAGACATACGCATGCACACTTCATAAGTATGTCGTAACTATGCTGCAACAATCGATCCTGTCTTTTATACATCAAACATTATATGGTAATTATATATGCTCTCCAGTTAGAACAAATACATACATTTAATTTCCTTAGGATAGCACCTATGCAAATCCATTGTGTTCAATCGATCCTCATCAATTTTCTTCTTCAATGAGTCAATGACTAGCGAAACATTTGAGAGAATTGTAGTTGCTTCTTGTTATGCAGCTTCCTGTTTAATATAAATACAACTCACTTTAAAGTATGCAAATTATGAAACAAAAACTAAAAAATGTGGACATAATAATAGCTAGAAAGCACGGCCTTTACTCATATATAAGCATCATATACTTTTTTCTGAAATTGAGTGATCTTAACAAGCATCACCCACTTTCTCAAAATCAATAGATTAATATTTACTCCCATGTCTTGTTAACAAAGAGAGTAACTGGAGATATGTAAGAGAAACACGGCATCCTAGAAAAATAATGCCTACGTTTCTCCAAAAGAAACGTTCCTTTCCGATATTATACTACGAGAAATGGATACGCCACCACCATTTACCGTACATCGAATCCAGGGTTAAACTAATTCTATTTATACTCTTGATATGTATGAGATTAATTGCCATCAGTAACGTGTCACACGAACGGATTGTAAACATAGGCCATTATAGAACTTTTCTATAGTGTTTCATCAACTCTAATCCAATAACGGCTAGGCGCGTAAATGAGATCACTGAAAAAACTTTCAATACATATTTAAAATTAAGGTATTCTGTAACCCAAGTATAACAGTACCTTAGCCAAACCAATTAACCATGATATCAAGTAAGCTTAATTATAACAATCACTACAAACATACCTAATTCAATTGATAACGTAACCGAATCAACACAATAGTATATAATTAACTTTCTATTAACATAATTAGTGTTCTCACCATTCAAATGAGCAACAAAAAGAGCTGCGAAGCGTTCCAAAAGCGCTAACGATCTCGACGGAAGGCTTTCGAAATCGAATTTGAAATTCTCATCAGATGTGACCGGAACATAACACTCTCCACAAAAAAGAAAAATGATAACACTTGTGAGTTTTTCATTCACAAATAGTCAAATACTTGATACATTGAGATATTTTGATGAAGTTAAAGAGGATGCCTGATAAACACAAACTGGGTCAAGTTTGCACGTGTGAGGTGAGATATGTTGATTAAATGCAAGCAGATGGCAACCTAAAGAAAATGTTACGATGGAGGCAGCAATGGATTTGAGGAAGATAGTGAATTTGGGGGTTTGGGTTCTTTGATTTATTTAGAGTTGGGAATAGAATGTGAAAGGCACGTGGTCTTATCATTATATAACCCCACTTTTTCTAGCCTTTATGCTTTTTTATTAAACTAGAATGCGGTGGCGGGTACCCTATGACTATGGGTATGTTTGGCACGAAGGGGTGTGAAGCTTTTTTTAGCGATGAGTGGTGAACAATAAGCATTTTAGTTTTTAGTAGTCGTTTGGCAAAGGAGCCGTGAGCTTTGCTATTTTTTAGAAATGCTCATTTTTCCAATGCTTCTTTATGAAGCGGTGAACGGTGATCTGTGACCTGTGGCTACTACTCACAACTACTTTTAAAAAACACACCCTATATTTTGCCGCGAGCATAGAGACTAAGACCACGAGCCAATAAAGGCGGTTCGAGGAACCTTGTTTTTGAATTTAGGGGTGGAGGAGGATGAGCTTCGTGCTACCGTTGTCCGAGGAACCTAGGATGGATGAATCTATTGTGGGTGAAGTATGATTAGTTTGAGTTGTAGCTTTTTTATTCTTTCATAAACCATGAATTCTTTTATATTAAGATTTTATAACTGACATCTTAATGTATATTAATAATTTTTTTCAGTTTCATATGTTACAAGTATTGATACGCTTTTTTATTCTTTCATAAACCATGAATTCTTCTAAAACCCATTCTACTGTTCTCATTTTTTATACGTCCGTTTTATACGTATTCATATGTTTTCATTCGTTTTCGACCATTTTTATACGTTTTCATCCGTCTTTATACCTTTTTGTTTGTTTTTAACCGTTTACATTCGTTTTGTACTTTTACGTTAGTTTTTATATGCTTTTATACATTTTTACACATTTTCGTATGTTTTTTTACGTTTTTATACGTTTACGTCCGTTTTTATAAGCTTCTATAAGTTTTTATACGTTTTCATCCATTTTCGACCATATTCATCTGTTTTTATATGTTTTCGCCTGCGTTTATACGTTTTTAAATTTTCCCGTCTGTTATTATATGCTTTTATACGTTTTCATCTGTTTTTGACAATTTTGTCCGTTTTTATACGTTTTCGTCAGTTTGTATATGTTTTAATATGTTTCGTCCGTTTTTATACATGTACATCTGTTTTATACGTTTTCGTCCGTTTTTAAACGTTTTCGTCTATTTTCACGTTTTTTCCCTTTTTTACTTTTTATCCGCATTCGTCCATTTTTTTACGTTTTATAAGTTTTCATATGTTTTTATACGTTTTTCGTCCGTTTTTGTAAACTTTTATATGTTTTCGTCCGTTTTATACTTTTTCGTCCGTTTTTATATGCTTTCGTCCATTTTTATACGTTTTATAAGTTTTTGTCCGTTTTTATACGTTTTCTTCCATTTTGTACATTTTCGTCCATTTTTATACATTTTAAACCATTTTTAAACATTTTCATCCGTTTTTATACGCCCTTATACGTTTTCATCCGTTTTTAACCGTTTACATCCGTTTTCGTCCGTTTTGTATGTTTTTGTACTTTTTTTCCATTTTCGTAGCTTTTCGTCGGTTTTATGCGTTTTATATGTTTTCGTCCATTTTCATCCTTTTACATCCGTTTCGTCCTTTTTTTGCGTTTTATACATTTTTCTATGTTTTAATATGTTTTCATACGTTTTTATCTATTTTTATCCGTTTTTATGCGTTTTTTGTACATTCTTATACGCTTTTTTACACGGTTCTGAACGTTTTAATCCGTCCCAAAACATACAAAAATGTATACAACATACAAGAATGTACAAAAACGTACAAAAAAAATTCAAAAACGGAGAAAAAAAACAAAAACGGATGAAAATATATGAAAACGTATAAAAATGTACAAAATGATACACAAACGTAAAAAACGGATATAAATGGATGAAAACGGAAAAACATATAAAAGGTACAAAAACGTATAAGACATACAAAAACATACACAAATGTATAAAGCGGTCAAAAACTGATGAAAACATATAAAAGCCTATTAAAACGTACAAAACAGATAAAAAAGGATGAAACCGGACGAGAACAGATGAAGAAGTATAAAAACGTATTAACATGGTTGAAAACGCACAAAAACGTATAAGAACGGTATAAAACGGATGAAATTAGACGAAAATGTATAAAAATGGACGAAAACGAATGAAACGTATAAAAAAATCTAAAATCGTATAAAACAGACGTAAACGTGTAAAAACAGACGAAATGGTTGGAAACGTATAAAGGCGGTCAAAACCGTATAAAAACGTCAAAACGGATGAAAACGTATAAAAACGTATAACAACATAAAAAAACGTACACAAACGTACAAAACAAATAAAAAGGGGTGAAACCGGACAAGAACGGATAAAAAAGTGTAAAAACGTATAATAATGGATGAAAATGTTTAAAAATGGATAAAAACAGACAAAAATAAATGAAAACGTATATAAAACCGGAACAAAAATATATAAAAACGGATCAAACGTATTAAAACGTACAAAGATCCAGTATAAAAAAAAAGTTGATTATAAAAATAAAAATGCTTGAAAAGAGCTTTATCTAAACATCTTTTGATCTTTTTTTAAAAGGAAAAATATTATTTCATCTAAACGGGTTTTCAAAATTTCCAACCTCTCTTTAGAGAAGAAAAACTAATCCTTTCTCTAGAAATTAGCCCCTTAATTTCCCAAGCATACCAAACAGAATAAATTGCCTCGATTCCATTTCTTTAGCTTTATAGTAAAAGTAAAAAGATATGAAACATCAAAACGGGTCTTACACAAAATATGTTATCTTTAGTTTTTCTTGAGCAATTATTCTTTTGAAGTAAAAGATTATTTTTTTGAAATAATTATTTGCACATTATTTGCGGAATTTAGGTGTACAAGGGGGGTTAAGAGTCGTTTAGGGATGGAAGTTCAAAATATAGAATACTCACACCGGTTGTTTCTTCAAAAATGGTGCCTATAACATAAATATATAAAGAAATATTGTTACCTACACACCAGTGTCTTTGATTGTGTAAAAAGACCGGTTTTTACCCGCAAACCCAGTTTGTATGCGGTTTGTATTATGAAAACTGGTTTTTTCAAGAAAACCAATCTTAGTTCCTTCCATTCCTGCTAGTTTTTTCTCATAGGAATAGGGTTTTATATAACCAGTCTCTATTTGGGGGTGTTTATAGCCTTTTGTGTAGTAGTGGATCGTAATTGGAATACTAGAGGGTGGTTTACCTAGCACAGACTTAGAAGCATTAGTGGGCCTAGAGGTATTCCGTTTTCTATTATTCCACTTACGGTTCAAGATAGTCTTAGCAACACATTTATCATGACAACCAGAGAACATGCTTTTATGACAGCCAACACAAGAAGCTTCAAACATAACATTTAAATTACTTAAAGAAGCAGCATTCGTTACAACACTTTTTCCATTACATTTATCAGACGAAATATCTAAAGTGGGTGCAACTTAAGTCTTATTCAATGTCCTAAGGTGTTCTTCTACTTCAGCATTCTTTATTGTTCTTTTCTTACGGCGCAACTTCCTATTCTTCCTTGTATTGCTCCTAGGCTGTGACGTGCGGCCGTTGGGAAAAGAGGCAACTATTCCTGTTTCAGTAGAGGGAAGTACATTAGATTCTTGTGGTTTGTCATGAGATATTCTAGAGTCAGTTTGAATCTGTTTAGGTGTAGTTACTACAGTGTTACTATCCCTATCTTTCTTAAGTTTTACCAACTCTACCTTTAGAACATGGATTTTGTGTAACAAATCTAGATTTTCAGAACGAGTGAGTCCGTCTCGTCGTAACACATCTTTGGTATATGCCAGATGATTATCAACATCTTTTGACGCTTGAGCACGAGTCTTTTTGAGTAAATCAAATATGACATTATATTCCTTTTTCACTTTTGAAATCTCTTGTTCATATTTTGAAATTTGACATTCAAAGACACATTTTGATCATCCAGTTGCTCAAGTTTTGGACAAAGATTTTTGGTATGCAACTGGTTGATTTTGTTTTGCAAAGCGAGTTCACGATTGTGACAATCTTTTTGACACCATTGAAGACGACGTTTTGCATTTGAAAGTTCGTTTAACAATCGTTCATTTTGCAACTTTTAAAGACTTGATTTGTGACACAGTATCAGTATTCTCAACAGTTTCAACAGAATCAACAGAATCAGCAGTGATAAAATCAAATGCATATGCAACAGAATGTAATAACACAACATTATGGATATCAGCAGAGATAACATCTTCCAAGAGTCGATCAACATCTTTTCGTAACATTTTCTTTTTACGTTTTGTATTTGAAATCGATGTTTCTGTTTGTTCGAAAATTCTTTTCATAAGTCCAAGCTCTTTGTGAAAGTCCCTTTCCCTATAGATAGCACAATTTTTCAAATTTCAGACATGAGGTAAAATTCTTTTCTGAAGAATATCTCTTTGTGCACGCGCAAGAAGCGATTGAAAATGTTCAACTTTTATTTCAGAATGAAATTCAATTTCACGTTCCAAAAGTTTGATGTCCGAAATGAATGTTTCAAAATATTTTATAACTTTACATTTTCCGGCTAATGGTTTTATTTCACTAAGTGAAGGTAAAGGACCATTGATTTGTACAGTATTGGAAAGGGAACCCTCAGAAGTAGGTGTGATAATCCAAGGTGTGTTAGAAAAATCTTGTTGTGTGACAAAAGTAACGGCTTTTGAATAGTTAAATGGTTTGTTATAAACAACATTTTCCATTTTTGACCGACTCTCGTCATCTGCATCAAATTCCTCTTGACGATTATATTCATCAACACTCATAATGGAATCATCAATTCTATGTTCTGCACTGTAAAGTTTAGAATTTGGTTTGAATGCTCTATTTGAAAACTTTGGTTTGTAATCAGCAAGATTCGGACCATATCCATTTGGATTTGGTTTAAAAGTAAACTTTTTAATCGTTGTGATTGATTCACCATGTTTATAAACAACATTTCGAAACTCCTTGATTTTGTTTTGTAAGTCAACAATTTCTTCAAGCTAGTCATCTATTCGTTTTGTGGAATGCTTTTTGTACTCAGAGAACTGTTTTTGACAAGTTAACAACTCAGACTTGGCTTTTTGAGTTTCCAAAGTAAGAGCGTTAAGTTGTTGTTTATGATCATATTTTAGTTGTTCTATTTGAGACAACAAGGCATTCTTTGATGCGACTAGATCACGTATCTGCCGTTCTAAAGATTTTTCGTTTTGGTAAGATTTAGCAAAAGCGACTTCAAAACCTTGTTCACGTTTTTCTTGAGTTTTAAAAACGTTGAGTTGCCTTTTTAAGCATTCAATATCCCTAGTTAACAGTGCATTTTTATTTTTTAGTTGTTGACTGAGTTCACAACATTGTTCCATTCAGGATTGTTGGTCCTAAGGTAAGAGCTCAATATCTAGATTAGGCAAAGGTTCAGCGTGTTCAACGTGAGTCTCAACATGATCATTATTCAGATCCTCAAGTATAACCATGCAGTCAACTTGATTATCAATGGTAACCAGGAGGTCATCTTGATCGTCAAATGTAACTACTGGGTCTAGTTGAGTATCATCAGAATGAGATGTGGACGGCTCATGTTGAACATTCTGAGCCTCATCGGATTAAAATGTTGGCTGAGATATCAGATTAGTGATGAATATGGTTTGATCCGGTACCTGAGACAAGCCGTCAGTGTCATACACTAGGCCTGTGTCACTCATGTGGAGTTCGTGCATGTTTGCCATCAACATAACTGCTGCATTAGCCTGCAAGTCCTCCATATCATCATCTGAGTCTGCATCTGCCATAAAACTCTATTCCTTGTTTGTGAGGGTTCCACCAGCTTCATCCTTGAGAGCCAAAAGTAGAGCCTCTTTGTGATCAGCACTGCCTCTAGTCCTCGGCTTTGGGCATGCATTAGTCAGGTGACCATTCTCATTACAGTTATAGCAACGAAGACCATTAATCCCGTTTTGAGCATTACCCTGTTCAACCACTTGAGCCCTTTGTTGTTGTAGAGCACCCATGTTATTCCTTCCCATTGGATTAAACCCTTGACCGCCGCCCATCTGACGAACATTACCTCGATTCTGAACTTCAACACGTCCATTGTTAACAACAGCCTGATTGCTTGTGTTGGATGAGGTATGAATGCGATTGTTGGATTTGTTTGAGTATCGGCCGAAGGCTCTAGCAATCATGACAAAACCTTGTTGCAATGCATCGAACGCTTCTGTATCCTCATTAGATTCACTGTAAAGTGCTTGATCATTTTTGTTGTTGTATGGAACCAATTGAGTTTCTTGAGATTGGTGCTGTGACGGATCATAAGGTGTTATCTTAGCAGATGGTTGAGCAGCGGGTTGTGGAGGATTTGTGAATACAGTTTGTAAGGTTGGGAATTGAGGATAACAAGCTTGAGCCCACAATGTTAATTGTTGATTATCCGGAAGTGAAGGTGAAAATGGTTTTCCATGGATAACCCTTTCTTTGTCAACTTCTTTTTGGTGGGGCTTCAAATAGTCGTACAACAATCCGTATGTAGCATGATGAAGATTCTTAGCTTGACGGATGAAAATGACATACTTTTCCGAATCAGGACCAAGACTACTCAGGAACTTAGTTTTGACTGCAATTCTTGGCATGATGATGTTGTGTTTGTCCAAGTCATTGATGATGTCTGAGAAGCGATGATGATATGTCTCTAATGTCTCTCCAGGTTCAATCATGAAGTGTTCATAAGCCAAGTAGATTTTGGATTCCATGTCTTCTTGATTGAGTTCAGTTCCTTCCATGAGAAGATGAATATGTTCCCACATTGCTTTAGCAGTCTTTTGAGCATCAACACTTTGAAGGATCGGATTGGGTAATCCCAAAAGGATGTATTGCATTGCTAGTTCATCGGCTTCAAAATGTAGAAGTTCATCAGCAGTGAGGTCATTAAGAGTTGAAATGTTGGTGACATCACCTCTTGGTGGATTGGCATTTGGATCTCCGGGTGTAACGACAGTAGGCATCTAAAATGGACCTTCCATGATGACCTTCTTCAAGAACTTTCCATGTGGCTTCTTTAGATCACAAAACTGAAAGAACCTAATCACCCATTGATCGTAGTTTCCGGGAGTGAGCATTGGAGGTCTATCAAGTGATCCAACTTCATGTATGGATTGTTGGCTACTTAGACCTTCACACATCTTTCCAAACCAAGCCGGTTCCTTCATAGTATTCCTGGAAGGATGTTGATTGTGAATGTTTGTGTAAGGTTGTACTTGAAGACTAGGGCGTGGTTGAATCATTTGTGGTTGAATTGCTCCTGGAGTAAATTGTTGTTGAAATTGTTGTTGATCTTGTTGTTGTAGATTGAATTGTTGTTGTTGTAGACTGAGTTGTTGTTGTTGTTGTTGTTGAGGATACACATGAGGAAAGTAGTTAGAGTATCGTGGTTGAGACATCTTAATAACTTGTATTGTAAAATGGATCTTTGTAGTCGAATGAAACTTTGTTGATGAAGAGTCCTTAGGCGTAGAAACAAAGTTTAGGCAAAGAAAACCTTAGGCGTAAAAATACCAAACTTACGCGTAAAAATAATGTTTACGCGTAGGATTAGCTTACGCGTAAGAATTGAGAAACACTAAGGTTAAGCGTAAAATGAAAGTTATACGTAGAATGCTTATGCGTAAGATTAGCTTATGCGTAAGACAAGGCTTAGGCGTAAGAAAATTCTTAAGCGTAAAGAGTTCTATGCGTAAGTTTTAGCTTATGCGTAAAATTAGGGTTTTGCCCAAAAATCCTTTACACTTATTCCAGTGTAAAAGATATCTAAAGTCGAAGTGTTTTCAGGCTTATCCAAGCAAGAAAACACTGAGTAAACCAATAACACTGAAGATCAAACCTTGAAGAGCTTACGCGTAAACTTAGGGTTTACTTATGCGTAAAGATTAACCAAAACTGATTTTCAACCCAAAGTGTTTCTAAACCAGATTCTTGTGATGAAACAGCTTCAATATCACCAAAATAACACAAAAGTGTGAAACTTGATGATCCAAAACTTTTGTACACCTTACGCGTAGAAATATCCACACGTATGAAACCAAGCTTAAAACTAAGGAAATACACGTAAAGTTTGAAACTTTTTGCCAAAAACTTAAACTTTATCACCAAATAACCTTTAAAGTACAAGAATCTTGAATTTTAAAGTGAAAAAATCAAAGCTTTTTGCGTATGAAAGTTTTGAAACCGAGAGTTACGCGTAGAACACTTAAACTTTAAAAACAAAATCATTTCACCCAACTATTTGGCGATTGATACCATTGTTAGGTTCCCATATTATTAATACAAGCATCAATATCAAGAAATGAGATAAGAGATAGATCGGTTGAACAAGCAAACACAATACACGAATGAATGAGAAAAGTTTATGCGTAGGTATTGCGATAAGATGAACAATCAACCTTCAAGAGAAGATTTACAAGATTATTTATAGGAGGGAACTAGGGCAACACACCAAGTTCCCATCCTTTCCTTATTGGGCTTTGGCATAGGCTCATGGGCTTTCTACATGAGCCTAGCCTTGATTACTAACATAAAAGACATAATTAAGCTAACTATTGCATGTTAATTACTAACACTTGAATTCTAGTTTAGGAGTGATTCCACCAAAAGTAACACTGGTATTGAAGACAAGACATCATGGACCCAGTGACGCACTGCACATATCTTCCCAAGCTACTCAAGTTCCTCTTAAAAGGGCTTGTTTCATTCTCACGGGGAACCTACATAATCTATCAACTTTCTCTTAGAGATAATTGATATTGAAGAAGGATACCCTCTCCCTAGTCTCCGGCATAGGAAACCAAAATGCACAATTGAGTCTAGAGCCAAGAGATCATCCACAATATCTCATTAGGATACAAAATTAATGAAGACTTGCTATTTCACACAATGTGGAAAGTAAGTATATATTGAGAGTCCTACGCATTATCCTTGTGGTATTGCCAGAACATCCGAGTGATATGTAAAGTATTCACGGTGAAGATGGAAATCCTTCTAGAGCCAACATCAAACAAGCTCTTGGTGGGTGACATGTGAAATCTTGCAAAAGATCAAGCTTGTGACAACTGGATAGAAACAATGGGGCGATTCACTCTTGAATCAACCTTGGTCCAGGATATGAATTGACGAATACTTTTGGAAAAACCGTTCGATGTGCAAATCTTCTTTTCTCTAGCACATCGAATGTGTATTCATTTTTAAACAGAAAAAGTATCTCTGATTGAAAAAATACTTTTGGAAAAACCGTTCGATGTGCAAATCTTCTTTTCTCTAGCACATCGAATGTGTATTCTTTTTCAAACACAAAAAGTATTTATGATTGAAAATTGATATTTCTTATAAAACCGTCGTCGTATTGCAAAACTCTTTCTTCTAAGCAATACGCGATTGGTTTCAAATCAAGTTTTCATCAATCAGTGAATCTCAATTCGCTTGTTCACTCACTCCGTGTTGTCTTCTTTGAGACGTTCCGGTTTGAGAATAGCTAGAACAGCTGCGAAACCCTGTCAAGGAGATTCTTCAGAATTATACCTGATCACAGGCAGTACTTGTACTGATCAACGGGGAACCGTGGGCCGTGTACCTCAATTCAACGAAAGTGATCAAAGACACTTTCGTATGTTTTATTGCTAACTGTTGTTTGCAGGTACATTTGGACGGTTGCAGCTAATCAGAATTGAGAAGTCAATCCAAAGCCGCATGCTCACAGCATACACACTTAATTGAAGAACATCATGACAAGTGCATATCTACATAACCTGGCTATGATAGCTGCAAATATCATGAACCAACAAAGCTTCCGCTACTCTGATGAAAAGATGTCATGATCCAAAAGTGTGAGCATGTCGGTCCTAAAGTCACAACATCACATGAAGGCAACACAACAAAGGGTGATCCAGAGATTTACTGTGGCTGATGATCTCAATGAAAGCTCAAAGATCATCAAAATATGGATCAGTTCAAAGACCTCCACTTAAAGTACAAAGCAGTCGGACTTTAAATAATCGCTACTAAAGCACAAAGATTGCAGAACTTGAAGAATTGAAGTCTACGAGCTCAGAACAGAAGTCAAAATAGAATGCTAGGATTCAAAATGTAAAACATGGGGTGACCTCTCTTAGGGGGAGATTGTTAGGAATTAGAAATGCCATAGTGAAGAGTCGGTCACCCCAAATATAATCTAGCATAAGTTAGCTGGTAGACTTATCGTTATTTACGTTGTTCAGTAGTTTATTAGTTAGTTATTAGCTTAGTTTAGCTTAGTGTAATACCGTGGAGGAAGGACAGGTCTTTACTCACTGTATGCCTGATACACAGTCCGACAATAGGACGTTTAGGTTGTAAACTATAAATACCATCTACCTCCCAAGGTAGAGGGTTGCAACTTCTAATCTAACCTTTCACATTTTTGTTTATCTCTCTAGAATTCCCTCTCATCTCTTTCACTCACTAACAATGGCATACTTGTATAATCATCTACCTAGACCACCCGAATCATCAAACAACATAAAATATACGATCCTACAGATTTCTCCCTTGGAGATGGCTCCGTATGCTCGCTAAGATCTGCCTTCAACCTTCTACTCACGTTTACAGATATTGTGTGTGAAATGGGTGATTTGAAATGCTGGAATTCGAGGGGTATTTATAGGCCAGATCTGGTTACGGCGTAACTAATGTTAAGAGTTACCTCGTAACACCATTATCTTCGATATTTCAACTGAAAATGTTGGTTATGGCGTAACCTCTGGAAGGAGTTACGCCGTATCTTCAATAAATCCTGGTTACGGCGTAAATGAGACAATAGTTATGGCGTAACTTGCAGCGGCGCAGAAACTCATTTGACCTAGTTGGTTACGTCGTAATCTGTAGGAGAGTTACGCCGTAATCTTCAATTGAGTTGGTTTTCTGAGCCACGCTTCTGGTACGGCGTAATGTGAGAAGGGAGTTACGCCGTAACATCTTAAAAATGAGCATACTATGATATATCTTCAATAACCTCTCCAAATCCGCGTCTCTTTAGCTCTAATGCTCGTAATTTAGCAGAAAGTGAAATATAGAGGAAAACAAGCGTAAATCCATGTAAATGATATAAAATACGAGCATTATCGGGGGAAATTGTCACTTAATATTCAGGACAATTTGATGTTATCAAATATCCCACCACATGAACTCTAGTTGCCCTCAAGTAGACCTTATTAGATAGATTCCAAAAAAGATATCTCCCATTACCTGGAAAATATAAGTTTACAAATCCCTTATGCTAGAATAAAACAAAGTTGAACACCTCACGAAATGGGAACAAAACACTCAAATCTCTCAACTATTCTAAGTGTCAATTTCAAGGTGATAACTCATTGCACAGTCATAACATGTATTTTTTTGGGTAAAAGGGAGTAATCCTGCACCCTGGTAAAGTATATTAACCAAAAAATTGAAGTACAACGGATGAGAGTGAGTCCCTCATCTCAGTCCGTTAGGACACTTATAGACTTTAATATAAGAATGACACACCATTCTTATAAATTACTAGAAAGAACCTATCAATAATGACAAAAGTAAATAAAACATTACAATACTACTCAAGACATGTACTTGAGCCTTCTAAATCACTTTGGTGGTCCACCTACTTCCATGAAGAATCCTCCAACTTACCCACTCAAGGATCATCAATCTTGAGATACCAAGCATGATGACCATTAACGGATGAACATAGGGTGTCTCAAACCCTAAGTTCCATGATAGACAATCACGAGACTCCAAAATGAATGAGAATGCAACAGATTCGTGATTGTGTGATTGGGGTTTTGAACAAGAGCCCCCAAAACTTAACTTCCATCAACAACATGAATTACACCAATCATATATAGTCCATTAGATATGAATTCGACACCAGATCATGCTTGGTCAGCCATGCATACACCACCGCAGCTTACATGATCATGAGGAATATGCCACAAAAACCAAGCAACGATACATGTTTGCCACACTTGAAACTATGGTACGAAAGCACATCAGCTATCAAAAGTAACATAAATCAGCATGAACCAATGTGAAAACATCTAGCATAGACATACACTGCCATATACTAAATCAAGGGTTCCACAAACCCTAGCATCCAAATCACGATCAAATCTGCAGCAACAAGTGATCGAGAAGATAACAAGCAGAAACGACCAGCCATACGACATCCAAAACATCCACTCTCCTAACCCCACGTAACAATGAGGAACCTCAACATCAAGAAACCTCTTTCATGAGCCACGAACCCGAATCGACTGGCAAGATCATAAACCACAAGGGTTACATTCAGTTAACGAATAAAACCAAAACCCAAAAGAGGGTATCGATTATCCATGAAGCATGGCAATCCCAAAAAACAAAACAGATCGTACAGCAAGATAGGAAAATCCATACGATCAAACCCAAACCATCTAATCATACATAATCGCTTGTAAAACGAAACCCTAAAAATTAGGGTTTCGTATTTCATTAACGCACAGCAGATCCACACACAAAACCGCCTCAAAAAATTTATACAATAAGCGTTATGAGGACCATATCGAACCAATACAAGCCTAAACCCTAAAACAAAAACCACGCTCATCAAGAAAATCGTCAAAAAAACGATTATAGAAGACAATCGTTAGGCATAAGAAAGAATAATTAGGGTTTCGACCTTGAAAAAAGAGGACGATTAAATAAATAAGCATGAACCGACTCTATACCCTAACAAATCAATTCCTACTCGTTAAATCAATAATCCCAATCAAAATTAAAAAGATAATAGAATAGATAGGAAGAATTATAATCGGATTTGTTTGGGTAAGAGTGGCTGCTGGAATTCGCCCCTAGAAAGAGAGAGATTAGGTTTTTTTAACTTGGTCTGTCATAGCATGTATTCTATCATAAGCTTGGCGGTTACACAAATCTCCACCACTAGAGTTAAGGACAAAACAATTCTAGAAGGCAATATGGGTAGACATGACAAAGGTTAAGTGGAAAAAATCAATGATACATGACCAAATCCATGGCCAAGACACCAAAGGTTGCTCGCTGCATCACCTAGACATGCTTCATGACTAAGGGTAGGATAAGACATGGGATAAAATGGATGTAAAATAAAATCAAGCAGATAGTCTGTCACACCCCCAAATTACCTGTTTTGCAGCAGAATTGAATACCTTGGGGGAGGACTGTCATAGCATCAAAGTTACAGTTATATCGAACGACCTAAAGTGTCGTTTGGAAAACACATCGTTTAATTTATTTAAACAATCAGAGTTTACAAAGTATTGGTCTCAAATGAAAATCAACTTGTGCGGAAATAAGTTTGTTACAAGCCAAACTATGTTTTAAAGTTTATAAAACCCAAGTGAGACGCGTCGTCACCACGACTCTATGATATGTCCATATGCATGCTTTGAAGTGAATGCCTTAGATACCTGAGATAAAACATGCTAAAAAGTGTCAACACAAAGGTTGGTGAGTTCATAGAGTTTGGTTAACAAGTAAAGCTTTTAAAGAGCGTTTATGCAACAAAGGCTAAGTTTTTGATCATTTAAAATAGTCCACGAAGCAAAGGCATCATAAATCCACTCAGTTCCAAGTTCCGCCCATACAAAACTTGCAACCTGTGTGTTTACAACCCACTGCTAAAAATAGAATGACAATTATGATTATGCGCATCAAGGTAGTTAAAAGTATAAATGTCACCACAAGGGTCTTCCAACAACTCGTGTTGGGATGTTCCTCCAACGCTCACGTTGGGCTGTATCCATAAAAATGGCCTTCCAACATATAAATATTGGGATGTTTGTAAATTAATAGCCTTCCAACAACTTAATTTGGAGCCATTAATTATTGTATGTTTGTAAATTAATAGCCTTCCAACAACTTAATTTGGAGCCACTAATTCTTGTATGTTTGTAAATTAATAGCCTTCCAACAACTTAATTTGGAGCCACTAATTCTTGTATGTTTGTTCCAAATATGCATATGAAATCAAGTATAACCCAATCAAGTATATAACGCAATCAAGTCTAAAGTATAAGTAATGTTGTTTGGCAAAAGAGTTTAAAGGTTTGGATAAATAAGCATATATCTCGCCCCAAATAGTTTATAGGAATTTAAACGAGTAAAAACGGGGTATGAACTCACAGTAGTATGTAAAAGTTTAGAGTACTTGTGAAAGTAAATGAAAATAGTTTGAGCATGTATCTCCCCCAAAAGTAATTGAAAATGTATAAAAGTAGGGGCTATGAAACTCACCTGGTATGATTGATATGCTAACAAAATGAAGTGCACTAAAATGAGGCTCGGAGACTATCCGCGACCTAAATGAATGTCATGACTTGAGTTATGATATGTTGTCGTGAATGCGTGATAGTGTGATACAATGTTGTGCATGCAACTCCATATGATATTCATACCACTTGTATGTTTTGGAAATAATGTTTATCGTCAAAATATGTTTATGACATCCCGTCATATTATAAAATACTTTACAAGTATTTACGTCAAAATGTCATCCTACAATAGTTTATTAATGATTTATTGTGAAATTTTAACTTTTCGTCGTAAAATAATGTCGTTGGAAATTTCATGAAATTGACAAAAATGGCTTCGAAAAGCTAGTCGTAAAATGGTGTACGTCGAACGTTAGGAAACGAACTCGACGGTTTTGGAAAGCTTGTATCAAAATCTAAAAGTTTTAGTACATGAGTTTTCGTCATAGAGGTCTCGAACATAAAGATAATAGAGGTTAAATATGGTGATTTTGTCCAAATGTGGTGTAAAAAGTGAGTTTCGGCAAAGTTTAAGCAACCGTAAATAATTTATTACAACTCCGCTATACAAACGGTTGGTCGTTTTGGAAAATATGCTTGGTGATCTCGATTTTATTAGAAGACATCTCGTTACAAAAAGTTCTACGTCACCGTTAAAAATAGCCTTCAACATGGTCGTTTTGTTTACCGTAACACTTGTCTCGTAAAAATAATATAGTTTTTCTAGAAATAAAGTTACGGCAATTTTGTAAAAACGTGTATACTTTAGTCGTTATAAAGCCGTTTTCTACGTATTATACGTCCTTAGCTTCGTATCAAAGTATACTAATATATTTTTGATAAGTCGAAATAATTTGTAAAGTTTAGGACTCGTTTTTGACTCGTACAAAACTAAAATAGGTTGCTGAAATTTCAGAAAATATATATTTCGTCGTCAAACTTGAAAAATTCATAACTTCTTCGTTATAACTCCGTTTTAATCCGTTCAAGCGGCCACGGATTCGTTTTAAAGTATATTTTCTAAATATCTAGGCCAAAAATTTGTGTCTACTGTCGGATTTTCCAGAAATACAAATTAAGATCAGACCCTTATTTATACTTGTCGAAAAGAGTTTTTCTCGTACTAAACCTATTTCAATCCCTTCAAAACAACTCCAAAGCTATTCTAATCCTACCATACACCTTCTTAGGGTGTCATGGGTTCCTAAACATCATCAAGACTAATATATAACAAGGGATAAATTATAGGATGACTTATATATATCAAACTCTTAAAAACAATATAAAAATGGTATAAATAACAATAAGTCTTGCATGCTTGCTAAAAAAATGATGAAATACATATGAAATGAAATTGAAAGATGTAAATGAAAATGATATGCTTACTAGTTACTTGATGAGGTGATAAGGACAAGGATTAACCTAACCACCCTAGGTTTTTATTTCAAAACCTTTAATAAGAGTATAACTAGATTGTTTTAGACTTGAAAATGGAAAAACTTGATGAATCTCTTCTCCCCCTATGCTTGGCCGGTTTTAGAGAAAGAAAAAGAGAAGAGAGAACTTGATTTGAACCTTGAATAATTGTGATGAAGTGTGTAAGAAGGTTGGAGTGTAAGTCTCCTTAAGTAATAAAAGAGATTTAACAACTATATGACTCACCCCCCCCCCCCAATGGCCGGTTTTGGGGGGATTGTGTTTCTAATATATGTTTTTTTTTTTTTTTTTTTTTTATATAGTATATATAAATGTGTAAGTAAAGATAGGTAAGTACAAATATGTTGTAACTTGTATACATTTGTGAAATTTGGGTAGTGTTGTCTAAAAATAACTTTTAATGGATCCAAGTAAAATATATTGAGGTCATAAAAATTGTAAAAATATATTTCTTGCAAAAATTTGAGTGATATAATAATTATCGTGTAGTTTTTAAGAAAAGCGTCGTAATAATATAAATTTAATGATTTATATACAAAATAAATTCAAAACACTAGGTAAACTCAAAATATTGTTTTTATAAACTAAATGTAAGTATAAAAATATATCGGGATCATTTTTGAAAGTATCGGATTAAACGTTCAAAATAATAACTTACGCGATAACGTTTATTTAATATGAAATTTACGCGTTTAAGGTGAAATGCAAAATCATGAATGAACCGATATGAAATGATGAATATAGAGTTTGAGAAATGACCGAAAATTGAGAATTGTGACATTCTTCCCATGTCAGAAGAATCACGTCCTCGTGATTCAATCGATGATACTATGGTCCGAACCTCGACAAGGGTTCTAAAAGTTTATGCTCATGTGTGGTCTAAATGATTATGTCAATGCTCATGCATATAAGTTACTCGTCCCCCAAGGTACGTTCCCGTGCTAACGTGAGCAATTCCCGTCCTAAATACATGCTTTCTTATGATTAGGCTCGATGAGACAAGCTTTCCCATTCTCAAGCAAGATTTTTAAAAGACTTTTTGGTAACCGATTTTTACTTAATCCCACAACTCATCAAACAAGAACTGTCATACGATTAGGCTAAATCGGTTTAGGTAACGACTTGTTTCTAGCTTGATCTTTGCAACTCATCAAACAAGAACTGTCGCTCGGATCAAACTGGAAACAAGTGGTTTGAAGAAAATCTTTTGAAAATTTAGCTCGATTACGGAATTGCTTACACATATGAGACTACTACTCCCTTCATTGCATGATTCTTCCTGAATTAGACATAGGTGATCAGGCTATGTATAATTTAGGAGTAATTATGAAATGCTTGGACTAATCGTCTCATATGCTGTTTGGTGTTGAGTCATAAGTTCGCATGTATAAAGAATATGAACTTATAATGATATGATGAGATGCTATGATGATGTGGTTATAGTCTAGGGTCAATGATGCAACCTAGTTCTCTATAACCGATGCTCTGATACCAATCTGTCACACCCCCAAATTACCTGTTTTGCAGCGGAATTGAATACCTTGGGGGAGGACTGTCATAGCATCAAAGTTACAGTTATATCGAACGACCTAAAGTGTCGTTTGGAAAACACATCATTTAATTTATTTAAACAATCAGAGTTTACAAAGTATTGGTCTCAAATGAAAATCAACTTGTGCGGAAATAAGTTTGTTACAAGCCAAACTATGTTTTAAAGTTTATAAAACCCAAGTGAGACGCGTCGTCACCACGACTCTATGATATGTCCATATGCATGCCATGAAGTGAATGCCTTAGATACCTGAGATAAAACATGCTAAAAAGTGTCAACACAAAGGTTGGTGAGTTCATAGAGTTTGGTTAACAAGTAAAGCTTTTAAAGAGCGTTTATGCAACAAAGGCTAAGTTTTTGATCATTTAAAATAGTCCACGAAGCAAAGGCATCATAAATCCACTCAGTTCCAAGTTCCGCCCATACAAAACTTGCAACCTGTGTGTTTACAACCCACTGCTAAAAATAGAATGACAATTATGATTATGCGCATCAAGGTAGTTAAAAGTATAAATGTCACCACAAGGGTCTTCCAACAACTCGTGTTGGGATGTTCCTCCAACGCTCACGTTGGGCTATATCCATAAAAATGGCCTTCCAACATATAAATATTGGGATGTTTGTAAATTAATAGCCTTCCAACCACTTAATTTGGAGCCATTAATTCTTGTATGTTTGTAAATTAATAGCCTTCCAACAACTTAATTTGGAGCCACTAATTCTTGTATGTTTGTAAATTAATAGCCTTCCAACAACTTAATTTGGAGCCACTAATTCTTGTATGTTTGTTCCAAATATGCATATGAAATCAAGTATAACCCAATCAAGTATATAACGCAATCAAGTCTAAAGTATAAGTAATGTTGTTTGGCAAAAGAGTTTAAAGGTTTGGATAAATAAGCATATATCTCGCCCCAAATAGTTTATAGGAATTTAAACGAGTAAAAACGGGGTATGAACTCACAGTAGTATGTAAAAGTTTAGAGTACTTGTGAAAGTAAATGAAAATAGTTTGAGCATGTATCTCCCCCAAAAGTAATTGAAAATGTATAAAAGTAGGGGCTATGAAACTCACCTGGTATGATTGATATGCTAACAAAATGAAGTGCACTAAAATGAGGCTCGGAGACTATCCGCGACCTAAATGAATGTCATGACTTGAGTTATGATATGTTGTCATGAATGCGTGATAGTGTGATACAATGTTGTGCATGCAACTCCATATGATATTCATACCACTTGTATGTTTTGGAAATAATGTTTATCGTCAAAATATGTTTATGACATCCCGTCATATTATAAAATACTTTACAAGTATTTACGTCAAAATGTCATCCTACAATAGTTTATTAATGATTTATTGTGAAATTTTAACTTTTCGTCGTAAAATAATGTCGTTGGAAATTTCATGAAATTGACAAAAATGGCTTCGAAAAGCTAGTCGTAAAATGGTGTACGTCGAACGTTAGGAAACGAACTCGACGGTTTTGGAAAGCTTGTATCAAAATCTAAAAGTTTTAGTACATGAGTTTTCGTCATAGAGGTCTCGAACATAAAGATAATAGAGGTTAAATATGGTGATTTTGTCCAAATGTGGTGTAAAAAGTGAGTTTCGGAAAAGTTTAAGCAACCGTAAATAATTTATTACAACTCCGCTATACAAACGGTTGGTCGTTTTGGAAAATATGCTTGGTGATCTCGATTTTATTAGAAGACATCTCGTTACAAAAAGTTCTACGTCACCGTTAAAAATAGCCTTCAACATGGTCGTTTTGTTTACCGTAACACTTGTCTCGTAAAAATAATATAGTTTTTCTAGAAATAAAGTTACGGCAATTTTGTAAAAACGTGTATACTTTAGTCGTTATAAAGCCGTTTTCTACGTATTATACGTCCTTAGCTTCGTATCAAAGTATACTAATATATTTTTGATAAGTCGAAATAATTTGTAAAGTTTAGGACTCGTTTTTGACTCGTACAAAACTAAAATAGGTTGCTGAAATTTCAGAAAATATATATTTCGTCGTCAAACTTGAAAAATTCATAACTTCTTCGTTATAACTCCGTTTTAATCCGTTCAAGCGGCCACGGATTCGTTTTAAAGTATATTTTCTAAATATCTAGGCCAAAAATTTGTGTCTACTGTCGGATTTTCCAGAAATACAAATTAAGATCAGACCCTTATTTATACTTGTCGAAAAGAGTTTTTCTCGTACTAAACCTATTTCAATCCCTTCAAAACAACTCCAAAGCTATTCTAATCCTACCATACACCTTCTTAGGGTGTCATGGGTTCCTAAACATCATCAAGACTAATATATAACAAGGGATAAATTATAGGATGACTTATATATATCAAACTCTTAAAAACAATATAAAAATGGTATAAATAACAATAAGTCTTGCATGCTTGCTAAAAAAATGATGAAATACAGATGAAATGAAATTGAAAGATGTAAATGAAAATGATATGCTTACTAGTTACTTGATGAGGTGATAAGGACAAGGATTAACCTAACCACCCTAGGTTTTTATTTCAAAACCTTTAATAAGAGTATAACTAGATTGTTTTAGACTTGAAAATGGAAAAACTTGATGAATCTCTTCTCCCCCTATGCTTGGCAGGTTTTAGAGAAAGAAAAAGAGAAGAGAGAACTTGATTTGAACCTTGAATAATTGTGATGAAGTGTGTAAGAAGGTTGGAGTGTAAGTCTCCTTAAGTAATAAAAGAGATTTAACAACTATATGACTCACCCCCCCCCCCCCCCAATGGCCGGTTTTGGAGGGATTGTGTTTCTAATATATGTTTTTTTTTTTATTTTTTATATAGTATATATAAATGTGTAAGTAAAGATAGGTAAGTACAAATATGTTGTAACTTGTATACATTTGTGAAATTTGGGTAGTGTTGTCTAAAAATAACTTTTAATGGATCCAAGTAAAATATATTAAGGTCATAAAAATTGTAAAAATATATTTCTTGCAAAAATTTGAGTGATATAATAGTTATCGTGTAGTTTTTAAGAAAAGCGTCGTAATAATATAAATTTAACGATTTATATACAAAATAAATTCAAAACACTAGGTAAACTCAAAATATTGTTTTTATAAACTAAATGTAAGTATAAAAATATATCGGGATCATTTTTGAAAGTATCGGATTAAACGTTCAAAATAATAACTTACGCGATAACGTTTATTTAATATGAAATTTACGCGTTTAAGGTGAAATGCAAAATCATGAATGAACCGATATGAAATGATGAATATAGAGTTTGAGAAATGACCGAAAATTGAGAATTGTGACATAGTCTAAATCTATAACCAAGTCATCAGCACTTACAATTCGCCCAAAGTTCAAGTTTCGAAGATAAGAAACTGGATCATGATATTACCAAGTAGATGTGCCATTAGAGGACGTCATGATGGGCACACTTCCAACTTTATTCTTCAAATGTAACCGAGGTGGCCTCCTAGATACTAAATCTATAGTGAGCTCATAATAATAGTGCTTATAACATCGCACTTTATAAACAAATGAATAAAAATAACTGTTTTTTTCTTTTTTCGAATCACTTTTTTTTTCAACAAAACTTAATAACTGAACATATAATCCCCCAACTTGAGATGAACAATATTAGAATTTGGGGGTCTTCAATGATCTTTAAGGATATGTCGTCGATGAAAGCCTGATTTCCGAACCTTTCCACTTAAACCTTGAACTTAGGCAAATAATGACTTCCCAATTACAAATAAAGACTACAGGGTAGGCTAAGGTGTAATGGTGTATCGAAACAATATGTTGGGAGAACAAAATGAAAAGAATGGCTCAGAAGGGTGTATCTAGGGGTATCTTGCACTAAAGGTGAGTGCAACAAAGGGTTTAACATGGGGGTTGAGAAGTCGAGGTGACTAATCGATAAACACACAATGATAGGCTATTTGGGTGATAATCCTATAATACTGCCTTCTTAAACTGAAAAGTCCAAATACATCGAGCAAACTCAACATACCTCGTCTATGGTCTCGAAAGGATGTAAAGACCAAGCTCTAAAGTTTACAAGCTACCGGCACACTCATAATTTGGTGGATTTGGGGTAAAAATTTTGAAATGGATAAGGATAATCTTACCATATAATATCAAGGGTTATAATGTTCTCGGCTAAGGTCTAATCTAGTTAGGTTAAGAAAAACATGTCAGAATTTTAAAAATGTCATAATTTTTCAAAATAAAGTAAAAAAACGAGGGCAAAATAAAGTTCAAGAGACAATTCTACTCCCGTCCCCCCACTTGAAATGTACAAAGTCTCGTTTGTACTAAGCGTTAAATAAAGGTGAAAAGAAAAGTAGAATTAGAGCGAGAACTTCCCTGAAATTTGCTACAAAAAGAAAGAATGCCCACGAAAAGAGTCATGCCTTCGCATAAGCATCCACAAGCAAACTTCAATCCCTGAAATCACACTACCGACAAGCATAATTCTAAAAAAGAAAAAGAAAAATATGAAAAAGAAACCTAACTCACTTTCGAAGGAATCACGGTTGCATTTAGCATATGCAACAAGCCTTTTAAACCATTTGGTGTCCCAAGTGGACGAGTGTAGTCTCATGAGGGCTTACAGGGAACATACCCACAAAGTTCATTTGAAAACTAATACAAGGTTATTGTGTTTAAAACATAAGTGTCACAGCCTGGGTTATGTGATCGCCGTGGGGTTTATGTCATTTTTTTGTTTCTGTTTAGTGGTGTTCTCGTCCATTGCATGTAGGATCTTGATGCTATGGTATGTTTTTTTTGCATGCCAATTGATGATGGATAAAAGCTGCTAATGCGGAAATGCGTAGGTTTTCTTCATATTTGTTGGTTATTCTTATTGGTGTTCGATTTTGCATCTAAACGTACTCTGTTGGAGCGAGTTTGTGCTTGCTGCTTTATCTGTGGTTTTAGATTCTCTCACCAACCGTTGTGTGAAATTTGTGATCTGAATTCTAATTTGATGATCCATGATTGTGTGATGGTTTCCGTAAAGTCTATGGCGGATATAAGACGCTATTCTGGTAAGTTGGAGGATTCCTATGATATGGGTTTTGTGGACTTTGAGTGCTCATTCTTGAAATATTATATGTGGATTCTTCATGGAAGTTATGATGGACCGTCAGAGTGATTCAGAAGGCTCAAGTGTTTACTTGAGTAGTATTGTAATGTTTTTATGTACTTTTGTCATTATTGGTAGGTTCATTTTAGTAAGTTATAGGAATGGTGTGTCATTCTTATATTTGAGTCTGTAAGTGTCCTAAGGGACTGTGATGAGGGAAATCACCCTCATCCTATGTACCTCAACGTTTTTGGAGTAATGAATTTTACCGGGGTGAATTAACCCTTTTACCCCAAAAAAATAGAAGTGTCACAGAGGGTAGTTATGTCGTAACTCTTATAAGGAGTTATGCCGTAATTAAGCAAAACCTGGCAGACGCTACAGGAGTGTAGCTACGGCGTAACCGTTGAATGGGATTACGCCGTAATTGGTATTGCTGTGAAATACTGCTGCAAAAAGTATGTTACGGCGTAACCATAAGAATTAGTTACGCCGTAACTATGGACAGATCAGGTCCCCGTTCAGCATGGTGCAGCAACTTTTCCCCGAAATCCTGCAAATATGGTTAAAAATACAAAACCCAACAGAAATGGAAATAAAACAAATGAAAGGTATAATTCGGGTTGTCTCCCGAAAGAGCACTTTTCCTTATTTATGAGTCTTTAAGTTAGACTCAGAGCCTCGGGGCTAGAAGTGCTTGTTTGTCATTTTGTGGATATGGCAATCTCCACGTTGAATCCAACTGATCAGATTCTCATCCAGTTTGTAGTCCGTCCCCAGCTCTAAACACCTCAAGTAAAAATTCTTAATCTTTAGGTAAGGGTGGTCAATACCTTTGGCCTTATCTTCGTCACTAATGTCGAGCAGTGACTGAGCATGGCTCAACTGCCTCTTCATCCACTTTTTAAAATTCTTAACAGTCCGTGGCATTTTAAAAACCATTTTATCTTAGCCATTCTTTAACCATACAATCCCTTGCTTCTCATCTTTATCTAGCCCAGATAGTTCTTGAAAGGGTTTCCCGAAAATCACCCCGGTTATCCACAAACTCGCTAACGTCATCCAAAACCACAAAATCGACCAAAAATTAGTGAGTCCCAATAAAGAAATGGATGTTTGTTGCAATACCTAGTAAATTGTTTCCTTTATATTCAAGTTCTTTTTCCATAACCTGGTTGTAGAATTCCTTAGAAATGATGTTAACTCGGGAGTTTGTGTCGATGAATGGATGGAAATCAATGAACCCAATCTTGCATGAAGTTTTCACATAATAGGGGTTCCTATGATTGATTCGAGCTCTCATCTCATAAAACTTGGGTTGGTCAGATTGTGAAAAAGTCTTTTCAGAGTTGTTGTGCCAATGGAACATTTCGACGTCGCTAGAGAAATCATCAGCACTGATTCCTATGTATTCTTCTTCAAAATTGTCGAACACATCAAAATCTTTCCCTGAAGCTATCTCGCCAAGATTTGTAGGAGTTTTCGGGGAGTCATAAAGAAAATCTTCCAATGCATCACCAAAATTTCCAATAGGATCAATTGCGCAAACCTTTTGAGGGGTGGACAGAAGTTCATTAGGTCTAAATGTGTCAACTTCCCTGTTAGCTTCGAGAGTTAACTTTCGGGCGAGGACATCCACTTATGCATGGGCAGCAGCAAGCATTGGTCTTCCTAAAATAATAGGTATTTGATTGTCTTCGGAAATATCCAGAATCACAAAATCAACCGGGAAGAGAAATTTTTTTATCTTTACCAATACATTCTCAATGATTCCCAAGGGTGACTGCATGGACCTACCGGCCATTTCAATTTTCATTTTGGCCGGTTTATGATCTCCGATACCCATACGTAGGAACATTAAACGAGGCATTATGCTTATGCTCGCTCCAAGATCAGCTAGGGCGTTACACATATTGAGACTCCCGATCAAGCAAGGGAGAGTGAAACAACCAGGATCATTTTCCTTTTGCGGCAGTTCATTCCTTAAAACAGCTGAACATCTCTCGTTAAGTTGAACCGTCTCATCGGAATCGTTACTTAATTCCTGCAAAATATTGCTAGGATCAGTTTTAATGGAATTAACAAGAGGAACGTTTATCGGGAGAGCTCCAACGTCAAGAAGTAAGAGTTTTTCTTTGCTGATTCTTCGTTTAACCTTCTCCAAAAAGGTAGTGGGTTCTTCAAAGATTGTTTCAACTGTGTTGACAACTTCTTCTTCCCTTGCAGTGAGGTAATCCGTGATGGCTATTGAACATGAGTTCACACTCTTCTCCAAACCCTTTATCCGGTCTTCATGAGTCTTGAGAGAAGAAACTGTGTTTTCCACGAATGTTTTCATCATTTTTTCAATTCTCTCACCGTGTTCCCTAGATTCCTCGATATGGTCAAGGATCCTTTTTTCTAAGCTGTTTTCGGTTTTGGTCCCAAATACACTCTTAACTTTTTACACCTTACAGGTTTCACTTTCATTGGCCCTTTCCATCCTTTGCATTTCAAAATTTTCACCATAATTATATTCTTGCTTTGTCAATGTTTTCATCACCTTATGATCAAAATTATCCTTAGGCCCATACCCTGTCTCCATATGCCATTATAGCAATGTTCAAAAATCCATCAAATACACTCCAAAGCTTAGATAGGGGTCATACTTGGAATAGGTCTAGGAGAATCGAGTAATTCACGTGTCAGTGCATTAATTCCCCTGTATAAGACATAGACGATTTGGTATTTGTTCAAGTCATGAGTGGGGCATCGGTAAAGTAGCTCATTGAATCTTTCCCACGCTTGATACAATGTTCCTTCACTTTCTAGAACGAATTAATGGATCTTACCGAGAAGTTTGGCCATCTTCGAAGGAGGGCAAAATTGTTGAACGAATTCTCTTCATAATTTATCCCATGTTTCTTTGCAATCGACAAGGAGTTTATTGTACCATCTTTTCCCAGTCCCTGTAAGAATCATAGGAAAAATTCTTGCTGTAACCGAATAGCTAGGGATATTCCGGAAGCTAAAAAGGGATGATAAGTAGAGCACTTCTTCCACATGATTATGAACATCCTCATTCTCGTCTCCTGAAAACTTAAGCTCATGTAATTCCCGGATAAATTGGTCTGGAATGGAGAATTTTTCCACACTAGAGTCTTGTGTGAAGGCACGTTTACAATTCACATTTGGCTGCTCCAAATACTGCTCCATGGTTATTTCTTAGATATTATTTTCATCAATGACTTCAGGTTCTGCATCAGATTGGTCAAATTCATAAAACGAAAAAATGTTATGAATAGGAATTGGTGAGTAAACTTTTTTCATCCGAAATTGTTTTTCCGGAACATTGAACGGAGTGGCCAAAAATGGCTTTGAGCTTCTAGTCTTGAATCCTGACATTATGAAAAAGAAAGAAAAATAAAGATAGAATTAATAAAAACCCTAATATAACTCCCCGGCAGCGGCGCCAAAAACTTGATGCAGGTTTTACTAACCAGATTTTAATATTTATAAGTTCTCGTTATACCTATGGTCTACCCTAATGCACTAACAGGTAGTGTATCCGGTCGTGTGTAGTGTAGTATTCGGTAAAACCGAGGTCATCCCAAGAGCTATGTGTGTAGATTTATAATAAGTCTAGGTGTCACAGATTTTAATAGACTTTAAGGTGGAAATGATTAACTACTATTCATCATATCAAGCTAAGTTCATGTTTAATTACTTCCAATTACTTCAAATGGGGTCAAAGTCGCTAGGACAACATTTGGTCAGTTCGTCCTAACCTATCAACAAAGGGTTCCACTTGAGATGTCAGGTGACCCGTCGAAAGTCCAGTTGTTCTTAGTCCCCTAAGCCAAGTCATTAAGTACCTCTACAAGCAAGATTTGTAACAATGAGTGCCCGGGCGCTAGCATCTTAAACACTCATCCCCGACTTCTTAAGTTCATCCAAACGGTAGGTGATCAATTGGTCAAATCGCACAAGCCAAAAGGGTCTTCAGTTGGTTATATCTTACCCTTCCTACTATGTCTACCTACTTAGGGTCATTTGGTCATATCTTCTAAGTAACTAGCCACTACCGCCATTCAAAACTACCGAAACAAGGGTAGCTACCAACAAACTATGCAAGCATACACTAGAAATAATTATGCGGAAGCAATGTAAAGATAAACAAAGCCATTAAGGAATCATAACTAGGCTAGCACCAAAGGTGCTTAGCCGCTCATATTAACTAAAACAATCGATTCAATGTTTAACATTACGAAATACATGAATTGAAAGTAAAGAAAAGATAAAATGCTAATGCTTATCGTAGGGGAGTGATTTCTCCCTTGGAGATGGCTCCATATGCTCCCTAAGATCTGGCTTC
The DNA here is from genome assembly GCA_019973895.1 of Chrysanthemum seticuspe. NCBI lineage: Eukaryota > Viridiplantae > Streptophyta > Magnoliopsida > Asterales > Asteraceae > Chrysanthemum > Chrysanthemum seticuspe. The sequence continues at coordinate 238,894,729 of BPTQ01000007.1, read as the reverse complement.
AACCTTCTACTCATGTTCACAGATTTTTTGTGTGAAATGAGATGATTTGAAATGCTAGAATTCGAGGGGTATTTATAGGCCAGATCTGGTTATGGCGTAACTAATGTTAAGAGTAATGCTGTAACACCATTATCTTCGATATTTCCACTGAAAATGTTGGTTACGGTGTAACCTTTGGAAGGAGTTACGCTATATCTTCAATAAATCCTGGTTATGCCGTAAATGAGACAATAATTACGACGTAACTTGCAGCGGCGCAGAACCTCATTTGACCTAGTTGGTTACGTCGTAATCTTTGGGAGAGTTACGCCGTAATCTTCAGATGAGTTGGTTTTCTGAGCCACACTTCTGTTACGGCGTAATGTGAGAGGGGAGTTACGCCGTAACATCTTCAAAATGAGCATACTATGATATATCTTCAATAAACTCTCCAAATCCGCGTCTCTTTAGCTCCAATGCTCGAAATTTAGCTGAAAGTGAAATATAGAGGAAAACAAGCATAAATCCATATAAATGATATAAAATATGAGCATTATCGGGGGAAATTGACACTTAATATTCAGGACTATTTGATGTTATCATGAATCTAATAATTTTGTCTGTTGTTCTTTTAGTGATAAGTCTTCAGAACCCAAGACCAATGACTTTGCCTCCTGTGATTCAAATGACAAGTCACCCACACCTATGTCTAATGACTTCTTAGCTACTGATGAACCCAATTCAGAGACAGCTACTTCAGAAGACAATATTTTATGCATTCATTATGTTCCTAGTTTTTCTTGTGATAGGGTTTTTTATAATAAGACAAGGAATGTCAAAAACAGTTCTTTTGGTAATAAATCATGTTTTGTTTGTGGTAGTTTCTCTCATATTATTAAAGATTGTGATTTCTATGAGAAAAATATGGGTGTTTATAGTGGCCAAAGACCCTTGTGGACTGATATAGAGAATATTGCACCATTTGTACCCCAAGCAACACATATAAGGACTGGGAAATCTACGTTTCCTAGACCAGTACCTGTCACTACTAATAGTAGACCATCACCTATTTCTACTAGTAGGTATGCTAGATAAGCACCAATTCCTGCTGGTAATTCTATTCCTGTTGGTAGAAGGAATTTCTTTACAATTACTACTGGTTGGAGAAGAAGTGTTGCTAGACAAACGACCAGACCTACAAGCTCTTACTTTCAAAGTTTTTATAGGCCTGATATTTGTGACCACATGTATATGGGGAGGGGGAAAGATGGGGAACTGCTGTTAAGTCCTCAGCGGGTTGTTCTTGGACACATAACAGACCACATCTAAAACGGGGATTCAAGAACAATGGTGGATCTCTTCAATCTACATGGTCTAATTCCTACTGATCTACAAGTCATGACTTGGGTCTCCCAAATCTAATGTTGTATTATTTCTTTTCTTGTAGGATAATCCTCACAAAAATAAAAATGTAAGCATAGTTGGTAGTGGCTGCTCTAGAAGCATGACAGGGAACAAAGACAGGTTGGATGATTTTGTGAAGATTAAAGGAGGTACTATGACTTTTGGGGGAGGAGATGGTAAGATAACTGGTAAAGGAACCATCAGGACTTCCAAGATGGATTTTGAGAATGTCTACTATGTGGAAGAGTTGCAAAATTTTAATTTGTTCTCTGTTTCACAAATTTGTGACAAAAAGAACAGTGTCCTCTTCACTGCCACTGAATGTCTTATGCTATCTAAACACTTCCAGTTTCCTGATGATTGTCAGGTTGTTCTTAGAGTTCCAAGAAATCATAACCTCTACAGTTTCAATTTGAATGATCTCCAGCCTGAGGGTAATTTAGCCTGCTTGATGGCAAAGGCAGCCTTGGATGAATCTACAAAATGGCATAGGAGGATGGCTCATGTTAATTTCAAAACCATCAACAAGCTGGCAAAGCATGGATTGGTTAAAGGGCTCCCTTCCAAACTCTTCACAAATGAGCATAACTGTGTTGCCTGCAACAAAGGAAAGCAACACAAGGCATTTTATAAGGCCATCACAGTTGTGAGTACCATAACTGCACCTCTTCAGTTACTTCATATAGATCTTTTTGGTCCTACTTCCATCAGAAGTATTGACCATAAGTACTACTGCCTGGTGATTACAGATGACTTTAGCAGGTTTTGTTGGGCTTTCTTTTTAGGTACTAAGGATGATACCTATCATATTATTAAGGATTTATTACCTTAATTGAGAACTAGCTGAATTAAAAGGTTAAGACCATAAGGTGTGACAATGGGACAGAATTTAAAAATTCTCAATTAATAAAACTCTGCGGTTCAAAGGGGATTAAAAGAGACTACAGTAAGGACAGAACTCCACAACAAAATGGGGTTGTTGAAAGAAAGAATAGAACCCTTATAGAAGCAGCAAGATCTATGCTGGCTGATTCTCAGTTACCTACCATGTTTTAGACTGAAGCAGTTTCTACTGCTTGTTATGTTTTGAACAGGGTTTTGATCACTAGTCCTCAGAACAAAACACCTTATGAACTGTTATCTGGGAATGTTCCCAAAATCAGTCACCTTAAACCTTTTGGATGTCATGTAACCATCCTTAACACTAGTTATCACTTGGGTAAATTTGAAGGGAAAGCAGATGAGGGGTTTTTTGTTGGGTACTCTGCACATAGTAAGGCTTACAGAGTCTATAATTTAACTGCTAAAAGGATAGAAGAGACACCCAATCTGAGATATCTTGAGGATAAACCTAACACTCAGGGTTTAGGTCCTGAATGGTATTTTGACCTTGACCATCTGACTGATTCTTTAGGTTATACTCGTTTCAAAGCTAACCAGTCTGCAGGTTCACTGGATTCTCCCATTAACAATGAAGGTTCTTTAGATGCTGATTCAGATTCTGAGTGTGATGAACAATTCATTATAGTTCCCTCCTTTCCTTCTAACCCCTTTTCAGGTACTAACTTCAAAGAGACTTCTGATGTGGGTGAAAGTTATGCAGAAGATCTTGCTAAGCTTCAAAGACAAGAACATGAGGCTAAGGAAGCTGCTAACTAGTTTGGCTTTGAGTTTACAAAAGACACTGAGGAACTCCTGAGGCAAGCTACTATTCAAGCCCGTAGGAATCTGGATTCCGCTGGTACTTCATCGCTTCCTGCTAGTAGTGTTACAGTTCCTACTAGTCGTTCGGTTATTGATAGTTATGCATCACTTTCTCCTGATGAATCAGTTCCTGCTGCTCCTAAGTCCATTCCTTCTTTTAACTCATTGGGTTTCAATGTTCCTCCTACAAGATATCCAAGCCCGACTGATCTGGGCAACTCCCTCTCTTTAAGGTTTGAAATGGACAATATTCATCATCACCAAAGTAATGGAATTTTTACCTCCTCCTCATATGATGATGACTTTTGTCCTACTGTCAATAACCTTACACATACTGTTGATGTTAACCTATTGCTACTACAAGAATCAACAATGTTCATCCTTAGTCCTTAATTCTTAGAGATCCTACTGTAACTGTTCAGACAAGGAGTGCTGTGAAGAAGACAAAGTATGGTGAAAGTGCTTTTGTCAGCTATCTTCACCATCAACAAAGAAACAATCACACAGATTATCAACACTGCCTCTTTGCTTGTTTTTTTTTTCTCAAGTTGAACCAAGTAATGTCTCACAAGCTCTTGAAGATACAACATGGATAGAGGCTATGCAGGAGGAAATGCAATAGTTTCTAAATCAAAATGTGCGGAAGCTTGTGGCTTTGGCTGCAGGAAAAACTGCAATTGGGACAAAATGGATTCTAAAGAACAAGAGGGATGCTAGAGGTATTGTGGTATGAAATAAAGCTAGATTAGTTGCTAAAGGTCATAGGCAAGAGGAGGGTATTGATTATGATGAGGTGTTTGCTCCAGTTGCAAGGGTTGAAGCCATTAGACTGTTTTTAGCTTTTACATCCTATATGAGCTTATTGGTTTACCCGATGGATTTGAAGAGTTTTTTTCTATATGGGGAGATTGAAGAGGAGGTCTATGTTACTCAACCTAAGGGATTTGTGGACCCTTAAAACCCTAACCTGATCTACAAAGTAGTCAAAGCACTCTATGGTCTTCATCAAGCACCTAGGGCATGGTATGCCAGATTATCTACCTTCCTGTTGAAGCATGGCTATAGAAGAGGTACTATTGACAAGACATTATTCATCAAGAAGAATTCCAGGGATATCATACTAGTCCAGGTTTATGTGGATGACATTATCTTTTGTTCCACAAAGGAGGCTTGGTGTAGGAAATTTGAAGTACTGATGAAAGGTGAATTTGAGATGAGTGCTATGGGTGAGCTCACATTTTTCTTGAGTTTACTGGTCAAGCAAAAGTCTGATGGGATTTTTATCAGCCAAGACAAATATGTGCAAGACATTCTTAAGAAGTTTGATTTGGAAACTGTTAGGACTGCTACAACTCCATATGAAGCTCTTAAGCCTAAATCCAAGAATGAACCTGATGATGCTGTTAATGTTCATCTATACAGATCTATGATGGGTTCCCTTATGTATTTAAAAACCTCTAAACCTGATATCATGTTTACAGTTAGTGCATGCTCAAGACATCAAGTCACACCTTTGACTTCCAATCTGAATGCAGTCAAGAAAATCTTCACGTATCTTAAAGGCCAACCTAAATTGGGTCTTTGGTACCCAAGAGATTCTCCTGTTGTGCTGGAAGCTTATAGTGACAGTGATTATACTGGTGCAAACCTTGATAGAAAGTCCACTACTAAGGGTTGTCAGTTTTTTGGTAGGAGATTGATTTCATGGCAATGCAAAAAGCAGACAATTGTGGCAACCTCTTCTACTAAAGCAGAATATGTTATTGCTGCTAACTGTTGTGGCCAAGTTCTTTGCATACAGAATCAACTGCTACACTATGGGTTCAGTTTCAAGAAAACAAAAATCTTCATGGATAACCAAAGTACAATTTGCATTATTAAAAACCCAGTTTTTCACCAAAGAACAAAGCACGTAGAAATTAGGCACCACTTCATCCTTATGAGAAACATCTTATTCAAGTGCTGAAATACACACTAATGATAATGTGGCTGATTTATTGACCAAAGATTTTGATAGGCCTCTGTTCAACTTCTTAGTGGTGAGTATTGGGTTGCTCAATCCCTGATTTTTGTGCTTAAGGGGAGGCTTATTGTAGTGTTTTATATATGTTTTCTTTGTTTGGTCTCACCTTTTGCAGAATACAGGATCATGGGGGTGGCTAGGTGATTCTCTATAATCCTGTGTGATGTTGTTGTTGGACAGCTTCCTTCTGGTAGTTCAAGTCATTCCTGCTGGTTGCTCACTTCCTTCTGGTCATGGTATTTTCCTTCTGAAGGACTTTCAGTTAATGTTGGTTACTCAATTTAGTGCTGGTTATGTATGTTCATGCTGGCTTTGATAATATGGTTGACTTTTATTACGGTCACCTAATTTGGGATATAAGCTACAGTAACAGTTATTGGTCCGACATTTATGGCAATTATTTGGTCAAGGGTTACTTATTTAAAGGATAATTACTGTTATCTTCTAAATTTTAACAGTTATTCTCTTTCAATTAAACCCTAATCTTCCAAAACAGTCCAGTACACATCAATCAAGTTCCCCCTGACTACCAGTACCAACTATAATTATGCTTTCCAATCCACCATCTCATCCCAACCCTCTCTCTAATTCATCAATGGCTGCACTCAAATACAAGATCGAGTACAACAAGGTCTGTTTCTTGGAAAAACCTCAAGGGAGTGATGACCATCATCAAATAATTGACTTCCTAAGGTCATCCCACATCCGGTATGCTATTACCAGTGATCCTAAAATTATCTCTGATTCGTTGGTCAAACAATTTCGGTCAACGGCAACTTTAAGGTCTGCTGACTTGGGTCCTCCTGCCATTCTTGCTACTATTGATGATACGGAGTACACCCATTTTGAAGCTTTGATCAGGGATAGACTACAATTGGATGATGCTGGTGGTCTTACTGGTTTGGAAATTCCTGAAATTTACTCTGGTATGGACAATATACAATATGAAACTGAAGGCAAGCTGACTTTCTACAAGAATAGGTTCTCACCTCAATTGAATTTCTTGATTCATACAATCCTGCATTGCCTTAGTTCAAAGTTTGGGAGTTGGGATCAGTTTGGGAGTGCTATAGTTGTGGCTCTTATTTGCCTACCTGATGGAAGGAAGTTCAATTGGTCAAACTACATTTTCAACATGATGCCAAGCAACATCAGCGGCAAGATAAAGTTCCTGATGTATCCTAGGTTTCTTCAAATAATTCTGGATATAGAAACTAGTTCCACAAGGCATTATCAGGTGTACAGGTTATCCAAGAAACTCTTTGCCAATATGAAGCTTAATTCTGAGGTTCCTAATATATCTCTTTCTGCTGTCATGCTTAATCAAGCTCAAGAGGGTGAGGGTTTACTTACTGATGTTATGCCTGATCCTGTTCATGAACCAGAACCTGAACCAGAACCCATGCATATAGATGCTCATGAACCAACGCCTGTGCCTCAACCTGTGCCAGAACCTGATCAATCTCATCCTATTATGTCTTCACCTCAACCACCTCTAAGTCCACACCATCATGTAACTCAGACTCCACCCAGGTCTCCTACACCTCCACTAAGACCCCCTCTAACTCCATCTGTTGATCAAACTACAACAAGTGTAGAGAACCCTGTGTCTCTAGAAGCTCTGTCTTCTATGGTATCTCTACTGGTACAAAGAGTGACTTCTTTGGAAACCAATCTTAAGAATCACAAGGTCTTGTTTAGGGATGTAGCTGGCAGGCTAGTCAACAAGTTCAAAGAAATGATTGTTCAGCTTAAGAAGAGAAATTTGGCAACTGAGTCTGATCTGGAAGTTGGGGGTGAAAAATTTTGATTTGGATGCTCTCATCAAGCTGATTGAAGCATTTGTGGCTGTTGGCACATATATTCCTTCTGGTGGTGTTTCCGATGTTCCTCCTGATGGTACTTCTGGTTGTATGTCTGATATTCCTCCTGTAGTTGCTGCAAATGTTCCTCCTGGTGTTCATGATGGTCATGATACTACTGATGGGGTTGATATTCATGTTGATCATTCTGATCCTCATACTTTTGATCATCTTGATGCTCATGCTTCTTCTGGTACTCATGCTGGTGTTTCAGACAAGGGTAAATCTCCAATGGTTGAAGAGGATCCTCCTGCCCACAAAGGACTCCCAAGCAAATGGAGGAAGATAGATTGGGTGCAGAAGCTGCACGAAAATCACATGAGGAGGAACTTGCTAAGTTGGCCAGATTTAGAGAAGAAAAGGCCAAGAAGAGACGTGAAGATGTTGTTTCTTCTACTATGTATTATTCTGAGTCTGACTGGGTGGATATGATGGCTCAAGTGGAATCTAATGCCTTTCTCTCCAAGGATTTATTAGGTGATGATGTCAATGAAGATAATTTTCCAGCCAGGATGGCTGCCTTGATCAGGAAGAGGAGACAAGATCTTGCTGCCAGTTTAGCAGCAGAAAGGCAAAATAGGCCTATGACTAAGGCTCAACAAAAGGAGTTCATGAGAAATTTTGTAAAGAACTAGAGTTGTGATGTTTATACTACTGGTTGGACCATGGCAAGGGTGAAAAGATTGCCTAATGACCAATTGAAAAAGGAGTTTGAGAAGATTAAAAAGGCTCTTGGACTCTCTGAGGTGAACGCTTTTAGCAGGTCCTTGAACAGGAAAATTTCTATGGAAGAAACACTTTCATCCAAGCATTAGAAGTCTAATGAGGCTTCAACTCCTTCTATTTCATCTGTTCCTCCATCTTCACCAGTTGGTTCTACTACCATTCCTCCTGAAACTGAAATTCCTACTGCCACAGAGACATCTATTCCTATTGGTGTATCCTCTCCTGCAGAGACATCTATTCCTCCTGCTTCTACTGAGACTCCCAAGCCTGTGCCTAAAATATACACTCACACCAGAAAGAAGTCTTTTGCCCATAAGCTCAAGTCTAAATCTGTGGATTTACAAGCAGCGGATAGGTCTTTCATCAAGGTTGATGAGGAAGAGGATTCATCTAAAGAGGATCTTGTTCCTTATTCTCCTTTTGCTGGTTGGGAGGTGCTTTCTAGTCCTTTGGGGGTTCATGCTATTTACAGGTTGGATAAGTCCTTCAAACATTGTACATGTCTCAAGGAGATTTTGCATCTGGTGGATAGACAGGATTTAATGCAGTTGTATGGAAGGGTTCTGCTTTACTATGACACTCATGATCTTGATGTTGTTAGGATGGTATTGTTGGGTGATCTTAGGGTATTGATGTATTCTCACCTAGGTTGTTATGGTTTCTTAATTAGGGATGATCAGGATACATGGAAGATTACCAATTAGAGGTTGTATCCTCTCTAAGATGTACATGTTTTGGAGACTGCTGCTGGCATGGTGTTATACATGTTCACAAATGTCAAATACCCTCTCTCAGTCAAGGTTATAGAGAAAATGCTTAAGTTGAAGTTGGAATTTCCTGCTGATGTGGTGGGTATTGACATGACCACTGCAGAGCAACTGGTTGGGTTTATCAAGAAGCAGCTTGTTGAGGCAAGGGGTCCTCCCGCTTAATCCTGGTATTCTGTCTCTCTTCTTTTTGTATATGTGTTTCATAAGTGGTCTTTTTTGTATATATGATATGTCTATTATTATTTAAAAATAAAAATAAAAAAAAATCTTTTTGAATCTGACAGTGGTTTTTTCTGTTAAGTTTTGGTGTGCAAAATTCTTTTGGTTCTGGCACACATGGTATTAAAAGTCTTTGGAAAACAATGGTATTCAACTCACCATGTCTTTGATAAGAAAGATTTGACTCACCATGAGGGTACGGCTCTCGTGTGATCATCAAATCCGTTGACAGTTGTTGGCTTACTCAAAATCAGATGGTTATCAATGTACCATGGTCTAATACATGAAAACATTGGCTACTCCATGAGCAAACAACTCTGGTAAAGAGACATACAATCCTTTGGAGGCTGAAAATTTGCCAAATATTGTATGGTGCTCAACTCACCATGTCTTTGTTGATAAATAGTTGGCTAGCCCACAAGATCATGGCTTGTGGTAAAGGCAATGGTAACCCATGGCTAGTCCTGAGTTAACAGCTACAGGTAAAGACATATCAAATCCGTTTATGGCTGTGATGATTTGCCAAAAAATCATTAGGGTATTCCAATTCACCAATGATTCACGTTCAGAGAATTGGACTGGTTTCTAATTCACCAGGATGATGCCATGATTCCATCAAATAATTAGCTAGCCCAAGAGTGAGTAGCTACTTGGTAAAGGCTTATCAAATCTACTCATGTAGCTATGGTGGTTCAACTGTCTGTTGTTGTTCCATTGTTTCTACTGGTTTCTCATTGTTGCTGGATTTGGAATTTAAAGTTGCAGATACAAGATGCTGATATTGGCTGGATTATCAAGTATTCCTCAATCCTCATTGTTCAAGACTGAAGATCTATCTAGAAACTGGAAATTAACCTAGTCAAGTTCCAGTTTAGGGGAGGATTGTTAGGAATATTTGTAATATTTAGTTAAAATTGTAATACCAGTAGGCATGTAGTTCCTACTGGTAGAGTTATAGTTCCTACTGGCAGGTATATAGTTCTTGTAAGCTCCCGAAAAATTTCATTGTACTTAAGACCTTACTCAGAAATTAAGCACGATTTATATCATCATGAAATTTTCTAAACATCACATTTGCATATCATTTTGGCATATGCATGATCAACGCAGCTTGAGCGTTCATAAATATACCGTTGTGATCAGAACGAAATTCCCCACGATCCCGATAATTTTAAACTACGTAACGGATATGTAAAAATTTTGTAAAAATATGAAATAAATTATAATAAAAATATATTAAACTCACATTGGGCTTCGGAACCTATTGGGCTTCATATCACCTCACGACCCAACCCAACTTACCATTGGGCCTCGTATACCACTGAACCAAGCCCACACCATTTTTACTTTGGGCCTCACTACCCATTTTGAGCCCAACTCATTCCTTTGGGCCTATTTACTCAACTTGAGCCCAATACAATTAAATTTCCTTTGGGCTTAGTCTTGCGTTCAATCCAACAAACCAAGCCCGAACCACCCTTAATTTTATTGGGCCTAGCTGCTAGTCCAACTCGTCCAAAATGAAACGCCAAGTCCAACCATTTTACAACTTACAAAATTGTGATATGCCATTCTTTGTCTAGTAACCGGTCGAATAAAAGGTAATAAGAACCAAATCAAAAATAAGCAACTTTCCCTTGAGTACTAAAGATTTTGTGTAAGAGAGGACAAAGGGCGACAAAACACATTTTAGCCACCCTAAACATTAGTTTAATAACCTAAAGCTATGTGACCTTACTTTGAATTCATTTCACAAAGGATAATGTGTCCCTTTTCTTGCAAACCTAGCTCGACATGGCCACTTTCCTTCCCACATTTTCGGCTGCCACAAGTGCATGCCATATACAAACACAAACATGACCTTACTCCTACATAGAGCTAGGTGAAACTTTGCATAAAATAATATAAACACCATGCTTGTTTTTCCCTTATAAACCCACGACACCCTTACATACCTCCAACTTACTCATATCACTCTCACACCACAACACATAAATCGTCCATTGTGGATACAAAAGGGGAAAGGAACGAGCAAAAAGGAAAACGTGAAAGAAATAAGGTTTAGAGAAAAACTTGGGTAAACATTAGTCTAATAGTGTTATAAGGAGAACACGGGGTTTAGAGTTTGAATCACCTTCTCATTGTTTCATCTCCACTCTTGACGAGTGTTGTAAGTCATCTAAACACATTTCGTTTCCAACTTGTTTATTTCACACGTATACACATGAATAAGTCACACATTAAAACGTTACACGCACCTTTTCACACTCGATCATATTATGTAATTTGGAATAGACAACTTTAGACACTTAGTCACTCATTTGTAAAATGTTAACACTTGTTAAACACGTCGAAAACACATCACAAACCCTTGAGAAACTCTCGTACATACTTAATTTCATGCGTAAAAACTAACAGGCCTAAAGCCCAACTAACGAGCCCGATAAGCCCAACTAACAGGCCTAAATAAGTTCCTACCCGGCCTAATAGAACAAGAATAAGCCAATAAGCTATAAAAATGAGTTACAAATAAGTTGTAATCATTTTACAAAGTTTTCATTTTCTAAAAATGAATTTCGGACTAAAATTTCAAATATTGTAGTCCTTAGGTTAAAACCGTAGCTTTTTTAAAAGTTAAAGGGTCATATATTACATATAATAAACAAGCATGAGAAGTCAAGGGACTAGCATGTGCTATTTCGAAATTATAGGGGTATGATTTCACATTCATGTGCGCATATAAAAACCACGATGACCAAACTTGTCATTTGTTTAAACTAGTTATAAGTTAAGTGGGGTGAAAAGTGTAAACTTGGAAAACCTTAGGTCTAAACGTGATAAAAAAAGCCTTGGAGGGCTGTTTTTGTAAAAGTAGTTTTCCCAAGGGGTAAAACTATCAAAAACAGAAAGTTTTGATATAAAATATATTCGGGTGTTAAGTGTCATTTTCTCAAATTTGAAGGACTAAACTCGTACTTTTCGTAACTTGAGGGTAAAAAGTTTAAATTCGGGAAAAGTTTAGAAAAACTTATAAACTTAACGTAACTTCGTAAAAACGAGTATTTTGATCATATGAGTATTTTCTTATCGGATATCGTTAAATATTATATATATATATATATATATATATATATATATATATATATATATATATATATATATATATATATATATATATATATATATATATATATATATATATATATATACTAGTTGCAAAGCCCGCCCGATGGGCGGGCATGTCTTATAAATATCGTTTACATATGTTACTATAGCGAAAGAAGACGCGTTAAAAATGGCTAAAAAAGTTTTCAAGGAATATACAGAATATATGTTTTTACTTCAAAAGCAAAATAAAGCTTCTTTATACACGTGTGTCATTGAATTTGTGTATTATAGTTTTATAAAGCTATTGGGGTGACATTATCTTAAAATGATAATAGGTGTCTAATAATCAGTTCCCAAGCGCGCAAGTTAAACACCTACTCCATACTATGTAAAATCAAAATGTAAAGAAACTCATTCTCAAAAAACTAACACAACCTATGCATAAGTAGACTATATCACACTGCAGTACATGTTTCATAAAGGTCACAAAAAAGAACATGTATTGATCTAACATTAGTAAGCAGACCCAATACTACTCGAATGAACTTCTCCGGATTATGCATTAATAGAACGAAAAAGAAGATAAACGTGTTGGAATTGAAAGTGATGATCCTTCTTTGCGCATTCTTGACTGAGAAATCATTAGAGCGACCAAAATTACATCAAGTATCTAATTTTCAATCTACATTCAAGATTTGAATCAATTGACGATATTATTCTACCAACTAAAAGTTTGTCATAATCATTTTGTTGAAAGTAATGCGTCAAACGTTGATAAAAAAACGAGTGTTGTATTTACCTAGCGGCAGCATTTGCGATTTCGAAACCACCTATAAACATCAGGTAACCAAAATTTCAGTGGGACAACTAAGTAAGCTGCTAATATAATCATATTCAAACTAAAATAGAAATATACAATTGGTCAGACGAGTGTCATTATAACTACTTGGCGAAGTACATTGGTACATAATACTAAGTCCCAACATCCCATAAACGGTAATTTTATTAGCTGTCATGTAAGCTAAGCTTAAAACGACTATGAGTGGCAGGGTTTACTTTAGAGCTGTTTACATGAATACCTCGCATGCTGCAATTCCTGTTTCGGACCTCCAAGTTCCGATTTTAGTAATATGTTGCAAAATAAAGCATTAATATAAAAATTTGTTTTCCAATTTATGTAGATATTTCCATTTAACCGAAACTTTATGAGCGTCCTAAAACTTAATTGTTGGTTTTCATTGTTTAGCCGAAATGTAACCAAGCAATCCACTATTGGGTTATGCAAGTCTACAATTTCAATTGATCATTCAGGAGTAAACATTAGCCTAATACATTATATGATCGCGGTTTGGGTTCAATTTGTTAAATGCATCTTTATATCGATAAGGACTATTAACTAATAGTTTCAAAAATATACATGTACATTAGCATAAACATTAAACTACCAAACGTGGATGTGTGATGGCACCAATATCCATTGGAACAACTGCTGCTGCGCGAACAAAAAACCAAACTTAGTAGAAATTACCTGAACAACTTCCACTATTGTTAGCATAATCGCACCTATAGCTCATTCTGTATAGTGTCCCTGAGCCAAAATCCGGTCAAAAAATTTCTTTTTAGTGTCTCCAATACCTGTTCAATTTAATATATATATATATATATATATATATATATATATATATATATATATATATATATATATATATATATATATATATATATATATATATATATATATAACCATGCACCATAGTTCAACTTGAGTTATTGGACGACATTTTGAATGTGACTATAAGTTTATAATAGCACGTCTAGTGTACATTACCTTGCAATTCGACCATGAAACTTCGATGATCGCCATTGCTGAGTGACTAAGTACTTGAGGTCATTTAGCCATGCTTGAGCTGACTGGTAGAGAATGATCATATCATGATCAACACTATATTTATATATAAAAATTCAGTGGTAACGTGTGTTTTCAAAAATATTAAGTCTCGCTTTAAATGAAGAGAACCTGTAGATGGCGGTAACAGTTTGTTACATTATAAAGATTGGTTAATATAAAATTTAGTAAAGAACAAAAGAGTTATAATGTTAAACGTCACCTAAAACGTCAGTCTTATGGAAATTCAATATTTCTTTATATGACCCATTTTGATCCATCTTCTAATTTACACAGTTTTGCCTTTGCTAACATATTTATCAATACTTGCTACTTACACTCCTTAATTGTAGTTAGTCAAACAACCTTTAAAGCAGCTATGGTTTTACAAACATAGACCAATACTTGCTCAGAAGATTGTACCAAAAAACCTTGAAGCCAACCAATTTGTCAAGTTAACAGTCTTAGGAATATGTTACAGGCCATCGAGCAACCTAAACGGTTATCATGATCATCCTAATATATATCTATTTAATATGCTGGTATGTAAATAGTATTTGAAATGTTCACTTACTTCAGGTACAAAGAAGTTTGGTTTTTAAGTAGTGGCGAGTTTCGTCAATATCGACAATTTATAATTCCAAATTATCTTCTCTATGTAGTTGTTGTACCATATTTGTTTGTAGAACCCATTTTCTTCTTTTTAATAGCCAAGCAACTCAAAGTCGCCCTTGTTACACCAAAAACCCCTGCCAAATTATACAAAAAATACCCCCAAGTATCGTCTTCCAAATAGTTTTTGAATGCCTTTTGTCCCCATAGACCATTTATGGGGCTCACAATAGGTGAAAATGACGACAGAGACTGCAAATAAAGACATTAAAAAAGAAAATATGAGCAAATCAATCACAGTACATGCATAATGGTACTAATGAATACGCACTCCAAACATCAAAATTCAAATAATCATTTTCTAAATACTCCCCAATGAAATATACTTTGTTGCGACATTTTAGTGAACTGGTACTAACTAAACTTTTTAAACCATGGTTTTGGTTCTAGACTTGTTCCTAAAAGTGTAGAAAAAACATAGGACAAAATGGAATACCAATCATAATTAACAAACAATAATGATTTTTTTTACCTTCATAAGCTTCACAACCAAGTGATCCATTTTCCATTTGTCTATTTTCGTTGGCATTCTTCATCATAGATCATCTTCTACTATTACAGGTTGTATTTCCATTACCTTCATTCATATGGTCATGTTGTCATTTTTTTATTGCTTTGGTTTGGTTCAATTGCATTCAAAAGTTTATGGATAACCTAAATTATAGTTACCTGTATGTGGACAATTTAATGAATTCCATTTAGCATGACATTTGCAGCTTGAGAAAATATATTTCTTGTAATGGTTGTCTATAAAGAGAAACAGGTGTACCTTCAATTCAATCTGGGGAAACGATACATGTGATTCGGTATGATAATTATCAGGAGACAACATACATTGTGCACCGCCTTCAACATTCCGTGAACTTTCACCGGGATAAGGTATGACAGCATCTACAAAGTAATTGTAATTTTGGTGACCGTTATTGGTTACTACTAACCCTGAAGCCAAATTGTAAAACTTAATTGTAGCATTGTCGATATAAGTAGTTAAAAAGTAAGAAAAATAGGATACCTTTCATTTTCTTCTCATTACTTATGTTCATTGCTTCATCTATAACAGCCTTTCTCTTACGTATTTTCCTCGAGTACCAACATGTTCTCTTATAATTTGAAAATTTAGATCAGATCTCTCATTTTCTGAAGTAGTAATGTTAACTTGTGTAGATGGTCTATCCTATCTAAAGGAACAGATACTGTAACACATGTTACAGACCCTCCATTGCAAAGTTGTACCCATAATTTTTGACTTCATCGATTCCCTTACCTTTTCAAAGCCTGCATAAATGTAATAACATTTAGTAAACACATTGTGTTGAGTATTGGGGCTGTTTGGATAATCTCGAGATGCATAATGCCCACCATGGTTCATAATGCTTAAATAGTTCGTTTCACATATGTATATGTGTGTATAATGCCCATGCTTGCAACATAGTGTGCACCATTGTTTAGTAAAAAACTGGTTACTATGAAAAAGAGAAAACATACCTCAATTTTGATGAAACTTAAAAAGAATAATAATGAAGGCGAGTATCACCTCCCAGAAAAGTAAGATACTCTCCGGTTACTTTGACCTAGTTTTGATGCCCTTTAACTTCAGCCAGCTTGGTTTGGTAAACGTTATTGTACCATATAAGGGGAAAAATAGTAGCACTATATGCCAAGTGTTTTAGCTAGAATTATGTGTATGACGCGTAACTAACTTTGATCCAAGTTTCACTATAAGTAAGTTACTTTATCTATATCCATAAAACCTGAAACTTTCTAAACTTTCGATGGAAGGTCATTCTTACCCATGATAACAGGCAATCGTGTCAACTCAGTGACTAAATGAAATAACCATGGAGTAGTTTGACTTTTGAAGTCAACTAACTAACAATAAACTCCATCACAGTTGAAATTTTTTTTATATCATTCAAACTCTTGATTAACCAACTATACCATATATCTTCAAATACAAGTATATCAGTTTCCACTTTTAAAAAGTCAAACTTTTTAAAACAGAAGAACGAAGCTAGAAGTCAAGAACGTTTAGTTTAAGAATTAAAGTGAGAAGAAGTCAAGAACGTTTACTATAAGAAGTTCTGCTATAAGTTATGACTTACATATGTATGGGAGGACATGTTGGAGTAACTAATATGTTGCAGCATGGGAGAGGATCATATTATGAGCTACAATAAATGGTTCACTCTCAGAACCACCAGAGGTACAGTTCCCAATAGAAGCAGAGCATGTAGTCGGTGGGTAAATCCCTGATCTATAACCACAAACCGCAACAACATTTGGTTCATTTAAAGTCACCCAGTGGCGATAATGTTGTATCCTGAACTTGGGATCTAACTGTGGCTTAGGAATCGTCTTAAGAACACTACACTACACCACACCAGTTGTTACGTTTTTTTTACCCTTTTCTTACCTTAAGAACAACACATCATGTGATAGCTTTATTATCAATTCGCAAGGCATACATCAGTAATGCTCCTGGGTCCTTAATTGGAGGCCTAAACCACCAAGTGTCATTCTTCCGACCTGTAACAATTTTACATAGAAAATGAATGAAAAAGAAAAAGAAGCATAATTAAATTATTAAACTCAAATTAAGATGTATACACACTAAACTCAACATTTTTCCGAATAATGAAATCTTTGTCAACAATTCTTTGTTCACCGAGAGAAAGATAGTATATGATGCCACTCTGGCGCACCTTAATCTATTCGTTAACGCGTGCTTCTTCACTTGCGAATGGTGATGGCTTAAATACATCCCGATGAATCTGGAATGATTATTTAAGCACACTTATTAGCAAGACTCTATAATCATTTCATGATAAAAGAAAGTGTATAGACTTGATGACTCACTTATCGATATGTGCTTCATTCTTTGGAAAAGAGTAGACTGGTTGATCACTTTCTGACTGATACATGAGTTTGGTGTATTATTGGGTCAAGCAATAAAATAAAAGAAGTAGATGTTACAGAAGAAGGCGGACTTCGCTTTTACATTTGAGTTTGTATATTGAATCTCTAAATGATGCACCAAAACTGTTGTTAATTCTGATATGCAAAAAGCAAATTTTATCAGGTGAATAAGAAGATATAAGATGACGTTGGAACCTTAAATCTCCTACCTGTGACAAAACTGCTAAATCCATTAAAACTAGAATAAAATATAAATTGATAAATAAGAGAAATTATAGACTACTTACTATCAAGAGAGTGGTTGCAGATATTCCTACTCTTACTCCTAACGATCACCTAGAATCTGTAATTGACCCTATATAAACATATCCAGTTTCACTGTACCCGAATTGGTACAAACTAAACACATTAACCAAGCTATCAATTAAAAATGCATCGAGGACCAAAAGATATGTAAGTGACTTAAACGCAACAATTATATGGTAGTGGAGCTATACTGTAAGAGGGGTGAAAACATCAATGTTATTACCTGAATGTTTTCACAAGTTGTCAGTCATGACCATATTCGCTCTCTATCAATCACCCATTGTAACTGCTTCTGTCATCAGCTATTGATTGAAAGTTGCTGCCCTACTGCCCTTGCTCATCTAAACTACGACATACACAAAAGTTGAAAGTTCCTGACCACTTGTGCACATATAGATTACATAAAGAGTTAAAGTTATACAACGCATATAAATTTCGAAATATGAAGAAGTCCTCCCTAGTTCAACAACACATCTAATAAGACTACATGATGTGACTGTTATTCTATGTTTTAACCCTACTAAGTTCAATATATTGTGAGAAAGCTTAGTAGTTACGGACCAACGTTCTCCACCTACTCCTGTGGATTTATAGATCTATTCAAGTTGATTGATTAATCCCTTCTTTGTTTCCCTAAACCAAATACTGATTCTCTCGAGAGTGATGACCACTGTACCAAGGTGTTGACTTATGCCTGTGATTCTTGATTTCATTCACAGTTTAGCCAATGGAAGAGTAGATGTGATAGGTGATGCCTATTTACTTTCAAGTTAATAGAATATATTATACTAATCTCTGATTAATCCATTGTTAACAGGTTTTTGTTTGTTCTTTTTTACTATTAAATCATGATAACAACTTGTCTCGGGCATATATTCACTCATATAATATATGTTCAGATGACATAGCAGTAAGTTAGAGAGTGAAACGCAGTTTCTGAAGTGTAACACCGCTGAAAACACGTTCTCAGTATAACGTTTATTTTTTTAAGGATAACATCTAATCACTTATATCAGCTTTCTAAAATATCGTTCAAGTTCTCAAACAAACTTATAACTTAACAATACTTAGAAAAGTGGTAATCACATCTAAACATGATTAGTTGTACTCATGTTAGAATGCTAAACAAATTTGTTCATGTTAATTGGCTTTAGTTTCATTTTGAATTTATTCTCTATTATCCTAGTAACTGATTAAAACTTTACACTATGAAAGGAAAATTACCAGTTAAATTAGTAGAGAAGATGGACTTTGATCATGATAATGTTAGATTAGCTATAGCTGAAGATTGATTCAGCTCTCGAAATAAAGAGCTGCAATTCAGCAAATAAAGACGAGTTCAGGATGAGGTTTGCATTTGTGTTTGGTTATGATTTATACATAAAAGTAGACTTCAAAACTGATTGAAAAATTGGATAAATAAACTATTAAAACCTTTATCTTATTGAATGCTTCAAGTATAGTAATCTGAAACTAAACCATGCAAATTTACAGTTAAAATCATTATTTTTAAGAAATCAATCTCAATTTATCTTATGCATGTCACTATGAGCAACAATTGATTCCATTGTAGTATTCACAAACAATGAAACAGCCTTGCTGCAACATTTTACTCAGTACTAAACAACCTGTTCTTTACATTCTCACCTAACTAATGGTATAATACTTTTATCTATTAAGTTGCGAATAATTGGTTACTAATACCTAACCATAATCTAACTTAGACATCTGAAATATTAATATAGAAACTTAGACATCTGAAAATTTAAGTGAATACCTGATGGGATATGGTGATATAAAAACTTGCGGATACTTGACGATTATACGATTACTCTGACCTGCTCCGAAAAAGAGACGATTAAATCACGTTAGCTAACTTAAATCATGAAAATAGATAAATTTGTCGCAAAGAAACGTCAATCGTCACCATGATTCTGAGTGAAGGAGTAAATAGTTGTGGCATAATTATGTATATTTAGTTAATGAAAGAGTAAAGATCGACATACTCTTCAAAGCAACTAAATGCAAGTTAAAGTTGTGCAAGTTACTGAAGCATTAAAGTAAGATTATCGCCAAACCAGTAGTAATAAGAATGTGAGATTAAATTATTGCTTACATGGTTGTCATATAAACATCACCAAATTCATATAACAACTAAGTTGATCTAAATAATAGGCACATGCTTTCATTATTGCTGATGTTTCTCAGTGATGGGTTCAGGTACCATCCAAGAAGATGCTTAGAGTGGGTCAGTCCCATCTTGTTTTTAAGAATCACTATTGTGTCTCCATCAGGTGATGTCTCCGTGGTAGGGGGTCTCAAGACATTCACCTAGAAATCCTAATGCATATAACAACATAAAAGCGCATAATGCATAAAGTTTGTTACCTTCACTATTTCAATCACAAACACAGGCTGTAATTACCACATGCTATGTACCAAAAACATAAGACACGTAAAAGCAATTGACATACAAAATCGAACCGTAAATCATCAAGGGTTAAATTGTTTTTAAAAAATATAAAATTTACACAATCTTAGTGGATAGATGGGGTTGGCTTCAAATCATACCTTAGATTATCTGATGATGATTATGATGATTATGGCGTCCACTCCTTACATTTTATGGGCTTGGCTTCAAATCACACCCTTGCATGGAATCGTCTCTTATCTGCAATAACTTAGGTTTAGGTTTTTTTAAATGATAATTATCGGGGATTATCAGATGGTGATGATGATGGCCGTATAGGTTTAGTTGAGATCGGCAGGGTATGAAGAGTTTTTGTTATTGAGAGCGTGATACAAAATTAGTTTTTTGCATTGCGTTTATTGAATATGAATTAAAGTTTATTAAAATTATTCTTGGATTTTCAAAAGTTGTTACACATCTTTATCAATTATAAGTTTTGGAAACTGATTAAAAAAAGTTGGCTTGCTCTGGTGGTTGAGATGTTTCTTAATATAAGTACATATCTCAAGTTCGATCCTTGCCATTGTATTTTTTACTCTAAATTAATCCGAAATTTTACACTGTATTTAAGTTATATTAAAAACGAATTTTAATGAAAAAACTGCTTATGTGGCTTTAACTTGTGATTACATGGACATGATGGCTGCTTACCGGGATCAGGGGAATAAATGACGTCATAGAATGATGACATGGCTTTATGACGTGGCATTATGGATGCCAAGTGGAATTATATGCGGCATGCCTCCTCTTATATATATATATATATATATATATATATATATATATATATATATATATATATATAAGAGTATATTTATATATATATAATCCAATAAAACGCACGGGGGATCTAAACAAGCTAAAATACTCAACAACACTATCATTTTACGAGATCACAATGGGGGAAAACATTTAACTTCTGCATAAGTGAGGATCATTAATTAAGGCAATGTAGCAAGTAAAATTAACTTAAAATGTTAAGCACGCACGCACCCTATTAAATTGGACAATTCAATGATCTATTGAATAAGAATATTCAATGCTCTATTATTTTGGTCGCGAACCAAAATGTTCACCATAACTGAGACTCGCCATCTCATCATTTTAGGTTTCGGTTTGGAACCTCCACTACATTGTGCTTGATCTGTTTGTGCTTGTTCATATCGTCAAGGTGAGTTCATAGCCTCGCTTTTACTTTATTTTGCAAACCCCGCGAGGGAGATACATGCTCTAAACTAGAACACAAGATTTTTCATAAATGTTTGCTTCTTGATTATTGGTATTGCCTAAGTATTTACCCATAAGTCCCGTGTATCATGAACCATTAGTCACCGCGAGTGAACGCAGATACCGTGAATAGTACTATGGGGAGTAACGACCCTTTCTCGGTTATAGAGAAATAACTGGGGCGCACCATATTTGAATTGCATTAGGTAATTGGCTATTACCTCCTTTGGGGAAAAACTTACGTACACTAGTAATTCGGTGTATGCAGTTGAGTCTTGGTTGCATGAGCTTAGCGTATAATAATCTGTGATTTTCTTTATGATATTGTTAGTTTACAATGATCATGCTCTTATACTTGTGTTCAACTGTTATTTAAACCTATGAATTTCACTCAACATTTTTGTTGACCTTTTAAGCATGTTATCTCAGGTAATCTATGAAGATTATGACCAAGGCGCTGAGTGGGGCATGGCAAGGCTTTTCTGGTGGTGGAAACATAAAGTTGTCATTTCTTTCAAACTCATGATCTTTATTTTGGGAAAAACGCTTGAACAATTTACAATGTTTTGTAACAACTATGAGTTTTCGATGAATGATAACTACTTTTAATAAAATGCCTCTTTCGAGTCCTTTTCTATAATTATTGACTATGATCTCCATTCGAGTAACACCCGAATTAGTCTTCCGCTGTCATTAAGATTTCGGGGGTGTTACAGTTCTTGCTGGTATCGTTAGTAGTATAGTTACTACTGGTAGTATAGTTAGTCCTGATTTAGTTAAATAGTTATTCCAGGATAAGATTTAGTTTGTTAAAGTTGAGGATATGCATGAGATAAATTAGGAAGAGATATGCATTTCTTCTCTACACGTTTTCTAGTAAATGCCAATTACGGTTTCTTGTAGTATAAAAGAAACCATCGGCTATGGAGAATGTACACCTTGAAAAACATGTTTAATAGTTAGTAATATAGATCCATAGAGGATCATCATTATTTAGCTATTCTTCTTTAACTCTGTTGTTTATATACCGCGTAAACATCAGTTTATTGTTAGAGTCTCTCTTGTAGTTTGCTTGTGATTACATAAGTATTCTACTTATTTCAACCAGCTTAGAAGATCTATCTAATACTGATCCAACATATATTCTCCTTCGAGCTTTCAAGAAGGAATTGTTATAATCTTCAAATAGCCTCAGGGTTTCGAAGATTACAAATTCCACGTCGAAGCTCCGCTTATATTCCCTTTTTCTATAATACTTAGTCATTCTAAATAAAGGTAAGTATTGATACGAATCAAACTTATTTAAATACATATAAAATTTGTTAGTTTATTTATTATGTTTATAGACTCTTAATATGTCATATAATCAAGTAATCAAAATACATGTTTTACATATTGAGCACTACAAAACTTGGGAGCTTCATGTGAGGGGTTTCATTTGGGTAAAATGGATCGACGAGTTGCTGGATTTATGATTTAAAGTGTCCTATCTCCTCGAAAGTTAACTAGATGACCTCCGAATTATGATATCCTGAACGGTAGTGCGAGATAAACTATAAATGTTTTATAAACCATTTCTAAACGAAGACATACTCAAACCACCATATAATAAATCATGATAAATATAAGGTGACGTATATAGACTTGTTGATACTTTCACATCATCATTCCAACAAAACTAAGACATTTCATCATTCTCAAGGTTGCGAGTAGAGTTTTCTCGGCTTATCCATCATATTCGTTAAGTACTAAACATCATCAAACTCATGATGAGTTCATAGCCCCACTTCTTATTACTTAATTGTTTTACAAACTGTTGGGGGAGATACATGCTATTTAAAACATGAAAACACAAACATTTGAACCGTATGCTTATCTAATTGTTTTATTGTCACTAAGTACCATCATTGCCATACATAAGGCCCCATATCATGATCCAGTTAATCACTAGAAGTAGTGAGCGCTAATATTGTGAATTGGCCTATTAGGATTGACGAATCCCGTTTGTGTTGACCAAGTACGTTCGAACAAATATACTATATTTGATAACAATAGGTATAACGGCAAATTACCTACAGGGGTGACAAACATGCCAATTTAGTTGGTACACGTTAACGCTTTGGTTGCATGAGCTTAGTGAAATAATAACTGTTTTGTTTTCAACCATGAGTATGAGTCTAATTAGCTCACACTACAAACATACTGTGTTTAAACATTTAACTAAACCTACGGATTTCACTCAACCTTTATGTTGACCCTTTTAAGCATGTTTTATCTCAGGTCCATAATGATCGAGGCTTGCACGGAGGAGCACGGGATCAATCAAGAAGGCTATAACATATTTTATCATTCGATAAACATCAAATACTATATGTTGATGTATTTTGTAAACATGAAACCAACTGGGACTTGTCTTTGTAAACTCTGATATATTTTAATAAATCAAATGATCAACTTTTTTGTTTAAAAATGAATCAATTAGAGATCGTTTTCGATTATTATAACTGTTATGCCAAGAGGTAACACCCTGATTGAATTTCGCTACATTCACAAAATTGGGGGTGTTACACCCCCCCCCCCTTATAGGATAATAAACTGTGTCACTATTGACATACAAACTGTTTTTGATTATTCTATAAACCATTTTTGCGGTCATTGTACAAAATGTTTTACTGCTGTTTTATAAAATCAAAATTTTTGACATTGCTACCATTTTATAAATGATGAACTGTTTTCATATTACCCAATAAACTGTTTTACAAATCGATTTACAAAAGCTGCTCATTTGTCTGCTAATCAAAGAAATGAATACTATGGACAACCTTGCTCGCTTATACATGAGGAGATATTTGTACATTATGGAGTGCTGATTTCTATCATTTCTAATCGTGAAGGTCGTTTCGCATCAAATTTCTGGTCATCACTCAAAGAGACATGGGAACAAGTCTTGGTATGAGTATTGAGTATCATCCATAGACTATTGGCTAGAATGAAAGAACCATTCAAACGTTAGTGGACACGTTACGTTTTGCGTGATCTATTTCGGCAATGGTTGGGATAGACACCTCCCATTGGTCAAAATCTCTTATAATGATAACCACTTAAGTCTCGCCATGGTAAACGTGTGATACGTTTGGTAAACGTGTAAAGCTTGATCCTTGTTATATTATTCCATTCAAAATCCTTACTAGAGCTGGACTGGTAGCTTAGAGACTCGAGCTACCATTAGAACTTAGTTATTCATGACGTTTTCATGTGTGTAATCTGAGGAGATGCATTACTGATGAGACATTTGTTGTCCTTGCTGGAAGATATCCAAATTGAAGAATGCCTAAGCTGTATTGAGGAACTTGTAAAAATCATGGACTGTGAAGTCAGACGACTTGATCCAAGTCGTATTCCTGTTGTTAATGTTTGATAGAACTTTAAGAGATGTCCTAAGTTCACGTGGGAATGGAATCCTATGAAAGTATCATCAACTATTTTCAATTTTAACGGATAACTTGAAATAAATCGCAAGGACACAATTCAGTTAAGGAGGTAGTGATGCAGGTTTTACTGACCAGGTTTTAATATTTATAAAGTCTCGTTATACCTATGGTCTACCCTAATGCACTAACGGGAAGTGTACCCGATCGTATGTAGTGTAGTATTTGGTAAAACCGAGGTCGTCCCAAGAGCTATGTGTGTTGGATTAATACTAAGTCAAGGTGTCACAGATTTTAATATGATTTAATTAATTAACTAATAAAGCAAATAAATGCAAAGGTGTAATCAATAAAGGAGAGTGGTTCTAACCTAGTTATTCATCCTGACTAGTAATGTCTACGTCTAATTACTTCCAATTACTTCAGGTGGGGTCAAATTCGAGAGGACATCATTTGGTCAATTCGCCCTAACCTATCAGCAAAGATGCCACCACCGGAGATGTCAAGTGTCCCCTCATAAGTCCAGTTGTTCCTGGTCCCCTAAGCCGAGTCATTAAGTACCGCTACATGCTAGACTTATAATAGTGAGTGCCCGGCCGTTAGCAACTTAAACACTTACCCCCTAATTCTTAAGTTCATCCAAACGGTAGGTGATCAGTTGGTCAAATCGCACAAGTAGAAAGGGTTGTCAGTTGGTCATATCTTACCCTACCCGTCTCATTCTACTCACTTAGGGTCAGTTGGTCATATCTCCTAAGCAACTAGCCTCTACCGCCATTCAAAACTACCGAAACAAGGGTAGCTACCAATAAACTATGCATGCATACACTTAGAAATAATTATACGGAAGTAATATAAACGCAAACAAATCAATTAAGGAATCATAACTAGGCCAGCACCAAGAGGTGCTTTGCCGCTCATATTAACCATACAAATCAATTCAATATTCAATGTTATGAAATACATGAATCGAAAGTAAAGAAAATATATAATGCTAATGCTTATCGTAGGGGAGTGATTTCTCCCTTGGAGATAGCTCCATATGCTCCTCTAGACCTTCCTTTGGCTTATTCCCACGTTCTTTGGTTGTGGTGTGTGGAATGGGATGCATTGAAATGCTGGAAATCATGGGGTATATATAGGCCAGATATGGGTTATGGTGTAACTAATAAAATAGTTATGCCGTAATCATCTATTTCTTTGTAAATTGCACTAGATCTACAGGTTACGGCGTAACCATAGAAGTGGTTACGCCGTATCTTCAATAATTCATGGTTACGCCGTAGTTTATGGACGAGTTACGGCGTAGTTATCAGCGGCGCGGATCCTCATTTGACCTAATATAGTTACGTCGTAATCTTTAGGGAGAGTTACACCGTAATCTTCTGATGAGTTGCCTTTCTGAGTCACGCTTTAGTTACGGCGTAATGTGAGAGATGAGTTACGCCGTAACTTCTTCAAAGTGAGCATACTATGATAAATCTTTAATAATTCTCCAATTCCGCGTCTCTTTAGCTCCAATGCTCGTAATTTACCTGAAAGTGGAATATAATGGAAAACAAGCGTAAATCCATATAAATGATATACATTACAAGCATTGTCGGGGGAAATTGACACTTAATATTCAGGATAATTTGATGTTATCAGGTAGTCTGTGACATCACGTGATTTTCCAAATACTTATTTCTCGAGGAAATATCCCTATTTTTCATTTACGAACTTTCTTGAGCTCATTTGACGTAAAAATGAGAAAGTTATCTCGTGAAATGTTGAAATTGCACACAACGCATACCGGCACAGCCGTAAACTCGTTAAACGATTTGATTTTGATCGTTCTATTGATTTCGGAAAACTAGGCATGCGAATACTCATTCTTATTAGAAAAATTATTCTGAACGTAATGGCGTGATTTTCAAAATCTGAATCAACTATTTAGTAGTCTAATTGAGCCCCGAACCTTATTTTGGGAAAGATAAGCAAAATCCAGCAATGGTCCCTGGAGTGAAATTTCTCCGCCACCCATATAATTTAGGACCATGGTTGTGAATAATAACCTTGATGAATGACAATTTTATGCTTTGATTTGATTCGTTTGAGGTTATTGGAATTAAGAGTTCATATTGTTTAGTCTCGATTTTAAAAGAAAACTGCATAGGGTGCGCATTTGGTTCGAGCTTAAAACCTCAACTTACTTTCTTGTACTAATCATTTCTAGCTTATTTATCAGTTTATTTTCGAGCTTATTGACGAAATGTGTTAATCACATATTCTGTCTCAAGCGTGGTGAGTTTGTGTTGTTTTTGTACCCGATGTGGAATTGGATTTACAGATTTCTTGCATTGATTTTTGTGTTATGTAGATTTATTTTCATATGTTAACCTTGTAGTATCATTAGTGTGTCTAGTCCCGCGAAGACTCCACGAGAGTGGTGTTTGCTTGCCCGGTTGATTTAACGAGAAGAACCACAAGTGTAGTCTTGTGTCATGTCTTGGTCTTGGTACAAGGGTAAGTGCACCCTGATTTTTCTTGTGGCCATATTTGTTCGAGCATGTGTATATCTGGTCAAACAGCCACCAACGTAGGGTGCATCTTGGCCTTCTCGATTAATCAATAAAAACAGCATTTGCCGCTTGATAATGGTTTGCAAAGCTAAGAGTGTGGTGACTATAAATGTGAAATTGGAATGTTTAAAATCTGCAATTTCCGTCTGTGTAGTATGCGTTGGTTTGTTTTGGGTTAGAAAATCGGGCCAAGGCCCAAACCACAAGAGAGTGTTTGATTGGGACTCATGGGTAAAGTTAAATTTTATGGAATGACGGGAAAGAACGTTAAATTCAAATTCCCTTTATTTACGTAATAATGTACTCCAAGTGTTTTGATCTTTTCAATTCGTGTCAAATTAGTGTTAGAGTAATAAAAACTTAAGTGTAGGGATGTGCCTATAAATCCCTTGTATTTTGATGTTGTCGTAGAGGACGGTAGAGTAAAAGTCTATGCAAAAAAAAAAAAAAAAAGCGTTGAAGAAGTAATAAATAAATCAATAAATAAATTTAAAAAAAAATGAAAAAACATACGAGCTACCATCTTACATCTATCTTTATATTTAAGTATGTTTGTTTCAAAGTTATCTAGAGTTTAGAGAGTCGAGTCTTGGCTTAGCAACGCCATTCTTCTCATGCTTCTAACATAAAGATTTTTGACTTGCCACCAATAAATCGCCTATCCAACCAAACCCTTTGTTTCCCTACCATAAGCCTAACATTACAACCCTTTAAAAGACCTCTTAGATAGTGGTTCCTAGGTGCTTACGCTAAAGCGATGGAGGTTTGAACTAGTCTCAAGCCTATGGTAATCTATGTACTATGACCGGTTAATGAGTGTTTATCCTCCATTTCCATTTGATATATTGCATATACACCCGACAGATGAGAGTATCCAAACACCACTTGTAAGGTGCTAGTATATAATTTCCATGCTTGTTATGACTATTGCGGGGCTTATACTTGTTATGAATAATGTTAAACCATTGCTTTATGCCTCCTAACTTATAAATTGATTGACCAAAAGCACATTTGCTTGAGGATAAGCAAATACCAAGTGTAGGGATATTTGATAAGGATTTAAAACGTACACTTTTAAGGGGTCATTTAAGCCCTTAATCACCTACTTTTATATCCGTTACTGCTTAATTTCGTTCCTTTTCACTTTTTAGGTCTCTTGAAGGCAAAATGCTGGAATGATGCTTATTTGAACGAAAAGGAGTGAATATGTGAAGAAAATGGCTAAAGTCAAGATCAAGACAATCAAGCTACTGGAAATGCACCTGACGGAGTCCTAAACAAAGGGCGACGCCGTCCCTGATTTTGTGACGACACAGTAGCGAAATTGCTATTTCACACCTGACGGCGTTAGGCTTTGAAGAGTAGGGCGTCACGAAGACTTTTCTCCTCAGACGGCGTCACAACCACAACGTGACGCCGTCCCAAAGTTGACTTGGCCAAGACGAAACCCTAATGACGGCTATCTAATGGCGTCACAATTACAAGGTGACGCCGTCGCAGTTGTAAAACTATATATAGAATTCGATTTTCAGACTTTTGAGGAGGTAGACTTGTGGAGTAAAAACCTAAAATGATTGTAGTCCGGTTTGGACAGTATTTTAGGGTTCTCATACCCTATTTTACATCGAGATAAGTTATTTATTCCCTATATTTCATTATTTCTTTGATTAAATGTATGTATGCTTGCATGTTTAACATGTCTGCCTAATTTACTTGTGTGTTTGCTTAGATCTATGAAACCTAGTTATTAAATATTGATTGGTTGTCTCTTATCTTAATTGTAATTGGCTTAGGAGTGCTTAAAGCCATCGTTGTGTTTTTAATACTTGATTAATCTTTTTGAACATTAGTTTAAAAGCATACCCTACGACCTTAGAAAACACAACGTGTTAAGAATAAGACCGTGACAATTCAACCACCAATAAAAGATAACTAGGGAGTAATAGTATCTAGGTAGACACATGTTTAATCATCATACGAGCACACTTCAAAAAGACATAGACTACCTATTAGTTAGATAATTAGATAGTAGAGTAATCGTTAGAAGTACCAAACCCCCAAATCCAATACCCCGAGATTTTACCTTTAGTTTTCTAAAAAATATAAGAAGATAAAAAATAATCTTCCTCAACCTCAACCTTAGCATAGTAAATTTCTCACTAGCATTCAGATTCCCCTAGAGAATGATATCAATCTCTGAGGCTTACCCTAATACTACACTACAACAATTAGGTTCACTGCCTAGGCGGTTGAAAAACTTGTTCGAAGAAAAGAAAGTTTCCTTTGACCCCGAACCCGCGTTCTACACGTATCACCGAAACTTACCAATTTACCTATTTTCTTTAAGTAGTTAGGTGTCGTTATTGTCTCGACTCTCTTTCTTGTTGTTGCGTACTCGAGTTGAGTCATGGTCAATTCTTATTGACTATTCATCATAATATATTGGAATATATATTATGTTTGGTGTGAGTTGCGTTGGTGTGAGTTACATTTTGATGCACATTAAACTTTTGACGTGAGTTGCATGTTGAGTCTATGTTTTCTTACCACCACACGAAACGTTAAAACTAAAATTTTAAGATATTGATACTGGATTTTTGAAAATCTTTGATACGAGTATTCCACGAAAACTAAGACACGCTGTCTTTCGGAAATTAATTTGCTTTGCTAGATTTATTCTGAGATAGCAAATTTCTGTTAGGTTGTGTCGATGTCATACCGTTGTGCTTGTGCTTTTGAGTACCGTTGTGCGTGTACTCTTGTTACCGTTGTGTTTTGATAATCGATGCCAGTTGTGAATCTTGAGTTGCTTCTTATTGAGGTGAGTTCATGACCCCTATTTTTCTTGTTTTACAACTGTTTTGGGGGAGAATACATGCTCATTTTTACTAAATGGAAATGCTTGATGGTTTTTAATACGCTATTGAGAACTAATTTTGATGAAATGCGTGATTTGGTTTGAATACGTGTTTATCTGGAAAAGAGTTTGATTTTATATGAAATGATTTCATTGGACCTGGTAATGTTTTGTAAGCTATTACGTGTAGGCTAAAGTTAGACACCCAAATGCGTTTATGTATTGTTGAATCTAACTTAGAATAGTGCGAGTGTTATGGATAGATCTATCGTGGTTGACTACCCCGTCTGGACTTTGTACATCTACTTGCCATGAACTAGTCTGTATGGATTTGGGATTTTCCAGCTTGTCATGACGTATAACATGTCAGATGTTGCATATGATTAGAGACATATACGGCCCGTACTGTCTAGCGTTAGTTTCATGACTTATTCTACGTAATAGTTATTTTGATATGATACTGTGACTTAGGCAGTGTGAGCCTATGGTAAATTTTGAATTGTTTTTTTTTTTTACGAAATGTAAACTCTATTTTCGTGACACTATGGATGATACTCTGGTCGCAAAGCTCTTTTTGAACTCAAATTATTTTAATTAAACCTATGAACTCACCAACCTTGTGTTGACACTATTAGCATGTATTTTCTGGTATTGAGGCGATAGTTTACTTTTGGAGGCGCTTGGGCAATGACATGGCATGCTCATAGACGACACCGATATTTGAATTTGGGGACTACTCATTTATTATGGGCCTGTATTTTCGCATTAAATTTGATTGTAAACTTTGATTTATATTGAATAAATGATTTTATTAAGAAAAGCATGTTATTCTATAATTTTGTTGTGATACGAATTAGTAGCACCCATGACTTGTACGCTTCCGCTAAACCCGATTTTTGGGGGTGTTTCATGGAACGTCTTCTTCTGGATTCCACACTGCACCATTAAACACTCCTCAAGATGTTGAAATTCAACCTCAATCAACCGATCAACCACAAGATGAAATTCAACCTCAATCGTGACTATTCTAAACCCTTGACAATCATGGGTCGTGATCACAATCCCAAGTTACCGACACCATATTTCTTCAATCATGACTTAGAATACTTGATATATGGAAACACAGATCCCGAGAAGAGGTAAGCGACATCACTGTCCAAGTTTCCAGCTGTCGTTTACTTTGAATAAGGTATGGAGGAAAAAGTCGAAGAATTGTTCAGCTCTTCAATTGTAAAGTATAATGATAAAGCAGCTCTACGAATCTTCCACTGGCCTGATATGTGCAAATGGTTCTACAAATGGAAACTCATATTCCCCTCACAACACAAAGTATTCTACAAATAGAGGATCCTATCCATCGTGAGTGCAGAGACTGAATCAAAGTACGGGTATAACCTTCTGACAGAGATCAAGGTACGAAGAGATGATGACAAAGAGTTCACGTTCAATGAGGCTGATTACAAGAATTTGAACCTTAATGATATTGAAGACATGTATCTCCTCAAAGTTCAAGGAAAACTCATGCATCTCCCTGGAAGCTTACAATATGACATCATCAACTCAGTAATTCTCTACATCTGAAACCTTGTGATCAAGAAAAGAGTCAAAAATGTTCATCTTGGTGTTGAAAGCTACCAAAAATGCCTGAATCTCATCAAACCATACATCAAAGAAAGGAAACCGTACACCTTTACTCGTACACCGTTTGGATTAGTCTATGTCAAGAACAAAGTCAACAAATTCTTGAGATATGAAAATATTCACAAGTTCAGCGATGAAACACTAATGAAAGTCAAGATTGAGCTTGAGAATATTCTTCGTGATCAGAAAGCAGGTTGTCAGCAAGGATGGTTGCGGTATATGAAGTGGAAGAGAAATGATGCCAACCAAGCCGAAAAGTTCGTCAGAGACTCAAGACTCAATTTCGAGTGCAAATGAGATGACTTGAAGGCTATGTGGGAAGAAGAGCAAGGGAGTCCAACATTCTTACGTTTCATCGTCCAGAATGAAGTATTGAAGTTAGATAGTTTTTGGTACATTACTAGAACATTTAAACATTGTTTGTAATAAATCTAACTCATTACATTCTTTATAATATATCCATTAATTATTTTTTCTTCAAACCTTGAGCAGAATTATAATATGAATTTTCAAAAGTATTTTCAAATACGGTTCAACTCCGGCTCAAGAAGACTATCTCTAGAATACATTTCCGTATTTGAGGGGGAGTAATTTTGTCAAAAGAAAAAAATATTGTTCAACGAAATGACCCTATTGTATGCTTCAGTGCAATAATCCTGAATCAAGGAGCAAAAGCTTCTTAAATGATTGAAAAACAAAATCTTTGTTTGAAATCAAACGTTCTTGAAATCCGTTTCTCGCCAAACGAATTTTAAAATTCAAAAAGCATATTTTATTCAACATGTTTTCGAAAACAACATTAATATGCTATTTTTTAGGGGGAGAAATACGATTAAAATTTGTTTATCAGAAAGATATGGAATGTCATTACGTGCTCGACTCAGATATCACCAACTAATTGACGAAACAAAAATTGTTAGTAATAAAAAAGACTTGTTTAGGATGGGTAGTAATTTTAAGCTAGCCTCACCAGTGATGTAAATTTTTCTCGCAAAAGACTTGTCTGAGTAGAATGTACAGTTTCGAGAATCTCTTCATAAACATGAACTTTGACAGGTCTAGTCTTCTCACTCGAGAAGTGCTTTACCTTTAAGTTAGTTACTAGGGCTAGTTATCACTTAAAAGCTGATAATGGATCCCTTTAGCTAACAATGTAAACGTGTCTCGCGGGGAATTGTCCATCAAGAGCCGATCAATTCAAAAGTGCGAACTCTTCCCTCAATGTGCAAATTTAAGTTAAAACAATGCAAGCACATTTGGAGGGGGGTATTTCTGAAAATCCAAACCTCTCAAGGTGTTAACAAAATATGTTTTATAATTATAAACACTTTGAGAGATTTTCAAGAAAATATTTATTGCAACATAGGATAGTCATGGAGTTATAAGGTGACTAAGGATAGGAAATTCGTCCTATGATCCACCAGAGCCAGAGGGATCTACCCAAGGACAACACCAATAGTTAGAACTAGAAAGTCCTTAGGTACGATTGAAAACATGAGTGATGTGAGAAAGGGGAAAGAAGGAATTGAAGAATTAAAAAGAAAAGTTAAAGAAAATGGTGAAAATAAATAGCCCTCCATAATCAACTGAGAGCAGAAACGGGGTTCAATTCATATGCTACTGGTTGTCACAAAGATGACGCCGTATTGAAGACAAGTCGTCATGGACCCAATGATGCAATACACCTAACCTGCTAGCTACTCAAGTCCTCTTATAAGGATTTTTTTCATTCTTACGGGGAACCTTGCATAATCTATCAACCTCTCACTCCGAGATATGTTGATATTGAATCAGGAGACACCACTCAGTCTTTGACTACTGAAACAAAACACACAAATCGAGTCTAGAGCCACGAGATTCATCAAAAGATCTCTTAGGAACACTTAATATTTCTACACTCATTGTTCAACATTAAGAACATGAGATGTGAATCTTAGAGTCCTATGCAGATCCTAGCAGTCTGCTAGAACATTTGTGAGAGGATACACACACGTATTCCTTAGTGATTGAATGGAAATTCCTACCACGGTCAACATCAAACAGCCCTAATAGCAAGTCACTTCGGTAATTCTTTACGGAGTACACTTAGTGTTCGTGGTGGTTTCAAACGGTCTATAGTCGTGGAGTTATACCATGGTGTTCTCTAGCGACTCATAATGACGTGAAGATATTAAGTACGGGGACATCCCAATGACCATCCGGTCTGAGACTCGTCAAAGAACACACCAACAATCTGGGATGTACCTGTACAAAATATCCAAACACTTACGTCGAGAACTTTCTTGCTAACTATTTTCATTCAGATACTAATGAAGGCCAGGAGTTCAACCAAAGACCATTACCACCATCATTACCATCAACATCTCATTTTCACATGCTCATACACACATCATGAAGAATCTACAAAGTCACAAGACAAAGATTAAAGCAAATAATGAGAGCTTCCCGTGTACGAATCACAAACTTCACAAGAAGTATGAGCATGTTGAAAAAGACGTAAAAGAAGTCATGAATGTATAGCTGTCACACCCCGCTAAGAGCGGAAACACGAGGTGCAACGAAATGTAACATCACATAAGATAGTAGAACAACACCATATATGATTTAAGAAATGGGTTTACAATGTTACATAAAGATTTTATACAATAATGAGTAGTAAAAACATAAGTCTTATTATTATCAAAGTCAAGTATTTAGGAAAGGTCTTGGCCAAGTCACTCGGTCTTTGATATGAGGACAATGTATAACTTCAATATGCATGCCTTCAAAATATGACTATCGATCACCTGAAAATAATACTCGAAAACGTCAACATAATGTTGGTGAGCTCGTAGGTTTTTAAGGAAATGTAATTCAATTTTGTTGTGCATAGTATAATCAGTAAGACATAAGTAAAATAATTTTCCTGTGCAATGCAAGACATGAAAGAGCATGTGTAAAAATAATCGCGCATAGCAAGTAGTAAATGAAATGTAATCAACATCATGAAGTCCGACCACGACGTGGTCCTGATAGGAATCCAAGTCATACTGGGTGCCTCTACCCAAAGATGTACTGGGTGCCTCTACCCAAAGATTTGCTGGGTGCCTCTACCCAAAGATATACTGGGTGCCTCTACCCAAAGATGTACTGGGTGCCTCTACCCAAAGATATACTGGGTGCCTATACCCAAAGATGTACTGGGTGCCTCTACCCAAAGATATACTGTAATTCATTGGTCATGATTCACATAATATGAACACACATAATACCAACAATATTGCATAACTAACGCAAAATTATATACATATATACATGTCCAAAAGAGTTAAATATAAATTTAGCACAACAAAAGAAATAATGTAAATGAAACAGTAATTGAGTATTATTTTCCCCCAAGAAAATATCGGAAAATGGGGCCACGAGTACTCACCTTTTAACTGATGAGACAATGAAACAATTGGTAGCAGATAATCGAAAGAAATCACAAGCCGCTCCTTCTTTAATGGATCTATATAAATTTATAACCTATATTACTTACACGCCCATTAAATGACACAACGGGTTTAAATTACTGGTTATAAATTAATATATGTACTTAGTTTAATTGCATTCAACAAATTCATGCATTTAGTTTATATAATATAGTAAATACAAATATTGATTCAGCTTGCTATTCTCGTAGTTCTTTATGTCATATAACTCGTTTAAACAATTGAATCCCGATTCGACTTTTGGCAATGTTGTACATGCATTTACAAGTCTACGCATGCATGACTTTTGACACAAGACACAGTACTACTTCTTTCTCCACTACATATTGTATTATAACTTAAACAAGATTTCTGTATATATATGTATATAAGCTTCATTACGTTGAGTTTATATAGTTATCCTACCAACGACATACATGTACACTTCGAGCCATGAATGACTAATATGTCACGTGAAGTAAGTTATAATGAGTAGCTAAAATATGAATGTGATATAAATCGTACCTCCTAGTCGACCAAAAACCGTTTGAAAATCTAGAATGAGCACGAGTAATAGCACCTAACCAAACTCGAACCCTATCGAAACTTGAACCCCCACGTACACGACTAGATGAGCCAAAAGAATCAGCCCGCCACGGGTTATAATGCACCAGCGAATGAGATTAAACGGGCAACTCGAACACCAAGATTCAACGCGACAAATCGAACACAACCAAACGTTAACCACCCACGAATAGGAACCAAAACTGGATGTGAACACCAACCCGAAACCGACGTAGAACCTTGGAGAGGTTAACAAGATAAAAGGAACATGGAGCAAGGACAAATCAATCGGCTATACTCCACCTTTATCGACCCCAACCAAGCAGCAACGAACCTTTAAACTTTGGACTTGAGAGCAAAGTAAACTTCGAGGAAACTCTTCGAATGTGTATGGTAAACTGTTGGAAATGTATATATTTACAAACATGTGAATGTCCGGATTCGAACTCGTGACCACGGGATTGCACACATTAGCGAATGAGAATTAAAGTTAATAATTAATGTTTATGTTTACGATTAATTATTACACATTAAGTCCGGTTAACGATCGTTAAGTATTTAACGGAAAAATGACTAACGACCGTTAAATGGAAAAGAGAAGGACTAGAAATGGAAAACTTGGAAAGTTAAGGAATGGGCTTTGGGCTTGTTATGGTGGCCGGCCATGGGGAGTATCCAAGGCCTAGTTCCCCTAACTTGTCCTCTAAGTTTTACCTACTAGTATATAAGGAGGGGTAGGTTCTAGGGTTTTATTCACACCTTGTACATTGAATTAACCCTAGATCTCCTCTCTTCTCTTTCTTTTGCATAGCTTGGCCGAACACCCCATTTGTTAGGGAGTTCGGTTTTGTTTTTGCATATACGAGGGCTTGTGTTAGATCTAGCAATCGCTTGATTCGTTGGTTAATTCGTGTGTACAAGAACGTGGTTGTAAGACATTATTCTTACACCAATAAGTACTTCTTTGGTTTGCTTTGCTCGAGGGTGGTTTTGCTTTGCTCGAGAGATTTGATATTCGTAAGAGGTACGTTACGGATACTTTCAGTTAATTAATTTATTTGTTATGGTCTTAAGTCTTCCGCTGTGTACTCTTGATGTCTTTATGTTTTATTATATTTTATATATCATAAACTTAACAGTGGCATCACGAGCCTTGTATAACAAGTAATTAATTACTGAAACACATAATTAAAATAAACATGAATGTGTTATTATTTGTATGCTTAGATCTAGGGTTTGCTTAACCTAAACCCTAATTTTGGGGGGGGGGAGGGCGTTTTTTATATGCCCTAATTAGGTTTTGTAAACTATTGTTTTAATTGGATTAGAAACCCTAAGATGCATACAACTTTATGTGTATATGCGTAACTTTGATTTAATTGCATTAATTGTTAAGTGTAATTTTATATCCATGATAATTATCTGCATGTTTTATCATGGATCTGGTTTTTTATTGTATGTCTTTCATGTTTTAAGTGATATACATTAAATTATGATAGATCTTAAATTGGGGAAGACCTCAATAATTATTAATTTAATCCATTATGTGCTATGTGGTATATATTTAGTTTTGACTTACGCAATCGATGAATCGATGCATGTGGTTCACCTTGTACATAGATGAAAACGGGTGGAAGTCTTAATTAAATATATACATATTGACAGTTATAAAATTGGTTATTAATAAGATTTATCAAAACCGTTTGCATGTGGCTATTTGATATACATGACTTGTATTTGTTATGTATTCATTGTTTATTTGTTTATTTTTTATAAATACTTGCTTGTTTGTGTTTTGTAACAAGGGTATTTTTTTAAAAGAAAAATAAACTGACCTAAACAATGGTGAAACATGCATTTTTAAGAATAGTAATCATAATCGTTTAATTGATTGATGACTTTGGTACAAATGACTGAAAGGCTCACCCATGAGAATGAACTAATAAAAGGGGTTTAAAGAAGTGCGCATAGTCACACTGAATGGATGTCTAAGGTTGTGCTTTAGCACGTACCTGGTCCTCTGCCCCCTGTAAGTTCGAGTGGAGCTACTTAGTAAGTCAGTAAATGTGCAAGCTCATCTTAAGGGCGAATTAGTATTGATTCCATGCGCCACTTAGGTGGTAATTATCCGAAACACTAAGTGTTTACACTTATGCAAAAGTACGGTATAATGGATGATAATTAACACTAATTCCTTGATTGGTGAACCCAATACCTCAATTAAAGTTTGATGATGAAAAGCTTAAACATTAAAACAAGTTATAAATGTTTTAATAAAAACTATGCTACAAAGATGAATGCTTGACATCTTTGTACATATTTGATTTTACATCAAAACTATTACCCTTTAATTTAAGTTATATGCCATCCAACGAAACGGAAACACCTAAGATTATTTTTTATTTGCGTGAGACCGTGACTTAGATCGTAATCAAAGGGTAAAATGTCCACGTGTCGTGAGAACGGGCATGGACGATTTTGCAGTTTCTTAAGTTGGACAACTTAATTGAGTTTTGTAGTGAGAACTGGCAACTCAAGGCATAAGATGGGATAAAACATGTTTACATGGCAATTGAAATTGGCTATATGTAAATCCCATAAATCTAGGAATTGCAATTGAAATTGGCAATTGAGC
This sequence comes from Chrysanthemum seticuspe, assembly GCA_019973895.1. Classification (NCBI taxonomy): domain Eukaryota; kingdom Viridiplantae; phylum Streptophyta; class Magnoliopsida; order Asterales; family Asteraceae; genus Chrysanthemum; species Chrysanthemum seticuspe. Next base: position 238,856,320 of record BPTQ01000007.1, on the reverse strand, counting down.
ACAAGCTCTACCATTTTGTATAAGGTTCATTACTAGCAGATCAACTGACGTGATGAGATTATGACAATTTGGATCCTAGTTTTTCAGTGAAAATTAAATGGTTATATGCTTATGAACCATGGGTAATTAATTTTCTTGAAAAAGGTTAATTATCGAAAATACTAAAATTGAATTTTGTAATTCTTTTGAATGTATAATTGCAACATTTAACCGTAAACAAAGTTTAGTCTTTGATCAGTAAATTGCTCCATTCTGCTTTCAAACAAATGTTTGATCGAGAATAATTTACTGAAAAGACAAACGAAGTCTCTTTTCCATGGGAGAAGAATTAGACTCAATCCTATTCCTTTTCATGAATGAGAAAGGTATAATAGAAACGTTTTGAATTGTCTAAATTCTAAATGTAACTCATAGCAATGAATTGCACATCTTATTTTCCATAAAGATTTCATTACCTTCATTTGGTGAATGAATTCTTTTGTAACAACATGAATGTTGGTTAACTGGAAAATATGTATGTGAGTTACTAAATTAGAAGCTAGACTAATTACCGCGAAAATTGGTAAAAGGCAAACTAGCATATTTTATCTAGTTGTTTTGCTTTAACCTTTAAAGGTGCTACATACCATTATGGGCATGGTAGGCCTGTTAAGGAAGAAATTGCATACCCAATTTTTCAAGTTAATAACTTTGATGGATAACCCATCATTCAGAGAGTAGAATACACCTTTTAGTACCTTAGTAATGATTACGTATGGTTCTTTAAAGGTGTAGGAAAGTAAAAAGCAAGCAAGTTGTTTTAACTGGTTATGCAACACTTACAATGTTGTCAGATTCAGTGGGAGCATTTGTGTTGCATTACTGAATAAGAAGTTGTTCTAATGATTTCTAATTCAGTGGGAGCTACAAGCCTTATTTCCTGTGTAGTAACCCAGATTATCTTCATAGAAAATTACTTTCCAATTGTAGGCACTTATGTTTTTTAAGGATTGTCATGTGCGTTTCCTTACAAATCAATATAGTCCTATATCTACTAGTTATATCTATGACACAAATCATATTAATCAAATAAACGAACGTGTATCGTGTTGTTTATATGTTACATGATGTTGTTCCATGCACAAGTGGGAGAAATCTTTATTGTGTGCAAGGTACAACACATATTAATATGATTTAAATGAATTCTCTTGACTGAAAAGTAAGAGAATAACGTTCTAATAGGAAGTATACATTTAAATATGTATGATTGTCGTATTAAGAACATGTGTCAAGATGATAACAAAGACTACTTTATTTTAAATATTTATGTTATTCAATATTTTAAGAAACACTTGTAGTTACAATTTATGTTGCGTGAGAACGTGAACTAGATTATAGCCCAAGGTAAAATATCCACGTGTCGTGAGAACGAGCATGGATGATTTTGCAGTTTCTTACGTTGAACATTTCATGGAATAACATAATTAAATGAAGTAATCTAATACTACTTTGAATTTAAGTATTCGTTGAATGACTTAAATATATGTAGTAATTATTAACTTGAAATATTAATTGAAACCTGAGGTGGTGTTCATAATTACTTTAATTATAAATGTTTATGATTTTGTAAAGTCACAAACATAAAGTCTTTTAAAGACTTACAATATAAAGTAAGACGTTAACTTGCTATGTTTTAAGACATTTGCATGAAGTCAATGAGTTGATCAATGACTTATAACGTATAGTGGGATTATAACTGATATGTCTTTTGACTTGGTCAAAATACTTGTGTTATAATGCATGCAATTGATTTGGTAATTCTATTGTACCATTAAGTTTTACTTTGTTGGTAAATAGGTAAGCCAAAGAGTAGATGGTTATCTTAAATATTGTTAGATTATCTTACAATATTAATTCTAATGAAATACCATAGTTTTATGGTATGTTCAGTTAGAAGAATCAAAATCTATTGGCATGTTTGATTCAAGATAACTATAGTTTCTTCCAAAAGTTATCAAGGTTAGAATATTGAGTATAGATTGAATATACTCAATAAGACTCCAACCTAGAAGATTAATAAGACACCATTTGTTTATGGAATGTGATGAATCACATTAAGTCTTATAATGAAGTTCTGAATTTGTTAAACTGCTTGTATAGTGAGTTGTAACAAAATAATGTTAGGAACTGTCAATGTTTTTTGTAATATCCCAAAAGAGAACAATGTATTGTTGCTCTACTTGCTAAACTGTTTAAAGGTAATCTTTAAATTGTTAAAGGCAAGTGGGAGTTTTGTTTAAGATCTTGAAAGATTAAATTACAAAATACATAATCTTCTAAAATACACTAGCATATATCATGATGAGGTTAAACATGTAAATGATAGACCTCAATATGATGGAATTGTCGTTCATAGATCCGAAAGGATATCTCAGATATTTAATATGCTGAGAAATATGAGTTACAGGATCATGGTAAGCCTGATAATCATAATGATGAATTTACCAAATGATGAATTGTGGTAAATCAATCATACTATGAATGTTGAGATGCTGTCCATAAAGATAATCAACTTTAAATACTTGGTTTATCTTAATAATGAATATGAGTTTCTTCAAAGGATGGAAACCCTAGTGGTTTAAATCTTTATGTAGAAATCATATGGACAATATTGTACACATATTTAATGCATGTCTAGTGATAATAATATTAATTATATTTAAGCAATTAACTATGATTGAATATTCTTTACTAGATACATTAAATAGAAGTATAAAGATTATAATTGTCATACTTAGTTTCATTGATATGAAATTTTGACAATGAATGTCATAACTCTTTGTTGTGGAATTACTTTTGCGAGGACGATGAGTAAACAAAGGAGTTTTATGAATTCAAATAATCTTTGAATACGTACAAACTGCAAGAATCCATGTATGGATATATGCAAGCATCTAGGAGATGATTCTTATGTTTAAAATTAAATCCATGTTTGATTTAATAATTAAAATAAGATAGCTCGTAAGTATTCCTGAAAGCTAGTGGGAGTATTATTTTTTTTTTAAATCTTATATGTTGTATGGGCAACTACATTCCACCTAAATTAAGTTTTAGTTGAGAATGAAACTTCGTTTGTAAGATTTGGAAAATAAAATATATAACCTTGGAATATATATATGTTTATTATTATAAACATATGCGGTAAATAAATGAGTCTAATAGAACATGATGAGTACATATCTTTGACAAGATAGTATATGAATGAGATCTTAAAGTCTAACTTAAAGATTCATCATGAACATCATGTTGTGTATAAGGTTGTTGTATCATGCTTGATTACAAGATGTTTTAACAACATTGTAATATTTATGTTTGGATTTAGAATTGCATTCCACAGCCTGGAGTTGCTCTCAGATTCTATACAACAAATTGTTGTAATTGTCATAGTCAAACAAACTTGAGGTTTGTATGACACCAAACAAATAAATATTCAAAGTTTACGGATGTTTAAAGAGCATATTGTTGTACACAATGATGCTGGTATAATTGAGATGACACTCAATTCTAGTCATGGTATCGTTGGTGATGACCATATTGACTAGTTATGCTCAATTAAGAGCATAGTTGCATTATACATTAAAGAATGAAGAATACTTTAAACTTTAAAGTTTTGAAGGATGATTGTCATATAAAGGGTGGTTCAGGTTATCACGCACCTTATGGAATGATATGACAATATCAAGATATGTGTAAACACATACAAGAAATTCACTTATTGAATTCTTTGAAATAAGTACTCTCAAAATTCTAGTAGATCAAAGTTAGTTGAAATTATGCCTTGTCAACAAGTATGAGTTATCATGACTTGTGGCAAAATTCATTAACTGAGACTTATCATGCATTGATCTATTTAGTAGTTTGGATAAAGGATGTTAAACAATTATTTATAATGAATTAAAGTACGGTATACGTTTAATTTCATTTATAATATTGTGTCCTGTATTTGCATGTTTAAATCCATTGAATAACTTAAGTTATTCTAAATAGTCCGTTGTCGATCAATAACATGGGAATGATATTGAATTAAGACAAATCTGAGTATTAGTTAGATATACTTGAAAGTATATTGATGCGTAGCATGACTAATTTCAGATGATATTCAATGATTGAGTATAGGACTTATCCCACTCACATGATGATACTTTATGGATCTTAGTCATTAAGTATATCATGGATATTTATCCTCTGACTTGAGATACAAGAGATATGTCATGGATGTAGTGCATTTTTTGTGAAGCAATCTAACGCTATACGTAACTGGTAGTTATAAGGGTTGTTTTCAGAAGTGTTGCGAAATTTATGAATCCTGCTTGTAGTCAAAATAGGGATTTGTTTCCTTCAAATTTATTTTGAAGTATAATACTACTGGGCCCCTCGTAGGGTTGTTAAGATGTTTGCATGGCCATGCCCAAGGTCTTCTGGAATATGTTCAGAAGAATTGGTAATCTTAATCAATCACAGAATAGTTAATTAAGAAATGAGTGAGATCCATATTCTTATTAACATGGTATTAGAAACAAAAGGATGAATATGATGATGAATCATCAAACTTGGTTTTTCTCCAGAAAACCATACACGAGTTGTACCGGGGGCATTGGCGTGTTGCTAGACGCTAACCAATGTCATTTCAAGTTTTGTAAACATATCCAAGTGGGAGCTGTTGGAAATGTATGTATTTACAAACATGTGAATGTCCGGATTCGAACTCGTGACCACGGGATTGCACACATTAGCGAATGAGAATTAAAGTTAATAATTAATGTTTATGTTTACGATTAATTATTACACATTAAGTCCGGTTAACGATCGTTAAGTATTTAACGGAAAAATGACTAACGACCGTTAAATGAAAAGTGGAAGGACTAGTAATGGAAAATCTTGAAATGGAAAAGTTATGGGTTTCTCTTGGGCTTGTTGTATGGCCGACCAAGGGGCTTGATCCAAGCCTAATCCCTAACTTGTTTTTCAAGAATTTCATTCACTATATAAGCAAGGCTAGGTTCTAGGGTTTTATTCATATCTTTGATTGAATTAACCCTAGTTCTTTCCTCTCCTCTTTCTCTTGCAATACTCGGCCGAACACCCCCTTGTTAGGGAGTTTGGTTTTGTTTTGTCATATAACGAGGACTTGTGTTAGATCTAGCAATCGCTTGATTCGTTGGTTAATTCGTGTGTACAAGAACGTGGTTGTAAGACACTATTCTTACACCATTTGGTTTGAGTTGTAGAACGGTAAGGGACAACTCTTTAAACCACTTATTTGGTTTGCTCTAAAGATCTGACATTCGCAAGAGGTACGTTACGCATACTTTCAGTTAATTATTTATTTGTTATGATCTTTAGTCTTCCGCTGTGTACTCTTGATGTCTTTATGTTTTATTGTATTTTATATATCATAAACTCAGCACAATTGTGGGTTAAAGGTTGCAAAATTGTGGTTAGAAGAGAGGGCGATGATGCAGCAATGATGTGGCGTTGATGTGCAAGTGGTGGTGACCTCCACAATTATAGCAAGTTTTAGACCGAATGTAATAAGGATCGCATCCGACTCGTTAGCGCCACATAAGCTTTTCACTCCTTCATGTGACCCATCACCGAACAACTGTAGTAATGACTATAGAATTAACCATCAAATCCAAATTTATCTTTTTTTTTTAAATAAAACTATAAAATACTTCAAATTTATTAATTAAATTATGAATATATATTTTATTAAATAAAATTTAAACATCACACATAAGAATAAAAATAAATTAAAAATACATTATTGCAGATTTGCTCAACGTATTTGGAGAGAGAGGCAGGAATTGAGAAATATGTATTTAGATAATGAGAAATAATATGTTTTGAAAGTGTGAATAGAAATTCAAACATATTAGAGTATTTATAGGTATATAAAAATTAGTTTTTACTATTTTTTTTTAATGCAAAGTCACACCCAAAGATCAATATTTTAGACGTTGGATTTTTCTCCACTCATTCGTCACCTCCACCAAACCAACATAACAAACCACCCAGGGGCGGAGCTATTGCAAGACATAGAAGGGTGCTGGCCCCCCTTAAATTCAGCCCATTATTATATAGTTCTTAGTATTTCATGTGCAAAAATTCTAAAGTTTATGTTTGGCCCTCCCAAACCCAAAACTTCAAAGCCCAATAAAAAAATGTGGCCTACCTTAAATCCCAACTCTAGTTTAGTTGATATCATTCTAACAGACGAATGTGGAAAAAAAAACCCAAATCAAGTTATTCAAGATATGTAGTCACTCTCTCTCTCTCAGTGTCCCTCTCAAGTCACCATCATCAATATTCAAGATCAAAAGGTGAACTTTTCTTTATTCTTGTAAAATAGTTATCTAACATAGTAATTGTTTATGTATCTTTTTCCCCAAAGTTAATTTTGGTTTCTAATTGTTCAATTATTTATGTTGAGATTAATAGATTATGAGTTTATGACTTTTGAGATTATGTACTTTAGTAATTAGTACTTATCAGTCACATATCATTATATCAAGAATATATTTCAATAAAGATAACAAAAGTCAAAAGATATATTTGCAATTGCAAATAATTGAAATCAGCACCTATGTTTGATTCATAAATAAAGATAAAAAAAAGATATGTTTGACTAATAAAATACATTTATAAGGTTATTTAGTTATGTTGTCAATTACTTCATGTTTGATTCATAAATTTTTTAGTTTGCCTACTTGCCTAGTTTAAGTAGTTATTAATTCTTCCATGCTAATATTTTGATGTCCTAACTCCTAAGTTCCTAATACAGTAACAAAAATACACAATGCTTACGATGGTGCTAGTAACATGAGAGGGGAGTGGAATGGATTACAAGAACTTGTTCTCAAGGATTGTCCTTATGCGTACTATGTTCATTGTTTTGCTCACAGGTTGCAACTTGCTTTAGTTGCTGCTTCAAAAGAAGTTATTCCAGTTCATCAATTTTTTGAAAACTTGGCTTACATTATTAACGTAGTATGTGCTTCGAGTAAACGACATGATGAATTACAAAAAGCTAAGGCGATCGAGACTAAACAATTATTGGAACTTGGTGAACTCAAATCAGGTAAAGGAGCAAATCAAGCTCGAACCTTAAAACGAGCTGGTGATACACGTTGGGGTTCTCATCTTTTTTGAGTCAATATCTTGCTTCAGATGTATAACCCTGCTTTTGTTGTTCTTCGGGGTATAATTACAGATGGATCTATTGCTTCTCAACGTGCGGATGCTGATAAATCTTACTCTTACATGAAATCATTTGAGTTTGTTTTTATTTTACACCTGGTACAGGAGATAATGGGGAGAACTAACATTTTATCTCAATCTTTGCAAAGAAAATCTCAAGATATCGCCAATGCCATCGAGCTAGTTTCAACAACAAAGAAAAGCCTTGATGATTTCAGAAATAAAGGATGGGATTCTTTACTTAAGCAGGTGAAGTTGTTCTCGTTGAAGCATGAAATTGATATACCTGACATGAATGCTCCATACAAGTCTGGTCGATATCGCCCTCGTCCACAAGATAATCATGTTACTTTTGAACATCATTATCGTGTAGATATATTTATCTGCACATTAGATAAACAATTGCACGAGCTTAACTACAGATTTAATGATCATGCCTTGGAGTTATTAACTCTAAGCTCTGCATTAGTTCCAAAAAAAGAATCTGGTGGATTTGATATTGATCAAATATGTCTTCTTGTTGAGAAATGTTATCCCGCAGATTTTACTGAACAAGAGAGGGTACGATTGAAATACGAGTTGGAGCTTTTGAACATTGCTATGAAAGAGAACTTGCAGCTAAGTCAAGTATCAACACTTGCTGGTCTATGCATAAGTCTTGTGAAAACCGGGAAGTGTGAGTCATATTCTATGATTGACAGATTGATTCGACTAATCTTGACACTTCCGGTATCTACTGCTACAACCGAAAGAGCGTTTTCAGCGATGAAGATATGCAAGAATAGACTTCGCAATAAGATGGCAGATGAATTTCTCGCAGACAGCTTAGTGGTTTACATAGAAAAGGAAATTGCTGAAACTTTAAGTTCAGAATATGTAGTTGATGTTTTTAAGAATCTTAAAGGTCGCAAAGCCGACTTGTAACTTGTAACTTTCTTTTGTTTGACTTACATTATTAGTTAAGTATGTTGATGTTTTTCCAGAAAATTTTTTGTTTCGGCCCTCCCACGAAAAATCTTCTAGCTCCGCCACTGAAACCACCCACCTCGCGTGGATGTGGTGGTGGTGCCATAGCTGAGCGCGCCTGGTCATTGACTAAAACGCGTGATCTTATGCATGTGGGAAACGGTGCACACTTTTATTAATAATGAAATCAGATTACAGTTAATAATAACAGAAAATAAAAGACAGAAAATTAAATACAGACAGAAAGGGGTAGAAGCAGAAGACAGACACTATGAAACTGTAATAAACGAAAGCAGTAAAAAGAGTTGTACGAGGCTCGTATTGGATACGATTCCCTTAAAACAGATTCGCCGTCTGTTTCCCAGGGTACAACGTACGTAGCTGTTGTACAGCCGGACTAAAGTTACTTGCCTGAAAAATCACCTAAGCCTGCGTGTTTCTGATCGAAGGTTGCTGGAATAAGTCTGCAATGGAGCTGCGTTATTAGGCTGTGTAAACTGAATGATGAGAGGCGTTTAATATATAGGCTAAACCTATCTTGGACACCAAGAAAAGTATCTGCCAAAATACTAAACAGATATGCGAATCTGTTAATATATTAAACACGGTTTTATTATCTTCCATTTATTTAAACCGATTCTATTTAACTTGTTTACAAAGTTTAAATCAGTTCCAAAAATAAATGGACACAAATCTGGAAATAATGACCACGAAATCTGCAACAAAAAGATACGCAGGTATGCGAGATTTCGGAGCTGCATTCGTGTCCGCAGGTCGCGCGGGCTCGCATGAGTTCAGAAGCTTCGAACTCATTTTGGCCCGGAAATCCCATTTTCTGCACCCCCCCCCTGCGCGCGCGCACGTAGGAGTGGGAGCATAACCAACCTAAAGGAATTTGATAGCCAAAACTATAATTTCCTTATAAACAAGCCTCCACTACTTGTTTTGGGCGATGTGGGATTCTCCCATTTTTCCAAGTTTTTATGTTTCAAGTACCTCACTTTGAGACACGATATCTCATTCATTTCAACTCCATTTTGGACATACTTTAGCTCGTTGCGAAGCTCTCGTCGAGGAGAACGCAAAGCTACTAAGAAACATAAATATATATAACATATATCATATATTAAATAGTGTCCAAAATTTGCAAAAACTCATTTTGCAAAACCAATTTTCCAACAATCCCCCACATGAATGGAGATCGGTCGAAAACACACGAAAGTTTCGGTGAAATTTCTGCGGTCAAGTCTTGCATAGGATAGGTAGGTGTAACCCTTTGAACCTTCCCTTATGAGATGTACTTAGTCTCCTAGATCTGAGTAGACGCGATGTCCTTGAACTCATCATCCATTTACGTAGACGACATTACACTTCACACAAGACTCTCCCTGACATTGTCAAGTCCTCATAGTCGTGTTCGTTATGGTCATGAATACTAGCCTGGTTCTGCAAGAGCTCTTAGGAATTGCGCCCCCACATTTCCCTTCGAAGCGACCCCACTTCTCTCTCACATAGGTGATTTCATCTTGAATCATTAAAAACATATGTTTTGTGATTTCATCTTGAATCATTATGCTTTATGATTTCATCCTGAATCATTAAAGCCATATGTTTAACCTCTCAACAAGTCACATTTGTTATAGGAATGGACTAGGAAAGTTACAATATTTAGTAACTCCCCCACATTGACATGACTTCCCCCACATTTCTATGATTAGGTTGTCCTATTGAACCCAGATCTTGGGATCTCCAGTCAACTGGGTTAGGTTTTCCTTCATAGAAACTCATTCCTTCAAGGGCTTTAGTCCCATTCCTCTAGACGACTTACTTACTAACTCTCTGCTTAAGCCTTTCGTAAGCGGATCCGCGATGTTATCCTTTGACTTCACATAGTCAATTGAGATAACTCCTGTTGAGAGTAGTTGTCGTATCGAATTATGTCGACGACGGATATGTCTGGACTTTCCATTATACATTATGCTATGAGCTCTGCCAATTGCCGATTGACTATCACAATGTATACTAATGGCCGTTACCGGTTTAGGCCACCTTGGTATGTCCTCTACGAATTGACGTAGCCATTCCGCCTCTTGTCCGCATTTATCTAACGCGATAAATTCTGATTCCATCGTGGACTTAGCTATAACAGTTTGCTTGGAAGACTTCCAAGATATAGCTGCCCCTCCTAGTGTAAATACATATCCACTAGTCGATCTAGAATCCTTTATGTCAGATATCCAATTTGCATCACTGTATCCTTCGATAACAGCTGGATATCGATCATAATGTAGTCCATAATCGCGACTGTATCTCAAATAGTGAAGTACCCTAGTCATAGCTGCCCAATGTGCATAGCTTGGGTTACTAGTATACCTACTTAGCCTGCTAACAGCATATGCTAAGTCAGGTCGGGTACCTGTCATTAAGTACATTAACATGCCAATAATTCTCGAATACTCTAATTGGGCAACACCTAAGCCTCTATTTTTAGATAGATGCTTACTGGTGTCAATTGGAGTTCTAGCTAGGCCGGAATCCCCCGCATTATGAGTATTAAGAATTTTGTCCACATAATGTGCTTGACTTAACACAAGTCCATTATGAGTTCGTATGATCTTTATTCCAAGGATCACATCAGCCAAACCCATATCCTTCATGTCAAACTTTGATTTCAACATGTCTTTAGTAGATTTGATCATCTTGTCGTTACTGCCAACGATAAGCATATCATCAACATATAAACACAAAATTACATATCCACTATTTGTGTCTTTGACATAAACACATTTGTCGCATTCATTAATTTTGAAACCACTCTCTAGCATGGCGTGGTCAAATTTTTGATGCCATTGTTTGGGAGCTTGCTTTAAGCCATATAATGACTTAACAAGCCTACAAACTGTGTTCTCTTGTCCAGGAGCCATGAAACCCTCAGGTTGATTCATGTAGATTTCTTCTTCTAAATCTCCGTTTAGAAATGCCGTTTTCACATCCATTTGGTGAACTTCCAAATTTCTTAAAGCGGCAATAGCAAGTATCATCCTAATCGATGTTATTCGTGTAACAGGCGAATATGTATCAAAGTAATCAAGACCTTCTCGTTGTCTAAATCCTTTGATTACTAATCTTGCTTTGTACTTGTCAATGGTGCCATCGACTTTCATCTTCTTCTTGAAGATCCATTTATAGCCTAGTGGTTTACAACCAGGAGGTAAATCCACGAGCTCCCAAGTATGATTTTGTAAAATAGAATCTATTTCACTTTTAATGGCTTCTTTCCATTGAGGCCCTTCTGAGGAAGTAACCGCTTCTCGATATGAAGTAGGTTCATTTTCAACCATAAAAGAAACAAAATCGGGTCCAAACGATTTCTCGGTTCTTGCCCTTTTGCTTCTTCTAGGTTCAACTTCTTCTTCCTCAGTTTGATCTTGTCTCTCATCTTGGAGATCATTATCATCTCGTTGTCTCTTATCTTGGACAACTTCTTCATCTATTCTAGATGAACTTCCAGTTTCCTTCGTTAAACAAGGAAATATAGTTTCAAAGAATGAAGCATTCCTTGATTCCATTAATGTACCCTTTTGTATATCTGGATTTTTTGAATCATGTACAATGAAGCGATAAGCACTGCTATTCTTAGCATATCCGATGAATATACAATCCACAGATTTAGGTCCAATCTTTTGGGCCTTGGGAGTCGGTATAGCTACCTTTGCTAGACACCCCCACACTCGTAAGTACTGATATGATGGCTTTCTGCCCATCCATAATTCATAAGGGGTCTCTTCTTTTTCCTTACGAGGTATCTTATTTAAAAGATAAGTAGCCGTTAAAATGGCTTCCCCCCACATGTCCTGGCTTAGACCAGAACTTATCAACATGGCATTAACCATTTCTTTCGAGGTACGGTTCTTCCTTTCGGCAATACCGTTCTGCTGAGGTGAATATGGAGCAGTGAATTCGTGTCTAATTCCATGTTTCGCACATATGTCAGCGAATGGAGACACATATTCACCTCTTCTATCACTTCGGACCACCTTGATTTTCTTACTAAGTTGATTCTCAACTTCGTTTTTGTATAGAACAAACTTGTCTATAGCTTCATCTTTACTTTTCAGTAAGTAAACATAGCAATACTTTGTACAATCATCAATAAACGTGATAAAGTACTTATTGCCACCTTTTGTGGGTAGTGATTTCAAATCACATATGTCAGTGTGTATCATATCAAGTGGTTCGGTTTTTCGTTCAACCGATTTGAAAGATGCTCTTGTAAGTTTGGCTTCAACACAAGTTTCACATTTATATTTTGAGTCAATATGGAAATTAGGTATGCAATTAAATTTAATCAAATGACGCATCGAATTAAAATTTACATGTCCAAGACGGCCATGCCACATATTAGAAGACTCAATCAAGTAAGCGAAAGAATTCATTTTATTGATATCATTCTTAACAACCATTACATTGAGCTTAAACATACCATTCAGGGCATATCCCCTACCAACATAAACTTGATTCTTAGAAAGAACAAACTTATCAGACTCAAAAACAAGACGAAAACCAAACTTGTTCAACAGCCAACCAGACACAATATTCTTGCGAATCTCTGGAACATACAAGACATTAGTCAACTTGAGCTCTTTCTCGGATGTCATCTTCAAGATTACATCTCCTTCGCCCTTGATTTCAGCAGTTGCAGAGTTGCCCATGTACAGCTTCTCTCCACTATCAACCGCTCTGAAAGAGTGAAACATACTCTTATCAGCACACACATGACGGGTAGCCCCAGTATCCACCCACCATTCCCTGTTGTTGGAACCTACCAGGTTAACTTCAGAGATCATGGCAATGACATCAGACACCATAGCAATCATGTCCACATCTTCATTCACCATATTAGCCTCGCGTGGAGTCACCCGCTTCGGCATCTTACAATTAGCAGCACGGTGACATGGCTGGTCACAGTTGAAACACACCCCTTGGAACTTCTGTTTCACAATTGCAGCTTTAGGAGCAAGGTACTCAGACTTCCCTTTGCCCTTTTTGTCATTCTTTCCTTTTCCTTTGCCTTTAGCTTTGACATTGGACTTTGAAGATGACGAAACATGCTCAACCATATTTGCCTTTGCAGAATCAGGCGTATACGTGTTTTTCTGAGCCAGCTTGTTTTCCTCTTCAATACGAAGACGAACAACCAAGTCTTCAACACTCATCTCCTTTCGCTTATGCTTCAGGTAGTTCTTGAATTCTACCCAGCTTGGAGGTAACTTTTCAATAATAGCAGCAACTTGAAAAGTTTCACTCAAAGTCATTCCCTCAGCATGAATGTCGTGTAGCAGAACTTGCAGATCTTGAACCTGACTTATCACATTCTTTGAATCAACCATCTTGTAATCCAAAAAACGAGCTACCACGAACTTCTTTGTACCAGCATCCTCAGTTTTGTACTTGCGTTCCAATGACTCCCATAATTCTTTGGCAGTCTTGGTCTTGCAGTACATGTTGTACAAAGAATCAACCAAACCATTCAGAACATAATTGTGACACAAAAAATCTGAATGTTTCCATGCTTCCAAGGCTTGAACAGCCTGTTGATTAGAGGATTGACCTTCTGCAGGAGGTTCCACGTTAGGTGGGTTTTCTTTTAAGAACCGCGCAAGGTTCAAAGTAGTCAGATAGAAAAACATCTTCTGTTGCCACCTCTTGAAATTCTGCCCATTGAATTTCTCTGGTTTCTCAGCATGATTAGCAACCGTGTTGGTAACTGGCGCACCAGGTAAGTTCACAGTAGTAGTCACAGGAGGGGTAGTCGTGTTTGTCATCCTGAAAAATTCAAACACAAACAGTTAAACAAACTGTTTTAAATGGTATCTACTTGTACCAGATCTGATTCAACAAAACTCTAGCTTGGTTTTGATGGATCGAGTAAATCGGTTTAATAGAAACTCTATCTTGGTTTCGCTAAAACTGATAATAAACTGCTTTAAAAAAAAACGTTAGTCTGTTCAATCCAAACTGTATGTATAAATCTGTTAAAAGAAACTGATTTCCAAAGAAACTCAACAAGGTTTCGACAGAAAACAGTTTATAAAATCCTGTTAGTTATTAATCCGATTTTATAACAAAGTGTTCTAAATTCGGTTAAACCGAATCTGTTTTAAGACTGTGGGAAACGGTGCACACTTTTATTAATAATGAAATCAGATTACAGTTAATAATAACAGAAAATAAAAGACAGAAAATTAAATACAGACAGAAAGGGGTAGAAGCAGAAGACAGACACTATGGAACTGTAATAAACGAAAGCAGTAAAAAGAGTTGTACGAGGCTCGTATTGGATACGATTCCCTTAAAACAGATTCGCCGTCTGTTTCCCAGGGTACAACGTACGTAGCTGTTGTACAGCCGGACTAAAGTTACTTGCCTGAAAAATCACCTAAGCCTGCGTGTTTCTGATCGAAGGTTGCTGGAATAAGTCTGCAATGGAGCTGCGTTATTAGGCTGTGTAAACTGAATGATGAGAGGCGTTTAATATATAGGCTAAACCTATCTTGGACACTAAGAAAAGTATCTGCCAAAATACTAAACAGATATAGTTCCAAAAATAAATGGACACAAATCTGGAAATAATGACCACGAAATCTGCACGTAGGAGTGGGAGCATAACCAACTTAAAAGAATTTGATAGCCAAAACTATAATTTCCTTATAAACAAGCCTCCACTACTTGTTTTGGGCGATGTGGGATTCTCCCATTTTTCCAAGTTTTTATGTTTCAAGTGCCTCACTTTGAGACACGATATCTCATTCATTTCAACTCCATTTTGGACATACTTTAGCTCGTTGCGAAGCTCTCGTCGAGGAGAACGCAAAGCTACTAAGAAACATAAATATATATAACATATATCATATATTAAATAGTGTCCAAAATTTGCAAAAACTCATTTTGCAAAACCAATTTTCCAACAATGCATGCCTTAATAAGGCCGTAACCACATGTTGACAATAATTATCTCACATTTGTTAAAGTACAAAAATCTCAATTCAAAACTTGCAAATACTGTTTTTTACATGTATGGATTCGCAATAAGTGTTTGAACAAACATACAGTTTATTTAGAAATAGTGAAATTCCATTTATGAATAATAAAGTTATCTTTAAAATCTAGAGGGCATTCTGAGTCATGTAGGACTTACACAATTTGTAAATTACAATCAATCCTATTATCAAATGTGAAAACAAACAAACTGTGGGGAAAAAACGTGTCACATAATTGGTCTGGAAATAGGGCCCCTTGTAGGTTTTGTTCTCATTATATGTGTGTATTTATGTGTTTATATGCACATATGAAACACTTACCGTTATATACATGAATGAAAATGGCCCCCTCTTATAGGTTTTGTTCTCACTACATATGGATCTATGCGTATGTAAAATTATTGACAAATGTATAAATGAAAACTTGTGGATATATGCATATGTGAAAAAGGGCCCCTAGCAGGTTTCGTACTCGTTACAGACTGATTTTTTTTTTTTTAGAATATGCAAACTTGTTGACATATAAAAGTTTGAGGAAATGTCACTACAACAAAATAGTTGATTTTTCACATTTATTAAGGCACATGTTCACACTTTATAATGTGTAGAGTTGAAAAGTTCACACTTAGTTTGTGTGAACCAATTGGGTGTAGCAAATAATTTCACACTTGTAAGTGTGAAGATTTATGAAAAAGTTCACACTTTTAAGGGTGAAGATTTAGAAACAATATGATTTTAAAACAACTTCTCACACTTTTAAGTGTGGATAATTTTTGCACACTCATAAGTGTGAATATATTAAAAGAAAAGTTCACGGTTTAGAAAGTGCGAAGAAAAAAGTGTGAGTAAATGACCAATTTGTTGTAGTGTGTTTAGCTTATTTATTAGTGATCTGCGATCTTTTTACTTGATACTAGCAGGATACCCGCGTGATGTGGCGGCGGGTATCCTGTGACTATATTTTCTGACAATGTAATGTTATGCGGCTATACTTTTATTACTACGTAAACAATTAAATTACAAATAACAATAACTTTAGTTATGACCGTGGAAATAATTCATCTTCTGTTAACCAAAGCTACCACAAACAAAATCTTGATTCTTTCCTTCAGCACAATCACCCTTCGTCAATTTTGGAGCTGACCGACCCAATTCGACCCTCATGTTGCAATGGTGGCGACTTGGTCGGCGCAGCGGCGACCAACCAGTCGACCGGCCACTGCGGGCAGCCTAATGGCTTTATTTTTAAATGTTTGGCTTAGTAGTTTGATTAGATTGTACATTGTGGTTAAATGGTTGTATATTATATTGAATGGGTAATTAAATAGTGTATTAATTGTATGTATTGAATAGTGTTTTTTAGTTGTATTTGTGCTTTAAATAGTTTGTACATTGTGTTTTATAAATTATACTTTTTATCAAATGGGTGTTTTAAATATGACATTAATTACAAATGTTGATCAGTCAATATGTGTAGGTGTTTATGCATAAAGTAATTGTACATATAACTTAAATAGTTGTATTTGCTTAAAATCTATATATGAAAATCTTAAAAAATTATAAGAGAGAGGGTTATCCCTCCATTATAAGTAGTATAGATACATAGCACGATTCAATAAGGTAAAGCGTACAATCAATACATTTCAATGTAAGAGCACAAGGTATGCAAGGACCCAATAACACGTTATTGATATGTCACCTCAGCGCCACATAATACACCTCCCAATAACACACCAATAACTCAAACAACCCTCCCTCATAACACACCACTAACATCACCTGTAGGTCCCACAAAATACTCCACCAAATATACCACTCACTCACAATAAAGAAAACACACACACATACAAAAGGTGCATTTGGCTTGAGCTAGTGGAGTGGCTCAAAACACAAAATAATGCATTTGGCACAAGTTTGGCATGTTTGCCGGTAAGGTTGGCATACTAATGGCTTACCAATGGCACCCCATACCTTGTGCTCTAAGTGTTATCTCGATGATTATGGCCAAATTGATACTGAGTTTGTCCCATGTAAATTGCAACATTATAAACCTTAGGAACCTAAACTGGTTTTCAGGTGTTTATATGGGTGAAAGATATATGTAATCCATCTCTTTGGAATGTTTAGGACGACTTGCACCATCTAATATTGCAGTCCCGTAATTTCTATTGGTACGACAAGTTCAAACATGTAAGGTAACGTTGATCACATCGTTTACATCTTACTGAATACACTTATTGATTTATTTAACTTTTCTTTCACAAGGCTTTTCAAAAGATCAAGGTTCCAATTATGCTACTCCAAATCACTAAGAAGCAATCAAGCCGATTTTGTTTCAGATCATCAAGGTTTCATGTCGTATGGTTCAACCCGCGTCCTCGTAGTAGACACCAAGTTAGCAATGAAGTCGATTTCATTACAAATCATCAACATTTTTGTAAAACTCTTGAAACAAATATCCAAACCACATACGGTAACTAAATGAAAATGTGAACCACAATCCACAAGTTAGCTTAAAAGCCGTACAGTTCATACTTTTGTAAAACAAATTTCCTACACAACCATCTGACATGAATTATACCATGTGAAAAACCAAAAAACAATATAATGTCATTGTCGAAAAAGGGTAATTTAGGAAAGTAAATTATAGTGGAGAATTTGTCCACTTTAACTAGACTATTTAGCCAACAAGTAATTTCCAAGAATACACCAATGGAGTTACACCTCCACTTCTCACACATACTAAAAATAGACCCTGCATCATCAAGTTGTACAATCTGAAAAACCAATAAACCTAATTGTCATTTTGTTGTTAAAGTGTGATGGACCCCTTATAAGCAAAGTACAATGAGTGGAGGGATCAAAGCAGAAGCAATCAGAGAGATGAGTTGATATGATGACACGTGGAAAAGTAGGACCAGTGAAATTCATTAAAATGGTATACCAAAGTGTTAAGGTATCATCTCACTTTCTTTCACTTTTTCTATCCTTTCTTTCTTTTTCACCATCCTTCTCCAGATTTTAATGCATTTCACCCTATCTCACTCCATCATCATTATTATTCTCACTTTAATTTTTTCCTTTTTGCTTTAAGATATGAAGTATCAATAGATTTTGAGTTGAAGGTTCATCTTATGAACTATCTTGTCATGCCAAGAGACGATATGTTTTCATATGTAATCCTTTTATGTGTCTAGTTGTATTATATGACCCTTTGATGGTCAAGCTTGTTGTAATACCAATGACGTATAGAAAACCTAAGAAACTCAAGAATGTCACGTAAAACATATATACTTAAAGAGAAATGCTAGATCAACAAAAAAATTACAAAAATATATCTAAATAATGATTTGTCAACCAGATGTGAAAATAAAAAGAATAAAAAGAGAGTATGATGCAATATGATTGGACCATTACACTTGTCAAGTCTTTGTATAAGTATAATTTTGTGAACTCTTTGTGGATATAATAAAGCTCATAGGTAAACAAGAACCAACCTAGCTACCTTAACATTAAAATGGGAGAACCTGTCATTCGGTGGTGCAACCACCGAGTCTTTTTTTTTTTTTTTTTTTTTTTTTTTTTTTTTTTTCCGACCATGCGTGAAATGAGATACCCCGTTATGTGCAACCGCGCGTGACATAAGGAAAAAATGAGTGATCTTGCATAAATATATCCCCTTGTTACCTTGTTACACTCAACCTAATGATTTTGTAAGGTTAGCTTATAATAAGTAGGGTTAAGTATTTGTATAAAGAATCACATTTACAAGTATACTAAATTAGCAAATACCAACTATTTAAATCTCTAAAAAGAAGTATATGAATGAAATGTCTTTGTCTGGTACTGTCTTGCACCTGTTTTGTATTTATACTTCTTGTTTTGTTGAGTTTAATAGAATGACGTCTTTTCTAAAAAAAGTATTACTTAAAAATTGAAATAACTTCAAGGAGTTTGAGAGAGTATTTTAATGTGAGTTTTGAAGGTCTAGTATCTAAATATTAAGGTTTCAATAAACATTCTAAGTCAAATTATCATCTTTATATTAGCTGTACTAAAACTTACTGTATTACCCATTGTTTTTACCCATGTCAAAAGGCTATTACTGGATACAATAAAAAATAAAATAAAATAATAAAATAAAATAAAAAAATCTAAGTTTAGCAAGTTGCTAGGACTTACTTTTTCAATAGTACTCAATCCGTCTTTTACGACAGGAGGTGAGATGTAGATAGGCTTACCCTTACACGAAGTTAGAGAGGCTCCTTTCAGAGGACCTCCGGCCTTTTTGCAGGGAGTGAGGATCGAACCCCCGTTGTAATTCCTTGCTAGTAATTACAACGACACTAAATAGATAAACCTGACCCATACGATCCGAAAAACATAACCACCCTAAACGACGATAGATGACAAATATGAAATATCACATGAACACGTTTAAAACACAAGCCGCGACACCCTGACTAGACGGGGGTACGTTAAAAGTCATTGTACTTATTTTGCGACTCGGGTGTAACCTCAAAAGGTCAAGAGACAACTTTAGGCCTGCCTTATAAAAGAAAGAAAGGAAAGAAAGAAGAGATAGTAAACAAGTTAGAAATGGGAAAAGGAAGGTTAGAGTTGAAGAGAATAGAGAACAAAATAAACAGACAAGTTACATTTGCAAAGAGAAGAAATGGTCTTCTTAAAAAAGCTTATGAACTTTCTGTTCTTTGTGATGCTGAAGTTGCTCTTATCATCTTCTCTACTAGGGGTAAACTCTATGAGTTCTCTAGCACTTCAAGGTAAAAAAACATACCCTTTTTTTTTTTACTTTGAATCATACTTAAGTTTATCACAGAAGTTTTAGTATTTAGACATGGTAAAACTTTCTTTATTAAATTTGTTAAGTAGATAGATAAGTGGTCTTTTTCCGGCTAATCGCGTAAATTAGACTAAATTATTTATGGTTTATGATAAAGTATTAATCTCTTATGGTTTTTTTTATGGCTTTTGATTATTTAAGTGAAAAAGTTGCTATTTAGGAGAAGACCCTTTCAACATTATGTTATAAGCTTTTGGTGCTTACAAAATTAATAAAGTTTTTAGTATAATACTTCTATCAATTTCTTATCAAAGTTTATGTTTTTATTAGACATGATAAAAAAAAAAAAAAAAAAAAAAAATAGTCTCTAAAGTATGGAGTCAAGTAAGTAGTCTCCAACCCTCCTATTGTACTGAACTACTGATCCTAGTAAAAGTTATAAGTATGTGAGTATGTGACTGGTAAAAAGTTGTCAAAAATTTAAAGTATGTCACAAAATTGCGTAGTTTAGAAAGTTGTCTTGATTAGCAGAAGTGTGAAAACATGTTGCTATTTTACTCTGATGCAAAAATCATATCTGCAACGATATCTAAAGTGGTTAAAAAAGTTCAAGATTCTGAAACAAATTTTTATTTTTTTAAACTGAAAGCATGCTGAAAACACTTGAGAGGTACGAGAAAAGTAGTTTTGGACCACCTGAACAACGAAGGCCAGCAAAGGAAGATCTTCAGGTATGATCGCTTGTGGATTATCATTGGCTTTTGATTCAGTTGATACTTATATAACTTACATTTAGTCTATGCAAGTCATAACAAATTATGTTTTCTTGATTAGGAACAAAGCAGCTACCAGGAATACATGAGGCTAAAAGAACGCTATGACGCCTTGAAACAACTTGAAAGGCAAGAGTCATAGTTTGCTGAGTGACAATTAAGTTATAATCATGTCTCAAGTCTGAACTCCGTTTTAACTGTTGTAACTTATAACTTTCAGGAATTACTATGGTGAGGAGATTGACAATTTGAGTACCAACGAGCTTGAGTCGCTTGAAAGGCAGCTTCATTGTTCACTGAAACAGATCAGAACAATAAGGGTACATTTATAAGCTTTTAAGTGAATCATTCATTCTCAAATATTAGAACTCGACTTTTGAAAGCCAACAGAAACCCGTATCGTAATAACATTTTTCGATATACCTCATGTTTCATTATTTCACAAGTCACATAAAAATATTACCTTTTTGTGTTGTTTGTGATTGCATAGTATCTCAAATGTTACAATTAACTCTTGAAAGTCAACACCTTGACCTTTAATAAAGTCAACAAAAACCAGTATCCGAATCATATTTTGTTGATATACCCATGTTTCTGTATTATCAAATAGCACAAAAAATGTTACCTTTTTCTGTGTTAATTGTATTTGGCTACTATGTGTACTATCTCATACATGTTTTATTTGATCTTTGAAACTCAACACCTTGACTGTTTGTGAAATCAACAAAAACCCGTACCCGAATCACATTTCTGGATATAACCCATGTTTCTTTTTCTAACAAATAGCATAAAAATGTTGCCTTTTGTGTTTTTGTCTAATTGGCTTTTATCTTGTTGACACAGACTCAATCGCTAGTTGATAGGCTTTATGAACAACAGAAGATGGTATGAACTAGTTTTCGATTTAGCGATCTTGGTTTAACTGTATTTATAGTTGGAATCGTTATAAATTCTTTCTTCTTCTTTGTCAGGAACACCACCTTTACGAGTCCAACAAGACACTTCGACTCAAGGTATGCATGTGTTCTCTATTTTGTATCTAGTTTATTTATAGAATCTTGAGATAACAAAACGGGTCAAACGAGTAATTTTAGTGCTGGTTAAGACGGGTTGGTAGGGTTTTACTGAACCAAAACACCTCTTTTAATCCGTTTATTACAAATTTTATAAGTAACTGAAATGTTAATAAGATTAGAAACCTACATTATTATAATTTAATCCAACTTTTAAAAATAAATCCATTTAGAACATTTTTATGTACTCCGTATTTGACACACGTTGGATTACCGTGACCCGTTTGACGTATCTGAACCGTTATCTTTATTGTTAATCTTTTAACTGAAATTGCCACCTCTAATCTAATGATTTATTAGTTGAACCTCTCATGCTCACAGTTTGAAGAAGAAAGCCAAGCAGAAGCGCTCCAGTGGGAGGCACATGCACGCGCAAATGGAATGGTTTATGGGCATCCCCAACACCAACTGTCTCAAACAACACATGATGCCTTCTATCATCCAACTGGTTGTGAAACCACTTTGCAAATCGGGTAAGAAAACACCATTTGCAGATTGATCTTTAAGCACAATAACTTTCTTTTTCTAGTAACTTTGAATCCTCTTACAAGATGTAAGTTTTTTTACACAAAACCTTGTTGAACTTTAGGTACCAAACTGACATGTCGGCAGTGACTTCTACAAGCATGAACCATCAAATGCAAGGTTGGCCAGCATGAAATAAGATTCAATAATTACTTGTGATTCAATGTTGTGTTCTTGAGTAACATTTGTTCTAGCTGATCTTTAAGTAATATGTTTATGTTTTATTGTGACTTTTATCAATCTTCACTTAATCTAAGTTTATGTTTTCCTCATATTTGTACTTTATGTAACCCGTTAGGTTATGGATAAAACCAAAAATCGAACAACCCTACCTGACAGATTTTTTTGGAACATTAGCTACGTTCTGACCAAGGTTAAGGGTTTACATGGTTCAACGCAAGAAGAGTAAATCAGTTTAACCAAAGCAAATTTGACTTCTGTAAATGAATCATTTAGACTATGCACCATTTTACTTGCCTCGCATCATGCTAAATATGTGTTCAAAGTGATTCTAGGGACCGTTAAAAATCAAATAATTTTACATTCATTTCATCAATAAGTTTCTTTCCAAATTTCTTCCATGTTTTCAAAAGTATCTATTGTTTTTGACTAATCGAAAATCAAAGATTCAAAATTTATTAATACAGCTTACAATAATCAAATGATTACACATTATATAATTATTGCATCCCTAGATGTATGTTTTTCCATATTCATGTTACCCAGGGAGGGTGAATTATTGACTCATATGGACGTGGCTTAACTAGGGTACCCCGTGACCGTTTTCGACCCTTTACTTGACCATCCATACCTAGCAAGGTTTAAACCCGAAACCTCTTGTGAGGACACAAGTGAATGTTAAATTGTGAATACAATAAATGATTACCTTTAATATCGTTATCTGCTTAATTTGAGTAATCTGGGAACAATGTGATTACCAAACTAAAGTGACTAGTTAAATATGTCACTAGATCATTTACGCCACGGTTACATATAATATAAATTGACAAAGGACCAAAACATAACAAAACATATGTCGTACGAAATATATCAATACTATCCCGCATACACATGTACACCAATGGTGACCAAAAATAACGTAAGCATGCCGAAAAAGATCACAGCATGCACAATAACCGCAGGGCAGCTAGTCCTCATGTTACCAAATTCCACCAGCCTATTATGACCCGGCAACTGAAATAGTAACCCTGGTGTTAACAACACGAATAACACGACTGCCACTAGAACCGGACCCCAATCCGCCATTTTAACGTTTGATCGTGGCTAGAACAATGTGATAAAATGTTTAAGGGGATGAATGTGTAGATTATGGTTTGTGGGTTTAATGGTTTTTAAAGTATAAAGATGGTTTAAAGTATTTAAGTTCGTGTTTACGAGGTGACATTGCACGTGAGTTTGTATAGATTTTGTGATGTTTTCACGTGTTTGTGCATTTGGTGGTGTGTGACACTCGAGCCAAGAAGTGCAAATGGGCCTAGATTTGGCTCATAAAAAAATGTTGTAGACTCAAATATATGGTCCAGGAACCTAGTAGTAGCAGAGCCCAAAAATATACAAGGGGTTTAAGGATGCAAATTGCAAAAAAAATATTACTTTTTCCTTAACGGCAAGTTAGTACAATACTATCGGTCAGCAAGTCAGAGACTCAACGCATCAAATAACCTCCCCCAAAGCTCCTTAGAAGATGTCAAATGATCAACTGAGCTAAGCCCAATTGATTATAAAAAACATTACTTCGATAAATTTATAAATTATTTGATTCTTTAATCAAGCTTATGACCTAAAAGAGGAAAGAGCTGGTAGCTATTCTTTTTAGCCTTTATATGTTTCTAACAAGGATTGTTGCTTGTTATTGTTGGAAAATTTAATGCACTTGTGGGATTAGTTCACACCTTGTAATGGGTTAGGAGGTACGGAGTGTACACCCATATGGTCCATGAACACCCTGACTCTAAAAGTGGTTTGTATTGGTAGTACTAGTGGAAAGTACTCCTTGTGGTTTCCACTGAAGTTGTGGTTTCCACTGAAGCAGTGTTTCCACTGAAGCAAAGTTTACACTGAATCAGTGTTTCCACTGAAGTAGTGTATCCACTGCTAGTGCTATGAAAGTACTGATGAAAGTACTGCTTGTAACGGGCTTTGACCTATTCAAGTGGCAGTTACAACTGCATAATGACCCGTTTAATTGGTCATGTAACCACCAACAGCTATAATGGGGATAATTATGAGGAGATTAATGGGCCGATTAATTCTCATAATTTCATTTGACTAGCTCAGAGTAACCTCCTATAAATAGGAGATCTGATTATGCATGAAATAGAAACAGATAACGATTAACACTTATAAGCGCAAGGGTTATTAAATTGTGCCTAATTCTATAACTGCATTTGGTCTTATCACAAGTAGATATTCGTGTAACCCAGGTGTTAGGGTCGAATAGTTTACTTTGAAAAGTGATCACACGATTCCAAGTGATATCCGGTAACCACCTAGTGGTATTTGTTTCTGCTGACTTGTTGCTTGTTTCTGCTGAATTGATTATCTAACCATGTTCTGGGAGTTACACACCAACAATCAAAGTAAACTATTTTGTGATAATCAATGGCTGCTGCTGCAATGAAACACATGGCTTCAAACTTTGCCAAGCTTGATAAGTTTGAAGGGGTGGACTTTAGGAGGTAGCAGAAGAAGATGCACTTCTTGCTGTCAAGCATGAGTGTGGTGTATGTGCTAACTACACCTATTCCTGATGATGGGGATGATGCTACTTTGGAGCAGATCAAGAGGAGGAGCAAATGGGAGAATGATGACTACATATGCAGAGGTCTTATTCTCAATGGTATGTCTGATGCTCTGTTTGATATTTATCAGAACTTTGAATCTTCCAAAGAACTGTGGAATTCCTTGGATGCCAAATATATGGCTGAGGATGCATCAAGTAAGAAGTTTCTTGTTAGTAATTTCACAAATTACAAAATGACTGATTCAAGACCAGTCATGGAACAATACAATGAACTTCTTGGAATACTTGGAAGGTTTACACAACACAATATGCACATGGATGAGGCTATTTCAGTCTCTTGTGTTATTGATAAACTTCCTCCTTCTTGGAAGGATTTCAAGCATACCTTGAAACATAAGAAAGAGGAGTTAACTCTGGTTGAGTTGGGCAGTCATCTGCGCATTGAGGAATCTCTCAAGGTGCAGGATAATGACAAGCCAAAGAGTAGCAATGCTACTGGTGCATCTGTTGTCAATATGGTGGAGCATAACAACTCCACCAGGTACAATGACAACAAAGGAAAACGCAATTATCATGACAACACAAGGGCAGATCCTAACAAGAAGGCAACACCTACTTGTTGGAAATGTGGCAAAACTGGTCACATTAAAAGGGACTGTAAGGGTGTTAAAGTTGGTGGTAAAGCCAATGGATCAGGCACTAATGATTCAGGGAGTGGTGGTTCTTCCAACTCACTGAAAGGTCAGAATATGGTTAATAAGTCTTTTCAGATTTATTATGTTACATATGTATCTGAATCTCATTATGTGCAGGATGATGATGTTGCGTGGTGGGTTGACTATGGTGCAACAGTTCATGTGTGCAAAGATAGAAGTTGGTTCAAGACTTATGAGTCACTGAATGATGGTTCTATTCTTCACATGGGAAATGAGTCAACAGCCTTGGTGCATGGTCGTGGTTGTGTAGACCTTAGGTTTAGTTCTGGAAAGATTGTAACTTTGTTTAATGTTATTCATGTTCCTGATATAAGGAAAAACTTGGTTTCAAGTAGTGTTTTGAATAATCATGGATATAAACAAGTTATTGAGTCTGATAAATTTGTGCTTTCTAAGCATGGTGTTTTTATTGGTTTTGGTTATTTATGTAATCAAATGTTCAGGCTTAATATTTCCTCTGATAGTGTTAATTCAGCTTTTGTGACCACCTCTGACCAGACTGACTCTACCCTATGGCATGCAAGACTTGGCCATGTACACTATAAAAGAATGCAAGATATGTCTAGGGATGGTTTAATCCCAGCATTTGACATGGACACTGAAAAGTGTAAAACTTGCATGTTGACCAAGATAACCAAGAAACCTTTTCAGGGTGTTAGTCGTAAGACTAAGCTCTTGGAGCTTATACACAGTGACCTGTATGATTTGCATGCCACTCCTTCTTTGAGGAATAAGAAGTACTTTGTGACATTTATTGATGATGCTTCTAGATTTTGTTATGTCTATCTGTTACATACCAAGGATGAAGCATTAGATAAATTCAAAGTGTTTAAAACTGAAGTTGAATTACAACTTGGGTCCCTGATCAAAATATTAAGGACTGATAGGGGAGGTGAGTACATGGATACTCTGTATTTTCAGTCTGTTGGAATTATCCATGGAACGACTGCCCCTTATACTCCTCAGCAAAATGGTGTTTCTGAAAGGAAAAACAGGGTGCTGAAGGAGATGGTTAATTCCATGTTGTCCTATTCTGGACTGAGTCAAGGGTTCTGGGGTGAAGCTATGTTAACAGCTTGCTATTTATTAAATAGGGTTCCCAACAAAAGGAACAAGGTTACCCCTTATGAACTCTGGACTAAAAGGAAACCCAACCTGAATTATCTCAAGGTTTGGGGTTGTAGGGTTGTTGTAAGACTCCCTGATCCAAAGCTAAAGACTTTGGGTGAAAGAGGCATTGATTGCATCTTTGTTGGATATGCTGAGCATTCCAAGGCTTTTAGGTTCTATGTTATTGAACCTAACGAATATATCTCAATTAACTCAATAATTGAATCAAGGGATGCAGACTTTGATGAGAATAGATTCTCATCAGTCCCTAGACCAAGTCAGAGGATTCTTAATGGAACTCATGACACTGGTGTATCAGAGGTCCCTGATGATGAACCATCAGTGGTCCCTGATGAGGTTGTGGTACAACAACCTGAACCTGTGCTCAGGAAGAGAAAAAGGGTCAGGACTCCAAAGTCATTTGGACCTGAGTTTCAACTATACTTAGTTGAAGGAACAAGGGATGAGGTCTCAGACCAATACTCCTATTGCTTCATTGTTGAGGATGATCCCAAGACATTTGAAGAAGCAATGAAGTCCCAGGATATTGCTTTCTGGAAAGAAGCAATCAATGATGAGATGGATTCCATCATGGGCAACAACACTTGGGTGTTGGTTGATCTACCACCAGGTTGCAAACCTTTGGGTTGCAAATGGATTTTCAAAAGGAAAATGAAGGTAGATGGAACTATTGAAAAGTTCAAGGCTAGACTGGTCATTCAGGGCTTTAAACAAAAGTCAGGGATAGACTATTTTGATACTTATGCCCCTGTGGCTCGTATCAGTACCATAAGACTGCTGATTGCTTTGGCATCTATTCACAATCTGGTTATTCATCATATGGATGTGAAGACAGCTTTCTTGAATGGTGAATTAGATGAGGAGGTTTATATGAACCAACCTCAGGGCTTCATCATGCATGGTAATGAAAACAAGGTGTGTAAACTGATTAAGTCTCTATATGGACTAAAACAGGCACCTAAGCAATGGCATCAAAAATTTTATGAAATGGTTTTTGTTAATACAAATAAACCGTAAAACCGTTTATTAATATTTTGCGATCTCTTTGTGTTTTGTTGATAACAAGTATAATGTTATCTTAAGTACAATTATAAAGGATACATGTTAGTTTTGTAAAGCATTTACATATAACCATTTAAATACAAAAATGTAGTAATTAAGTATTTATTGTAATAGTTTATTAGGATGGGTAAATATCATAACCCATGGATCTTAACCCATACCCAAAGAGACTTGATACAATGTATACTTAGATACATTGAATCTAGATATAACCCATGGACCAACCCATGACCTATAACCAAAAAACCCATGGGCAAAGAGGAGCGTTCCACGGATCCCTAGGATTACACTAGACGGATCCCTTGTAGAAGGGATCCGTGGGATCCGTGGGAACAGTGAAGAAACTTGCCTATAAATAGAGAGCCATTTCTTCATTCTAACTCACCCATCTTCTTACTAAATCTCTCATACACTCTCATTCTCTTCTAACATATAGATCACTTGATCTAGAGAGTTGTTCTTCTTTCTTTCTATTTGTGATCCTCATATAGGTCCTTCTCTAAGGCGAGATCACGAGCATTCTACAAGTCATCCAAGCAAGGGGTCCTTGATTGATTTGTCACTCCGCAAGATTTCTGTAGCGAATATCTTGTATTTGATATTTCACATATTTGTTGTGTAATAGTTGTGTTGGGTTGGTCCACCGTGCTACGGACTCGGTATCTAGCTTTGTACCGGAAAAAGTGTAAGCAACGTTGTGAAGGCTTCTCCGCCAAGTGAAGGAGTTTGTTGACATAGTGCTTGAACTCTCGAGTAGGTGACTCGAGGAGTGGAGTAGGGCAAGGAAGGTGTCCTTGTAGCCGAACCACTATAAATCGGTTGTGTCATTTCTATCCCTTATCTTTATTTATTTGCTTGCATTATCATTAGATCTATACGTTCTCAACTTCCATACGATTTCACATAATATCGAATCTAAAGTTTTTAAAATCAACTTAAAATCGGCAAAACTATTCAACCCCCCCCCCCTTTCTAGTTTTCCACAATTGGCATCAAGAGCTAAGTTTATAAAAGGTTTAAAATAAAATTGTATTTTAAAAACTTTTCGATCACTATGGGTTCTGAAAATTATAAGGAAGGGCAATCTATGCAACGACCACCACTACTTGAAACTAATGGTTTTATATATTGGAAAAATAGATTCGAAACATATGTGAAGTCTAAAGATATTGATCTTTGGTACATTATTGTTGAAGGTGATTTTGAGGCTACCTCAAATGATGTGTTAGGAATTAGAAATTCCCGGTATTAAAGAGTCGGTCACCTCAAGTATATGTAATCGTTAGAAAGCTCGTAGTCGTAGTTCTTTTAAGTTAAGTAGTAATTTAGTTAAGTAACACCGTGGAGGACGGACGGGTCTTTACCCACTGTATGCCTGATCCACAGCCCAAAGTGTGGCGATTTATGTAAGACTATAAATACTCTCTACCTCCCAAGGTAGAGAGTTGGAGCTCATAATAATATCTTTCACTTTCTCTCACTAAGTTCCCTAAACCTCTAACTTTCTCTCTCTATAATTCCATCTATATGCTACTTTGTGTTATGGTTTGATGTGTATGTGAAAAGTAATATCTAACAATTGGTATCAGAGCCATGGTTAGATCATATCTTGCACATCTTTGGATTTATAGTGGTTTTTAGGTGGTTTTTGAGTTTGAAAAAGTTTAGTGGTTTTTGCATCATTTGGTTGATTTCTTGTGTTAAAGTTTGAATTTTGTTGGTACTTTTATGTTTAGAATCATCAAAAGTGTTTAGGTTTTCATTTGGTAAGCTTGAATCTTCTTGGTTGGGTTGTTTTTGGATTGAAAAGTGAAGTTTATATGGTTTTTCATGCTAGCGACTTACTTCACGGAATAGTTTCTTGGTAGCGACTTGCTTCATATTTTTGTAGCGACTTACAGTGTTGGTGCTAGCGAGTTAGATCTAGCGAGTTAAAGTACAAGTAGTGGAATCTCCACTACGGGTAGCGACTTGTGGTAGCGACTTGGTCAGTAGCGAGTTGCTCTTTAGCGACTTGCGTTTCTAGCGACTTGTGTAGCGAATTGCTGCCAAAATTTGGTTAGCGACTTGGTCCGTAGCGAGTTACTACTTAGCGACTTGCTTTTCTGTTAGTGACTTGGGATTCTAGCGACTTGGCTGTCTAGCGAATTAATTGGTAGCGACTTAGTGCATTTGTTTCTAGCGACTTAGAGCTTTATCATCTAGCGACTTGAGTGATTGTTTACGGTTTTCTCTTGATTTAGTAAAATCCCGTGAAAGAATCTATTTCCCGGTTTAATCATAGAGTTATAAAATCCCGTATAATCTGTTAACATGTCTACCAACGTCCCTACTGTCATCTCCACTGTTGCCGAGGATGTTCAAGCAGCTGGCTCAGATACTCGTCCACCCATGCTTGACAGAACTGACTACGATTCTTGGGCTCAACGAATCAGATTGTATTGCCTTGGAAAGGAAAATGGTGTCAACATTCTAAAATCCATTGATGAAGGACCATATCGGGTTGAGACGACTAGAGACATACTTGATACTAATGAAGATGGTACTCCTGTTTACGGAATGGACAGACCTAAGATGTACGATGAGCTTGATGATAAGGAGAAAAAGAGATCCGATGCAGATATCAGGGCTTCAAACATTGTTCTTCAAGGTCTTCCTAAAGACATCTACAAGCTGATCAATCATAACACTGATGCAAAGGCTGTTTGGGATAACGTTAAGATGCTTCTCTCAGGTTCAGAATTAACTATGGAAGACAGAGAATCCCAACTCTATGACGAACTTGAGCACTTCAAGATGAAACCAGATGAGAGTGTCTATGAGTACTATGTGAGATTTCATAAGTTAGTGAATGACATGAGAAACATCAGAATGACTATGCCTAACATTCAGCTGAACTCAAAGTTTGTGAACAACATGAATCCCGAATGGCACAAGTTTGTCACAGCTGTGAAGCTCACTAAAGGACTGAAGAATACAAACTATGAGCAACTCTATGCCTTCCTCCTTCAGAATGAGAGACATGCTATGTTTGAAAAATTGATTCTCAATCAGTTCAAAACCAACCAGGGAGAGACAAGTTCGTCTAATGACTCAACAGCTTTCTACTCAAACATTGGAATCACAACCAAAGCATCACAAGTCATACCCTTGGGTAATGGTAATCACAAACTCATTCCTGATCCTATGTTCAAACAAGCTGATGCTGATGCATACGTGGGTAACATCATTAATCAACTAGCTCTACTCATTAGTCAAAACATGAATTCTCTCCCACAAACCAATAACAACCTCAGAACTGCATCTAACCCACATAATCAAGCCACTGTTAAAGATGGAAGGATTGTGGTGCAACCAGTTCAGGAAAGACAGTATGATCAGGGAAGGGGTGGTGCTGGTAGAGGATATGTGGGCAATCAGAATCGAGGAAGGAATGGTAACCAAGGTCAAGCTAAGCCGATCAAATGCTATAACTGTGGTGGTGAGGGACACATTGCAAGGAACTGCACATCTCCAAAGCGTCCACAGAATGCTGATTACTTCAGAGATAAGATGTTACTGGCACAAGCTCAGGACAATGGTGCTGCGTTGGATGAAGAGGAATTGCTGTTTCTTGCTGAGGGTAATGCCAAGACCTATGATGCAGATGTGGATGAGCAGCCTATTCAGGAGATAGGTCACAATCATCAGAACGCCTTTCAAGTCGCTGACTGTGATGCATACGACTCTGATGTAGATGATGGACCTACTGCACACACAATCTTTATGGCGAGCATCTCTCCAATGGTTTCTCCCAAGATCTCTTCTTCACCACAAGCTGGCCCATCCAAGGACAAACTCATCTCAGAGGTA
This sequence comes from Chrysanthemum seticuspe, assembly GCA_019973895.1. Classification (NCBI taxonomy): domain Eukaryota; kingdom Viridiplantae; phylum Streptophyta; class Magnoliopsida; order Asterales; family Asteraceae; genus Chrysanthemum; species Chrysanthemum seticuspe. The sequence continues at coordinate 238,824,375 of BPTQ01000007.1, read as the reverse complement.
TTAAAGCTATACGATGATGCTAATGTGCAACAGATGCATGACAAAGTACAACCAACTGAAACTATTGAATCAAATGTTGAAAATATGGGTAATATCAATATTGTCCCATACGATCAATACGTGAAACAAAGTGAAAGTGAAGTTGTACCAAGTGATGCGTCTTCTGCAGTCAACAACGACTATGTCTTTGAAGAATACACTGCATGTGCTCCTGATGATTCCATAATTTCTGAACTAAATGCCTATAAGGAACGTGTTGCTATTTATGAACAACGTGCAAAATTTGAGTTGACCACTCGTGAGCAGGAAATGGATGACCAAGTGAGTACAGTAATTAGAAAAAGTAAGTTTAGAGAAGAAGTATTGAAACAAGAATTAAGTTCCTTGCAAGAAAAACTTTCTAAAACAGCTAAACAAAAACAAGAACTTCAAGAAAATGTGAAAATGCTTAAGCAAAAATTTAATGCAAAGGAATCAAAATTCTTGAGAGATTTTTCTAATCTGAAAAATTTGAAATGAGTACTTCTATTTCCTCTACAGAGGCTGAATACATAGCCATGTCATCTTGTTGTGCTCAAATCTTATGGATGAGATCTCAATTATCTGACTATGGCTTTGAATTCAACAAAATCCCTCTGTACTGTGATAATAAAAGTGCTATTGCTCTCTCATGCAACAACGTTCAACACTCAAGAGCAAAGCATATCGACATTCGACATCATTTCATCAGGGAACAAGTAGAAAAAGGTGTGGTGGAACTATATTTTGTGAGGTCTGAATATCAGTTAGCAGACATCTTCACCAAAGCTCTTCCAAGAGAACGTTTTGAGTTTATTCTTCCACGACTTGGATTGAAAAGACTTCAACCAGAAACTCTCAAACGTCTTCAGGAGGAAGACGAGGAGTAAAGGTCTCTCTTCATCTATCTCTTGTACATATATTTTTGAAAAACAAAATACAAAATTATAAAACCTTCAAAAATCAAAAAGAAAAAAATATAAAACTTTCAAAATCCATAAAAATTTGAAAAATTCGAAAATTCTTCAAAAAAAAATATTGTCATTTTTGTCATGTTTCTTCCGGTTCGATAATATCTACGGTCTTTGTGCTGTCATTCAAAGAATGACACGGGACCTTAGATGTTGTTCGAATTAAAAAAATAAAAAATAAAAAAAAAATAATAATAAAAAAAATATATATTTTTGGGAGAAAGAGAAATGGTTTATTGTCATTTTCAGGCAATAACCCGGTTTTAAAGAAAGAACAGAGCCATGTTTTACCATGTTTTCAAATTCTATGCTCTGATTCTATAAACATTTATCTGTTGAAAACCAAATGCTTTGAAAAATAACTCGGTCTCTATTTTTGATAATCATCTGGACTTATTTGTCAAAATCTCTATCTCTCAATCAACAACCTATGTCATTGATTGAGGGGGAGAATGATTTCAATTAAATTAAAAAGTTATTTGGCATTAAATTGTTTTCAAAAGATATACATGCATGTTTTATCAATGGAGTTTAAAGTCTTAAAATCCGATCCTTATCAGGTCAAACGCTTTCACAATCGAGTCACAATTCTCCTTAAAAGCTTTCAAAATCAATTTAAATCAATAAGAGATCACAAATCTCAAATGATTTGATAATTGTGATCGGGGGAGAATGTGTGATTTAAATTGGATTTAAACTGATAATTCGGTAAATGGTTTTATAATGATGTACATGCTATCCTGCCCACATGTGACAAACGATTTCAAATTTTTCCATGCACATGCTGAGGGGGAGCATCTATCTTAAACCTTTGATTTGAAACGTGATCATTCATCCCAATGTGCAGGTTCCCTCTAGTATGTGCAAAACTCTTTTCAAACCTCGAGGCACATATTGAGGGGGAGCAAATTTATGGAAACCTCATCCTTCCCGGAAATGCTATACCCACTTGATCTGTTGAGGGAAGTGATGTTGATATCTTTTAGAAAATGGTAATCAAAAGAAGTTAATTCTTTCTCTTGTCTCCGTGTGCAAAAACATTTTCAAATACTTGATGCACATGTTGAGGGGGAGTTCTCGTTCTAAAAATATCAAAAACAATTCAGGTACAAAATGCTTTGATAATATATCACAAGTATCTGAATTGATTTTCAAATGGTTTTTAATTGGATCCAATGGCAGACGAACAATACCAAACTGACCGACCAACTTTACTTTATGTACGGTGATATAAGGATGATAAGGTTAGGTATTGGTTCCCAAGATCCGCCAGAACCGGAGGGATCTACCCAGGGACAATCCACTAGTTAATGTAGAAGTCCTTAGGTATGATGATAAAAGGAGAAAAATGAGATATGGGAAGAGTGCGGACTAAGACTGAGCTAGTACTGGAATAAACCCAACAAGGTTCTAGCTATGAAGTCTTGGTAAGCACTGAAGGGGTTGAAGAATTAAAAAGAATTGAATGAGAAAAGGGTGAAAACAAATAGCCCTCCATTTATTCAACCTTAGGGCAGAAACCGGGTTCACTTCATATGCTACTGATGGTAACATCGGTATTGAAGACAAGACGTCATGGACCCAGTGACGCACTGCACTTCAACTTTCTAAACCACTCAAGTTCCTCTTAAAAGGACCTGTTTCATTCTCACGGGGAACCGACATTATCTATCGACTTTCTATTAGAGATGGTTGATATTGAAGAAGGAGACCCTCTCCCTAGTCTCCGTCATAGGATCCAAATATGCACAAATTGAGTCTAGAGCCACGAGATCATCAATAAATCTCATTAGGACACTTTCAATGAAGACTCTCCGTTTCACACAATGTGGAAAGAGAGATTATATCTTGAGTCCTACGCATTATCCTTGTGGTATTGCCAGAACATCTGAGTGATGTGTTTACATATTCACAATGAAGATGGAAAGCCTTCTGGAGCCTACATCAAACAAGCTCCTGGTAGGTGGCATGTGAAATCTATTATATAGATCAACCATGTGACAACTGAACAGAAACAATGGGGAGATTCAATCTCTTGAATCAATCCTGGTTCAGGTTATGGATTGACGGATACCTTTGAAAAACCGGTCATTGTGCCTAAAAACACTTTTCTTTAGCACATCGACCGTGTACCAATTTTTCAAACCAAAAGGTGTTTTTATGATTGATAATTGATTTTCAATAAAACCTTCGCTGTATTGCAAAAACAATTTCTATTGAGCAATACACGATTGTTTTTCAAATCTCTTTTCATCAATCAGTGGACTTAAAATTCGCTGGTTCACTCACTCCGTGTTGTCTTCTTTGAGACGTTCCGGTTTGAGAACAACTAGAACAGCTGCGAAACCCTGTCAAGGAGATTCTTAGGAATCCTACCTGATCACAGGCAGTACTTGTACTGATCAACGGGGAACCGTGAGCCGTGTACCTCAATTCAACGAAAGTGATCAAAGACACTTTCGTGCGATTTGGTGCTAACTGTTGTATGCAGGTACGCCCGACGTTTGCAGCTGATCAGAATGAAGCGGTCAATCCACAGCCGCATGCTCACTTAACACATTCATCTCAAAAGAAATCATGATTAGTGCATCAATGACTCTGATATTTTCACTCCATGCTTCTGCTACGCTGCTGCCAATATCATGATTCAACAAATGCTTCCGCTACTCTGATGTGAAGATATCATGATCCAGAATGTGAGCATGTCGGTCCCAAAGTCACAACATCACAAAATACCATCACCACAAAGGATGTGTCAGAGATTGTTGATAGCTGATGATCTCCAAATATGGCTCAAACTTATCATCACGTGGATCAGTAAAAGACCTCCACTTGGAATAACCAAACATGCAATGTGAAGAATCAATGACTACGAGCTCAGGAGCAAAGGACCACATCAAGAATACAAGATCAACTGTTAATGTAATATCTATTTGTATTCTATGTAATTTTGGTACATGATTGAGGTGACCTCCCTTAGGGGGAGATTGTTAGGAATTAGAAATTCCCGGTATTAAAGAGTCGGTCACCTCAAGTATATGTAATCGTTAGAAAGCTCGTAGTCGTAGTTCTTTTAAGTTAAGTAGTAATTTAGTTAAGTAACACCGTGGAGGACGGACGGGTCTTTACCCACTGTATGCCTGATCCACAGCCCAAAGTGTGGCGATTTATGTAAGACTATAAATACTCTCTACCTCCCAAGGTAGAGAGTTGGAGCTCATAATAATATCTTTCACTTTCTCTCACTAAGTTCCCTAAACCTCTAACTTTCTCTCTCTAGAATTCCATCTATATGCTACTTTGTGTTATGGTTTGATGTGTATGTGAAAAGTAATATCTAACATGATGATAAAGAAAATTTAGTTCACATACCTCATGATAAACTAAATGATGAAATGAAGAAAAAGCTTTCTAAAAATAGTGAAGCAAAAATGGTTTTATATAATGCTTTACCAAAAAAGGAATTCGAAAGAATTTCTATGCTTAAAACCTCTAAAGAAATTTGGAATTCTTTAGTTGTAACTCGTCAAGGCAACCAACAAGTTAAAAATAATAAAATTGATTTATTTGTTCAACAATATGAACAATTTTCAATATCGGATGAGGAAACTATAGATCATTCATTTGCTAACTTTAATACTATTATTACATCTTTACAAGCACTTGATGAATCATTTTCTAGCCGTAACCATGTTAGGAGATATCTAAGGGCACTTCCATCGAAGTGGAGATCCAAGGTGACGGAAATCGAAGAGTCAAAAGATTTGACAATCCTCACCCTCGATGAACTCATAGGCAACCTAAAAGTCTACGAGCTTGTCCTTGCTAAAGATTCCGAAGCCTCAAAGGTAAAAGAGAAACACAAATCTCTTGCCCTTAAAGCCAAAAAGGCTTCGAGCGATGAGGAGAACTCATCTTCGAGTAGTGACGACGAAGAGTACGCTATGGCGGTAAGGGACTTTAAAAAGTTCTTTAGAAGAAAAGGTAGATACGTCAAACAACCGTATGACGATAAGAAAGGCTTTCGGAAAAGCAAAGAGGACGAGAAGCCAAAGGATGATCGTACTTGCTTTAAATGTGGGGACCCAAACCACTTTATTAGTAAGTGTCCCAAACGGGATGATCAAAAGGCGTTCGTGAGCGGAACATGGGGAATGAGCGACGGGGAAGACGAAGAAATTTGCCTCATGGCAAACGACGAGGTATGTCACGAATATTATAGTAGCTCATCACTTGATGACGACTCATTGCATAATGAATATGATAAACTATGCAATATTAGCTTAAAACTAGTTAACAAAAATAAGCTTTTAAAGAGTCAAAATCAACGTTTAGATAAAGAAGTCATAGAATTAAAAGCAAAACTAAAACGTTTAGAAAAAGGTAAAATAGCAAGTGGTGAATGTGAACTTTGCGTTCAACTTCAAACACTAGTGGATAATTTAGATTCTAAAATTGCTAGAATGAGTACGAACACTTTAGATACAATACTCGAAGGTGTTCAAACCGGTAATAATCTAAAAGGTCTAGGTAGTCAACAACTTGATCCAACAACTAGTGAAAATAAAGAAACAAAATTCGTTAAGGAACTTGAAAAACCAGCCGCTGTTGTGGCGGATCCCACGGATCCCCTAAAAAGGGAACCGGCTAGTGTACAGAAAGGGATCCGTGGATCTGTTGTAGCAAACAGTAGCAATAACATAGCTTCCTTACCTAGAACTGAGTTTGTTATAGTTAATAGGAAGAAACCAACTCATATCACCACTAGACAACCACCTCCAAAATATAATCCTACTTTTGCAAGAAACAAAGCTTCATCTTTTTCAAAACCTAATTCATTTAGGAGACCTAATAACGTTTACCCAAAAAGTAACCATCAAATGGGATGGAATCCAAACATGCAAAACGGTTTTCCTTTTCAAAACTTTACTCCATGGAATGCATACTCATCTTATCCATACATGTCTAACATGAATGGAATGTTTAACACTAATGGACCCATGAACAAATGGGGACCAAACTTTTGAGTTTATTATTGTTTTAGGTGTGCTTAAAGGTCGACCTAGACCCTGATGAATGGGCCAAGGATAGCGGGTGCACGAGGCACATGACCGGCAATAGGGATCTATTCTCCACGTACGAATCCTTCAATGCAGGTAATGTGGTGTTTGGAAATAGCAAAAGTAGAATCATCGGTAAAGGTACGATCTCTAACAAATCTCTAACCCGTAACGATGTGGGTCACGTAGAAAACCTAAACTTTAATCTCTTAAGTATAGGTCAAATATGTGATAAAAAGTGCAATGTACTTTTTACCGAAACCAGTAGTAAGATACTTAAAAATGGCATAACCATAGGAAGAGGAATTAGGAAACATGGAGTCTATGTCATTAAAATCGGTAATGAACCTAAAGACAAACTATGTCTTACCTCTATGGATGATACTTCGACCTTATGGCATCGAAGATTGGGTCACGCCAATAGGCGACTTCTTCAATCGCTATCATCCAAAGATCTAGTAAGAGATCTACCTAAGTTAAAATATGAACATCATTTTTGTGATGCTTGTAATATAGGAAAACAAGCTCATTCGAGTCATAAAGTTAAAAACATGGTGTCCACAACTAAGTGTCTAGAATTACTACATATGGATCTATTTGGTCCATCCGCTATCCAAAGTTATGGAGGCAACTACTATACTTTGGTAATAGTGGATGACTACTCTAGGTATACTTGGACAAAATTTTTAAAGAACAAAACGGAAACCTTTAACTATTTTGAAATATTAAGCAAAAAGATCCAAAGACAACTAGGAAGACCCATAGTGTCTATTAGGACGGATCATGGTAGGGAATTCGATAATGAAGTGCAATTCGGAGCTTTTTGTGACGCTAATGGTATTACTCACAACTTCTCGGCTCCACGCACTCCACAATCGAATGGGGTAGTAGAAAGAAAGAATAGAACTCTACAAGAAATGAGTCGAACCATGCTTAATGAACAATCCATACCTCAAAAGTTTTGGTGTAATGCCGTTGATACTTCAACGTATATACTCAATCGAGTCTTGATTAGACCAATCTTAGGAAAAACTCCATATGAGTTATTTCGAGGCAAGAAGCCTACGTTAAATCACCTTAGAGTCTTTGGTAGTAAATGTTTCATTCTTAACACTAAAGATTACCTTACAAAATTTGATCCTAAATCAACCGAAGGTATCTTTTTAGGTTATTCGCCAAATAGCAAAGCTTACATCATATTAAACAAAGAAACAATGAAGGTAGAAGAGTCATTAAATATAAAATTTGATGAAAGTCCACCCAAACCCTCTCCACCTCTTGTCGATGACGAGATTATAGAAAGTGAAACCATAGTAACAAAGAAAAAGATAAGTGAAGAAGAAGAACCTCTAAGTGATGTTATAGTAAACATTAAAGAGTCCAAAGATCACCCCGTAGATAAAGTCATAGGAAAACTAAACGAACGAACATTAAGGTCTCAAGTTCAAAACCAAAGTAGCTTGTTTTGTTTCGTTTCAACCTTAGAACCTAAGAATACACAAGAAGCCATAAAAGATGAAAGTTGGGTAATGGCTATGCAAGAAGAACTAAATCAATTTGTTTCTAATGATGTTTGGACACTTGTCCCTCCACCTAGTAATCAAACCATAATAGGAACCAAATGGGTTTATAAAAACAAATTAGATGCAAACGGAGTAGTGTCTAGGAACAAGGCTAGACTCGTTGCTCAAGGGTATAACCAACAAGAGGGAATAGACTTTGATGAGACCTATGCCCACGTGGCTAGATTAGAGTCTATAAGAATACTTCTTGCGTATGCTTGTGCTAATGATCTAAAGCTTTATCAAATGGATGTCAAAAGCGCTTTTCTAAATGGTGTCATAAATGAAGAAGTATATGTAGCTCAACCTCCGGGTTTTATTGATTTTGAAAAACCCAAACATGTGTATAAATTAAAGAAAGCCCTTTATGGTCTTAAACAAGCTCCAAAAGCTTGGTATGATAGACTCAAGTCATTTCTAGTTAACACAACTACACCATGGGGTTAGTTGACAACACACTTTTTACTAAGAAAAGAGAGTCACACTTAATCATAGTACAAATATATGTAGATGATATTATATTCAGATCCACTTGTCAAGACATGTGTGATGATTTCTCTAAAATCATGCATGACGAGTTCGAGATGAGTATGATGGGAGAACTTAGTTTCTTTCTTGGTCTACAAATAAAACAAGTAGAAGATGGTATCTTCTTTAATCAATCTAAATACATCAAGGAAATGTTAAAGAAATTCGGTCTAGAAGAGTCAAAACCAATTAGGACTCCAATGTCATCCGACACCAAACTCACAAAAGACGAGGACGGAGAATCCGTTGATAATACTAAATATCGTGGCATGATAGGTAGCCTTCTCTACCTCACGGAAAGTAGGCCGGATATCATGTTTAGTGTTTGCTTATGTGCTAGGTTTCAAGAAAACCCTAAAATATCACACCTAGAAGCCGTAAAAAGAATATTTAGATATATTAAGGGTACAACACAATTAGGATTATGGTATCCTAAGGGCACGGGAGTAGAAACAATTGTATATGCAGATTCTGACCATGCAGGTGATTACGTTGATAGAAAAAGTACAAGTGGGGTATGTACTTTTATGGGATGTTGTTTAACATCATGGTTTTCTAAGAAACAAACGGCACTTGCAATATCAACAACCGAAGTCGAGTACGTCTCCGCCGGCAAAGCATGCCAACAAGCACTTTGGATGAAACAAGCGTTAGTAGACTACGACATCCATCTAAGCGACATAGCCATTCTATGTGACAACAAAGGTGCAATCGACTTAAGCAAGAATCCGGTATTACATTCTCGCACAAAGCATATAGAGATTCGTCATCACTTCCTAAGAGACAATGTTCAAAATGGGAACATCTCTATTGAGAAGGTTGCATCCGAAGACAACATAGCCGACGTCCTCACCAAACCGTTGAAGCGGGAACAATTCAACCTACTTCGTCTTGGTCTTGGTCTAATGGAACAAACGTCATAACTTAATTGACTCTACAAGGTATGTAAACACTAGCCTTCTTCTTTCTGAGTCTAGGATTCCTATTTCACGCACAACTCACAAACAATACAGGAATTTTCAAAACCCAAGATAAGTATTCCATTTATAAATTTTTTTTACATAACTACATACACATTTTTAAAGAAAATCTCCTTTCAAAATGTTTTCTAAAAAGAATGATACCTTCCCGTATCAATTTCACAAAAGCAATTTCTCACGTTTAGGACAAATCGCTTTTTCATTATTAATACAAAGTAAAAACCCGTTTTCATTGCATCTCATGACTTTTGAATGCTAAAGGGAACATATAACTAATATGTGTTTTCGGGTACATTCATTTAAGCAAAAATGAATTAGGAGTATTGATAACACAATATTACGTACTTATGTACCAAATGTGTGTTTTTCGGGTTATCTCAATTAGGATTTATTTTTCTCTTGTTATTTTCCTTTTCTTTTTAGAGGTCGAGAAAACCGCAACTCCAAATAGTTTGCATATAGGCACACAATAGGCAAAAATGTTTCCAAAGGAAAAATTTTGTGCTGCCTGAATCACCAGACCCACGGATCCTAGCCTTCATGCTGGACGGATCCCTCAAGGGAAGGATCCGTGGGATCCGTGTAAACAGAAGCTATTTTCAACTTCTATTTTTTCACTTTGGATGAAAAATCCACATTTGCTTCATTTTTTTTGGGAGTATGCTCTTTAATGCTTGTGTTCTCATGATCACATGCCTTGAATTCATATCTAATCATTAGATTTTAATCCACATTTTGGGTCAAGCATTCATTACAATGTTTTGTTTTTCTATATATATATAACTCCCAAAATTCTTGCATACTCTATCTCCTTCTCACAAACACAATTCATCATGTCATCCAAAAACCCTTTAGGAGAATCATCTAGTACAAACAATCATGATATCCAAACCTTTGTACTTCCACCATCCAAAATACCACAATCAAATGCTAGGATATCCGCACGGATTAGTATCCGATCTTGTTGTTTAGCAAAACCAACCTCAAATGATTCATCCTCAACAAATAACTCACCACAAGATGCTTCCATTTTAGCACCACCCTCATCACCAACAAGTACACCAACTTCATCACCACCTAAAATAACTCTTTTGGAACTCCTTAAGACTCCAACAAGATCTAACCGACCTAAAGAAAAAGAATTAGTCTTTTCAACACCCCCCACATCTCCAAATACTATATTTCAAGATCTTGAAACATCACCACCATTAGCTCCTATCACATCACAAGAACATCTAGGTTCTTTTCCACCACCATTTACTAACATTCCGGATATTGATCCATATTTTCCTATTTTTCCACCACAACTTCCGCATAACTCAAATCAAAACAACCCGGAAAACTTCCGCACTCATCACCCACATCATTTACATTGTGAACATTGCCAATCCAGTAGGGAAATTGCAATATAAGTTAGGCAAGAAATGCGTTTCATACTCAACCTCATCCTTGATCGCATCAATACCATTACTCATCAAAACCTCCATCCATAACCTTATGCAAGCATGGAAGGAATCACTACTATTACTTTTCTACTTTTAAGTATTATTTTTGAAGTCATTTTTCAAGAACAAGTCCTGTTCTTATTTTTACATGCTTGTAAGTGGCATACATACCACTACAATTTGTTGTTTTATTACAAGGCCTTGTTTACATACCTTGGCTCCCAATCTTGATTCTCGGCAACCACAAGATTATATAAGCATGTTACTAACCTTTCTTTTTGTAGGATTTTTATTTTTCTTCACTTGACGCCCCAAACAAGGGGGAGCTACCGTCAAGGGGGAGTTAGAAGTTTGTTTATTTCTTTCAAGGGTTAACTTTTTGTTTCGACAAAAAGGGGGAGAAGAAGTAAAACTTAGGGCTTTCAAAACTTACATCTATTCTTAAGTTTTACTCATCATAACATTATGTTTTGTCATCAACAAAAAGGGGGAGATTGTTAATACAAATAAACCGTAAAACCGTTTATTAATATTTTGCGATCTCTTTGTGTTTTGTTGATAACAAGTATAATGTTATCTTAAGTACAATTATAAAGGATACATGTTAGTTTTGTAAAGCATTTACATATAACCATTTAAATACAAAAATGTAGTAATTAAGCATTTGTTGTAATAGTTTATTAGGATGGGTAAATATCATAACCCATGGATCTTAACCCATACCCAAAGAGACTTGA
>BPTQ01000007.1:238772543-238812974 GCA_019973895.1 Chrysanthemum seticuspe | reverse complement strand
GGCCGAACACCCCATTTGTTAGGGAGTTCGGTTTTGTTTTTGCATATACGAGGGCTTGTGTTAGATCTAGCAATCGCTTGATTCGTTGGTTAATTCGTGTGTACAAGAACGTGGTTGTAAGACATTATTCTTACACCAATAAGTACTTCTTTGGTTTGCTTTGCTCGAGGGTGGTTTTGCTTTGCTCGAGAGATTTGATATTCGTAAGAGGTACGTTACGCATACTTTCAGTTAATTAATTTATTTGTTATGGTCTTAAGTCTTCCGCTGTGTACTCTTGATGTCTTTATGTTTTATTATATTTTATATATCATAAACTTAACATAAACATGGGTCAACCACAACCCGTGGAGATTAATGAGGCAAAAGGAAGAGAACAAAGAAAAACGCCCACGTAGCAACACCCTATTACCATGAACGATGCAACAACTAGGAGCCTTCGAACCTACTAGGATCTTGAGAGAAAATAGTAACCATGAATTATGTTCTTATTACTGAATTTTGAATAGGTGGAAGAAGTAACTTTGGGTCGACAGTCATGGAGAAAAATAAGGGAGCGTGCACATTAAATAAGAAAGACTGAATTACCTCTTAAATGGATGTTTTAAGAATTGAGAAATCGTGTTTTTCTCATTTGGAAACCAGGATCATACAGAATGATGCTTTGGTGAGGTGAGAATGAGAGGAGGACCGAGTAAATATATGATGGGAGAAAAAAAAGAGTGACATGAAATACCATCTAATATTTAGGAGTGATTGTTGTGAGAATTTATGGGATAGGTAGGCACATTAGTTAAATTATTCTTATCTTCCAAATATACAAACATCTAAATTGATTTAGGAGTCAATATGTGTGACTTGTAATTTGCATCTTAGGATGGCAAGAAAACGTGAAAAAGGGTTGTACCAAAGTAAAGATGCCGTGTGATGTGTATAGGTTTAGTTTAGGAATGTAATAGGTTTTATTAAGTTAGTTAATTCTAGGTTTATTACTAATAATATATAATCATAACTTATAGTTTTTAATTATTACTAATAATTACTACCCTTTTTTTTTCGTGTGTTGGAATCACTCTTAGACCATAATCAAGTGTTAGTAATTAATATGTAATAGTTAGCTTTATTATGGCCTTTATGTTTGTAATTAGCCTTAGGCTTATGTAGAAGGCCCATAAGCCTAGGCCTTAGTCCATTAAATGGATGGAAACTAGGAGTGTTGCCCTAGCTTTCCTCCTATAAATACCTTATGTAAACCCTCACTTGAGGGTTGGTTGTTCAAGTTATTTCTCTCATCACATCTACGCCTAACCGTTTCATAATATCGTGTGTGTGTGTGTGTGTTTTACTTGTTCAATCGCCTTATCTCTTTCTATATTACTTGTGTTTGTAAAACTAGTGACCTAACAGTGGTATCAATCGCCAAATAGTTGGGTGCACACTTTTGTTTTGAAGATTTTGGTTTTGGGTCTTACGCGTAAAGATAACGTATTCTTTGGTTCGCTTAAAAACTTGTTTTTTACACTTTTTAATCCAAGATTCTTGTACTTTCAATGTTTTAAGGTGTTAAAATACTTGTTTTTGGCAAAAAGTTTCAAACTTTATGCGTGGATCATTGTTTTTTAGCTAGTTTTTATTCGTGGGTGTAGTTCTACGTGTAACTGTTTTAGAAGGTTTGGTTCATCAAATTTCACATTCTTGTGTTATTTGGTGATCTTGAAGCTATTTCATCACACAAAAACTGGTTTAGAAACATCTTTGAGCAATATCAAATTTACGAGTAGACCTACGCGTAGTGAAACCCTAAAACTACGCGTAAGTATTTCCTTGGTTTGATCTTCGTTTTCTTGGTTTACTTCGTGTTTTCTTGCTTGGATAAGCCTGAAAATACGTCGACTTTGGATATCTTTTGCACTGTGAAGTGTAAAAGATCATTTGGGATAAAACCCTAAAATTACGCATAAGCATAAGCTTACGCGTAGAAATCCTACGCATAAGATTTTTCTTACGCCTAAGCCTAGTCTTACGCATAAGATAATCCTACGCCTAACTTTCTACGCCTAACTTTTGTCTACGCATAACTTTAGAGTCTTTTCCTTACTTACGCGTAAGCTAAATTCTACGCGTAACTTCTAATTGTTACGCGTAACTTTGGTGTTTTTACGCATAAGTGCTACTTGGCTATTGTGATTTCTACGCCTAAGGATACTTCTTCATCAAAGGTTCATTCGACTACAAAGATCCATTTTTACCAACACAAGTTTTCAACATGTCTCAACCACCATACTCTAACTATTTCCCTTACACTTATCCTCAACAACAAGCAATTTATCAACAACAATTTAATCAACAACATACTCCACAACTTGGAGCAATTCCTCCACCACAAATGGTTCAACCACCGCCAAGTCTTCAAGTTCAACCCTACACAAATGACTTCAATCAACATCCATCAAGGAACACTATGAAGGAACCCACTTGGTTTGCAAAGATGTGTGAAGCTGTAAGCAGCCAACAATCAAGTCATGAGGCTGGATCACTTGATAGACCTCCAATGCTCACTCCAGGAAACTACGATCAATGGGTGATAAGGTTCTTTAGGTTTTGTGATCTGAAGAAGCCACATGGAAAGTTCTTAAAGAAGGTTATCTTGGAAGGTGCATTTGAGATGCCTACTGTCATTGTACCCGGAGATCCAAATGCCATTCCACCAAGAGATGAACAAACGAACATTGCTACTGTTAAAGACTTGAATCCTCAAGAACTTCTACACTATGAAGCAGATGAACTTGCAATGGAATATATCCTCTTAGGATTACCAAACCCAATTCTTCGTAGTGTTGATGCTCAAAAGACTGCACAGAAAATGTGGGATCATATTCGTCTTCTTATGGAAGGATCGGTACTCAATCAGGAGGATTTGGAATCCAAAATTTACTTGGCTTATGAACACTTCATGATTGAACCTGGAGAGACACTAGAGTCCTATCATCATCGTTTTTCAGACATCATCAATGATTTGGATAAACACAACATCATCATGCCAAGAATTGCAGTGAATACTAAGTTCCTGAGTAGTCTTGGTCCTGAATGGGAGAAGTATGTCATTTTTCTCCGTCAAGCGAAGAATATGCATCATTCTACATATGGATTGTTGTACGATTACTTGAAGCCTCATGAAAAGGAAGTTGATCGGGAAAGGATTCTCCGTGCTCAAATTGCTCCACCTACACATCCGGAAAATCAACAACTTGCCTTATATGCTCAACAAAGTTATCCTCCTCAACAAGCAACTCAACCAACTGCCTCAGTCACACCAAACGATCAATCACAGCAATCTCAACAAAATAAATTGGTTCCTTAGAAGAACAACAATGATCAAGCACTTCATAGTCAAACTAATGAGGAATCCGATCCGTTCGAAGCATTGCAACAGGGATTTGTTATGATTGCTAATGCTTTTAGCCGTTATACCAACAAATCCAACAATCGTATTCGTTCCTCATCCAATACACGAAATCAGGCTGTTGTGAACAATGGATGAGTTGAAGTTCAGAATCGTGGTTATGGTCGTCAAATGGGAGGTGGTCAAGGGTTCAATGCTATGGGAAGGAATAACAACATAGCTCAAGTGGTGGAAAAGGGAAATGCTCAGAATGGGTTGAATGGTCTTCGATACTACAACTGCAATGAGAAGGGACACCTGGCTAATGCATGCCTAAAGCCAAGGACTAGGGGCAGTGCTTATTTCAAAGAGGCTCTTCTTTTGGCTCTTAAGGATGAAGCTGGTGGATCTCTCACAAACAAAGAACAGAGCTTTATGACAGATGCAGACTCAGATGATGATATGGAGGACTTGCAGGCCAATGCAGCTGTTATGTTGATGGCTAACATGCATGAGTTACACATGAGTGAAACAGGCCCAGTGTATGACACTGATGGCTTGTCTCAGGTACCCGAACAAACCATCATCATATCTGAACTCATATCTCCGCCAATATCTGAATCCGGCACGGCTCAGACTGTTCAAAATGAGTCATCTACATCTCATTCTGACGATTTTCAAATAAACCCGGTAGTTACAGTTGACGATCAAGATGACCTTATGGTTTCCTTTGATAATCAAATTGACTCCGTGGTTGTACTTGAGGATCTAAATAATGATCATGTTGTTACTCACGTTGAACAAGCCGAACTGTTGCCTCATCCAGATTTTGCTCGTTTACTTCAAGACCATCAAATCAAAATGAAGGAATGTTATGCATTAAATAAGGAATTAAAAAGCAAAAATGCACTATTAACCAAGGATTTTGAATGCTTACAAATGCAACTCAACTTTTTCAAAACTCAAGAAAACCGTGAAAAAGGTTTTGAAGCCGCTTTTGCTAAATCTCATCAAAACGAAAAATATTTAGAGAGACAGATGCGTGATCTAGCCGCTTCGAAAAATGCTTTGTTTTCTGAAATAGAACAACTGAAACATGAACATAAAAAGCAAATTAACGCTCTCACCTTGGAAAATCAAAAAGCTAAGGCTGAGTTGTTAACTTGTCAAAAACAGTTCTCCGCATACAAAAAGCATTCAACGAATCGGGTAGATGACCTTCTTGAAGAAATTATCGGCTTGCAAAACAAAATTAAAGAGTTTAAAACTGTTGTTTACAAACATGGTGAATCAGTAAAAGCTATTGAAAAGTTTACCTTAAAACCCAATCCAAAAGGATATGGATCAAATCTAGCTGATTACAAACCAAAGCTTTCACTAAAAACATTCAAACCAAATCCTGAAGTTTCCAGTGCAGAATACAAAATTGATAATACTGTCATGAGTGTTGTTGAATATCATCGTCAAGAGGAATTAGATGCAGAAGACGAGAGTCGATCAAAATTAAAAAATGTTGTTTACAACAAACCATTTAATTATAAAAACGCGGTCACTTTCGTTACACCAACGGATTCTTCTAACACACCAAGGGTTATCATCAAAACACCTGAGTCTTCTTATGTTAATCCCCAACCAGATTATGCACAAACTTATGGTCCTTTACCTTCCATCAGTGAAGTAAACTCAAAACCTGAAAATCGAAAAATTCTTCGATATTTTGACATTTTCATGGCTGACCTCAAAATTTTACAACATGAGATAGAATATCGTTCTGAAATCAAAATTGATCATTTTCAATCGCCTCTGGCGCGAGAACAAAGAGACATTTTTCAGAAAAATCTTTTACCAAACGTTAAAAATTTGAAAAGTTGTGCATTAGCTTGGGAAAAGGATTTTCATAAGGAACTTGGAGTGATGAAGGTCGTTTTCGAGAAAACTGAAACATCTATTTCTAATACTAAACGTAAAAAGAAAATGTTGAGAAAAGATGTTGATCGACTCTTGAAAGATGTTATATGTGCTGATATCCATAATGTTGTGTTATTCCATTCTTTGCCACATGCATCTGATTATATCTCTGCTGATAATGTTGACTCTGTGGTAACTGTTGAGAATACTGATAATGTGCTTCAGATCGAGTCTTTAAAAGTTGAAAATAAACGATTACTTAACGAACTTTACAATGCAAAACGTCGTCTGCATTGGTGTGAAAAAGATATTCACAATCATCAACTTAGTTTTCAAAAGAAAATCGCTCAGTTGCAAACAAAATCTTTTGATCCTAAAATTGAGCAACTGGATGATCAAAACGTGTCTTTGAAAGGTCAAATCTCAAAATATGAACAAGAGCTTGTAAAATTTAAACAGGAATATGGTGTCATATTTGATTTACTCAATAAGACTCGTCATGAAGCATCAAACGAACTTGATCTCTATCTTGCTCATACTAGAGAAGTCATGAATTTTGCTGGTAACATTCGTTCTGAAAATCAAGATTTGATTCACACTATCTCTAAGTTAAGAGAAATGTTAGGAAAGTATGAACAACTTTCGCCAACCATCATTAAGAGATTAGCACCTGTAACACTTAGTAATCGTGCACCTAGAATCCCTACTGCCAAATCACAAGTTGCTAACGTGCTTCCTTCTACTGAAACAGGAATAGTTGTGTCTTTTCCAAACGTCCGCACTTCACAGCCTAGGAGCACTCAATCGAAGAATAGGAAGTTGCGACCTAAGAAAAGATCAATAAGGAATGCTAAAGTAGAAGAACACCCTAGGACTATGAATAAGACTCACGTTGCTTCCACTATAGATGTTGCGTCTAGCAAATGTAATAGAAATAGTGACGTAACGAATGCTAAACCTTTAAGCACTTTTGATACTCAGTCTGATGCACCTTGTGTTATTTGTTGTAAAAGTATGAATTCTGATTGTCATGACAAATGTGTTTCTAAAGCTATAATCTCTCGTTTACGGAATCCTAAGAATCGAAATACCTCTAGGCCCACTAGTTCTTCTAAGTCAGTGCTTGGTAGACCGCCTTCTTTAAATTCTAAGGCTAACATTGTTGTCCCTGTAGCTCCAGTTTCACCTCCTAAGAATGTAGTACCACCTAGTGCATTCACTAAGACTAAAGCAAAGAGTAGATATAGATGGCAGAAATGGATATATAACACACTAGGATTTAAATGGATGCCTAAAATCATTAATGTGTGCATGTCTAATATACCTGCTTCAGAACCCTCTAACAATTCGGGTTCCACATCTACTTCTATTCCATCTGTGTCGTCTGTGTGTAATGCAGGTGATACAGATCATTCTCTGGATTGTTGGTAGCGGATGTTCCCGACACATGACAGGCAACCTTAAACTGTTATCAAACTTTATTGCAAAGTTCATTGGCACTGTCAGGTTCGGGAATGATCACTTCGCAGCTATCATGGGCTACGGAGATTATGTCAATGGGAACATCGAAATCAACAGGGTTTACTATGTGGAAGGCCTCGGTCATAATCTGTTCTCAGTAGGTCAGTTTTGTGATGGAGATTTGGAGGTTGCTTTCCGGGAGAAAACTTGTTTCATTCGTGATCTACAAGGAAATGACCTTATGTCTGGCTCGCGTAATTCTAGTCTCTACACTATCTCTATGCAAGACATGGTCGCTTCATCTCCCATCTGCTTACTTTCAAAGGCAACATCAACAAAATCCTGGCTATGGCACCGTCGTCTCTCACATCTAAACTTTCAAACCATCACCAACCTTGCTCGACACAAACTAGTTGAAGGTCTCCCACGATTCCGGTATTCTAAACATCACCTTTTCTCAGCCTGTGAACAAGGGAAAAGCACTCGTGCTCATTTTCCTTCAAAGGTGGAACACAGCTCTCAGCATGTGCTTCATCTTCTTCACATGGACTTGTGTGGCCCGATGCGCGTGCAAACGATCAATGGTAAACGCTACATCTTAGTAATTGTTGATGACTACTCACGCTGGACTTGGGTATACTTTCTTCGAAGCAAAGACCAAGCTCCACAAATGATCATCACCTTTCTCACGAAAATACAGGTTCAGCTCCGCAACACCGTCAGGCTAATCAAAACAGACAAAGGAACTGAATTTGTTAACCAAACCCTTCGTGAATTCTATGAGAAAGTGGGAATTCAGCATCAAACATCTATTGCACGTACACCCGAACAAAACGGAGTTGTTGAAAGACGAAACCGAACGTTAGTGGAAGCTGCAAGAATAATGTTAATCAATGCTAAACTTCCAGATTACTTATGGGCAGAAGCTGTATCTACTGCATGCTACACTCAAAACTGTTCTATGATCACAAAACGCCACAACAAAACACCTTTCGAGCTTGTCCACAACCATAAACCGAATCTCAAACACTTTCATGTATTTGGATCCCTTTGCTATCCGAATAATGATCGTGATGATTTTGGAAAGCTCAAAGCCAAAGCTGACATTGGAGTCTTTATTGGATATTGTGAGAATTCTAAAGGTTACCGGATCTGGAATCGTCGTACAAAACAGGTGATGGAAACGATTCATGCTCATTTTGATGAACTCACGGAAATGGCTTCTGAGTATAACAGCTTAGAACCCGGTCACAACCGTTTAAACTTCCCTCAACCCCCATCATCAGCTGAACAAAGCCCTCAGCTCACTCGTCAACAAATGGAAAGGTTATTTGCTCCACTGTTCAATGACGATATTGATGAACGTGCTCCATGTGTATCCGCTGTTTCCGCTACTCAACCTGATAATATTCCTATACCTGATACACCTGCTACAACAACTACTGTTGAAGATGCACCTACACCAGTTGACTCCAACACAACAGTTGAACACACCGCTTCCAACAATGATGAACCGGCTGATGAAATTCTGAATGAAGTACCCCCACCTGCAGATTTTGATCCAAATGCCTTCTTTAACCCGTTTGCTAATGAGACTGTTGCACCAGATGTCGCGGAATCATCAACAAACCATTTGAATCCTCAGAATCTGCACAATGTATACCAACATCAACCCTTTACACATCGATGGACAAAAGACCATCCTCTGGCTAATATTATTGGCAACCCGAATCAACCAGTCATTACGAGACAACATCTTCACACAGATGCTGAACATTGCATTTATGCACTCACTGTCTGCCAATCTGAGCCTAAAAACATTAAAGACGCAATGACAAAACACAACTGGATTGAATCCATGCAAGAAGAACTCAACCAATTCAAACGTCTTGAAGTATGGGAACTGGTTGAAAGACCCACAGGGGTCTACGTCATTGGTCTCAAATGGATTTGGAAAAACAAATTGGATGTTGAAGGGAACGTAATCCGAAACAAGTCACGTCTAGTTGCTAAGGGTTATCGTCAGGAAGAGGGAATAGACTTTGAAGAATCTTTTGCTCTGGTTGCTCGTCTTGAGGCTGTTCGGATATTTCTCGCGTTCGCGGCTCATATGAATATGACGGTCTTTCAGATGGATGTCAAAACTGCGTTTCTCAACGGACAACTGAAAGAAACGGTTTATGTCAGCCAACCAGAAGGATTCGTTGATCCTGAGTTCCCGAACCATGTCTACAAACTGAACAAAGCTCTTTATGGTCTCAAACAAGCCCCTCGGGCATGGTACGATAATCTATCATCTTTCCTCATTGCTAATAACTTCACCAAAGGTTCGGTTGACCCAACTCTTTTTATACAATATTACGGGGCACATATCTTAATTGTTCAAATTTACGTGGATGACATCATTTGGGTCTACACATAAAAAGTTTTCAATCGCTTTTGCAAAACTAATGAAGAAAAATTTTGAAATGTCCATGATGGGTGAACTTACGTTCTTTCTAGGACTGCAAGTTTATCAATCTCCCGGTGGTATTTTCTTGAGTCAGTCCAAATATGCCCTTGAATTGTTAAACAAATTTGGAATGAAAACTTGTGATACTTATGCCACACCCATGACTCATACCAAGAAGCTAGACGCTGATTTACATGGGAAATTAGTTGACCCTACCAAATACCGAAGTATTATTGGGTCCCTCATGTATCTAACAGCTAGCAGACCTGATATTGTCTTTGCCGTTTATCTATGCTCCCGTTATCAGTCGCGACCAACTGAAACCCACCTCTCTGAGGCTAAAAGAATCCTCCGATACATCAAGGGAACCATTAACTTGGGGATCTGGTATCCGAAGGATTCTGGTTTTGAACTAATCGCTTTTTCAGACACTGATCACGCAGGATGCTTAGACTCAAGGAAAAGTACTTCAGGAGCTCTACAATTTCTTGGTGATAAACTGGTGTCTTGGCAATCAAAGAAGCAGGATTGTACATCGCTGTCATCAACCGAAGCAGAATATGTAGCCATGTCCGCATGTTGTGCTCAAGTCATATGGATGAGAACACAACTCAAAGACTATGGTTACGTATTTAACAGAATCCCGATGTACTGCGACAATCGGAGTGCCATAGCGATCTTGTGCAACTCAGTTCAGCACTCGAAATCAAAGCACATCGATCTTCGCTATCATTTCATCAAGGACCACGTGGAACAGGGTACCGTTGAATTATACTTTGTGGGTACAGAATACCAATTGGCAGATCTACTCACCAAAGCCTTGCCTCCTGCTAGGTTTAATGAGTTGGTCCACCGGATTGGTATGAGGTGTTTGACTCAAGAGGAATTGGATGACCTCTTAAAATAGTCTTAAAAACCTGTCAAACACCAAAATCTCTTTTGTAAATACTTTTTCAAAAACAAAATACAAAAATATAAAACCTGATAAAACAACAAAAATATTCTTCTAATCTAATTTTCCTTCGACATGGCAAGTACATTTCTTCCGTCAACACTTTTATCTTTCAAAATTCAGTATTTTTCCGATCAAGTGTTGAGGGGGAGAAAATTATCACTTAACTGTTTCAAAACATCTGTGTACTTGCATGTTATAATATCCCGGTTGTTTCTTTTATCAATGGTGGTAAATTTATTGGTTCACAGACACTCCTCGGACTAAAATTAATAACCTTTCAATATTTCTTAAGTCGAGGGGGAGTGTCGTCAAGTTTCTTTCTTAAAATCTTTGTTTGGTAACCAAAATGGAAGTTAAAAGGCTTTGTTTGAAAAAGGAAAAGGTGGAGGGACCAAAACTGTCAAAATGTTAAAGTTACTTTAATAAAAACATCCTCCACCTAACATTACCCTCACATTTATTACTTCTAACCTAAAAGATCCTACGCCTAATATTCATTCAAGAAATCTGTGTTTCTGATCATCAATCTGTAAGTGGTTTTGTGTTCTTAACGTAATTTTAAACAATTGTTTTGAATTTCATACAAATCCAACGGTTAAAACTTAAGATTCAACGAATTTTGTGTTTTACGCGTAAGGGTTAGAACATATAATCACTTGTTGTGTGTTTTTGGTTAAAAAGATTGTATCAAAATGCTTTAACAACATCAATGATATCTTTTCTATGCTCAAAATACACCCAGAAACACGAATTAAAGGATTTTGATAATTAGGGTTTAAGAGTCGATTTGGGTGTTTTCAAATGTGAAGGGTTTTGGTCAAAAAGATTGTTGTGTGATACTCATATCATGTTGAATTAAAGGTTTCCAGGTTCTATAACCACCCAGAAACTCTAAATGATTAAAAATTTGGAATTAGGGTTTAAAGTTCATAAGTTTGGGTATTTTTGATTCTCCACGATTTAGATGTTATAACTTGGTCATTGCACTCTCACAACATCTTAGACTTACCTGAAATACTTTGGTGCATATCCTATGGCTTGATTTCATACGCGTAAATTCTGAAACTAGGGTTTTAGGTTACTCGTAAGGTTTTCTACGCCTAACAGTTTAAATGAGTGATTATGTTTAAATCTGTAATTGAATGAATGTTGAGTGTCAAAATTGATGTTATGATGTTTTATTTCAGGCTTGCTACGCATAAAATTCAGAATCAAGGTTGATTGTTACTCTACGCATAAGGATTACCTTACGCGTAGGAAGTTATGCGTAAGAGAAATCCTACGCGTAACTACTACGCATAAGGTTCTACAATGGGACTACGCGTATCCTGTGAAGGATATGCGTAAACAGTGACCTCTACGCATAAAGTCTACTCTTACGAGTAAGCCTTACGCGTAAGGTTTATATACGCCTACGCGTAAGCTCTACGCTTAAGGTCCCCCTTCCCTACGCGTAACTTTTCTTACGCGTAAGTTGGGATCCTACGCATAAGCTTTCGTCTACGCGTATGTCATTACTGTTTACGCTTAACTTTGCCAAAACTACGCCTAAGCCTGGATTGACCTTCATTATGAATTGTTACGTGTACAAACTTGTTAATAAACAAATCATATCATCACGAATCCAATAATGTCACTAATAAACTTAAACGTTTGATATGTTGTGAACTATAAGTGATAAAATAAACTTTAAAACTTAAAGTTAACTAACTCACGAAACATTTCACGATGTCATTGGACTATTGGACAAACAAGTGACTTAGGACTCGTAACAATCATTGACACTGTATATTCAATAACTAGACAATAAGACCTTCTGTTGACTAACATTATGTCTTTCAATATGTTGGTTCTTTTGGCTAATGCTATTTCAGATCACGACATGGCTGCTCAAATGAATGTGGATGCACCTGAGGTTCTCACTATTGCTGATATCTTCCCCAATGGCTATCCTAGAAAGATTGGAAAGAACAACCTTAGGGTTGACTTTGAAACCCTTACTTGCTCAGAATCTTCCTGCTTGATTGCTATGGATATTCTAAGGAATCATCCCTACCAGAACATGCTCTCACACTCTGCTACTGTACCGGAAATCACGACTTGTTGTCCGAACCTATCCTTTCTATCAGAATCAAGGAATCGACAACTAAGAAGCAGGGTGCCGTGCTGCCTGATCACCTTCTATCTAAAGAACTCAAGAAGCTTGAAACGTACAAAAGGTATCTAGTTGCAGTAAAGGAAGGAAAAGTTGGTCATCTTGATGAAAAACCTTCAGGAACTCCTACTCGGAGAACCAGAAGAGGAAGTGCTGGAAGTGCAGTAAGTTCTGAAAGTTATAGGAAGCTTCCCAAAAGGAATCCTCCTCGTAAAAGGATTGTTCCCGTAAAGGAAGCTGAACCTATTCCCTCACCTGAACCGCAAAGAAAGCTTTTGGACGAAAGCTCTGAAGGTACTGACACAGATGAAGAGATTACCTACTCTGAAACTGCAAAGGATGACAATCCTTCAGTACCAAAACCTCCAAGTCCTCAAGCTGATAAAGGAAAAGGGAAGACTCCTGCACTTGTGCCCTATGATGAAAGCTCTGAAGAAGAAGAAGAGCTACTGGATCAATCATACAGGAAGAAGTTTAAATTAGTTAGACACCTTCAAAAAGCTAAAGAATTTGAACAAGAACAAATGGGTGGCCCCGGAGGATCAAGTGGTGATGTCCACTCTTCACCAGGTCCTGATGCGGTTAATCGACCCGATAAGGGATCTGGTGCCACCACTCTTGTGCAACAACAAAAGCTTGTGGAGGATACTATCGAATATGAGTTTGAGAAATCTGAAACTGAGAAGTCTGAGAAAGATAAAGATGCTGATTATGACAAGCTGCTTCTGGAAAGTCCTACACATACACAGAAGGAAACTTCTGAACCGCCCAAGGACCCCGAGTCTCCTCATGTCTCTTCCTCATCAGATTCTTCATCTCACTCCTCACCACCACCATCAAAGAAATCAACCAAATCAACATCCAAATCTATGAAGAAACCACCTCGATCTTGGATTTCTCATACTCATGAAAGAATTGTGAAAGCTGTCCCACAAGTCAGAAAGAAGGACATGCTATACAGAAAACTGAATTCGTTTGCTGACCAAATACAGTACTTAAATGATGAGAAAGACAAGATGCAGAAAGAAAGGGAATTTGTTCAGAAGTTCATGAAAAGTCATCGTCAAGAGGAACTGAACGAAATGATCGAAGGTTACACTAACAAGTACCTTCAGGATATCGTTCCTAAAGTCACAAAGGAGATGTTTACCAGACAACTATATCCGAATCTTATGCAGATAGCCAAGCAAACTATAAGATCAACACCTTTAACCGTCACAATCAATCCATCTGATCCTGTAGTTTTCACGGATAATGAATTGGTGGCCAAGCTTGTCACACAAATGTCTAAACGATCTGGGACATTTACTTCTGAGGAAGGAAAGCTGTTTCAAGCATTGCTGGACTACCAACTCAAAGAAGCATGTAGATTCGAAGCAGAAAAGCCTAAACGTCCTAGAGACGATGAAGATAAGGATCAGGATAAGCATGATAAAGCTAACCATCAGAAGAAGTCTGGTGAATCATCTTCTATGTTACCTCCTCTCCAACGGACTCCTACTCAACAAAGGTCTCCTCCGCGTTCTTCTACAGATAAACCTCAGGACGATTCCGAGTTACCACCCCTGACTCAGAAAACCGGTGATCACTTTGAGTTCACAGGTGCTGACGATGAAGAGGTCCTTGAGCCCCTACAACAACCCACCTCTCCCAAACAAGTTAAGAAACCAGAATCCTCATCTAGGCCAAAACAAAAGAAGAAGAAGGTGCCCATGGCTGACATCGTATCATGGCTAGATGACGATAAAACAGAGGAATTTGAATGGTTCTCTACGCTTGTTAACTCAACTCCCTACCCTGAAGAAGGTCAAGATCTGGTAGACGGTAATACTTTGGAGCATGCTAAGATAATGCAAGAAAAGTTCCATGTGAAGAAGATGACGAAATCCGAGTTGAGGCAAATCAAGAATGAAGCTTTTCAACTGTGGAAAGATAGCTCAGAAAGTGCCATCGAGGTTGAATATCACCTTGAAAACATTGCTCGAGCTATGTCTAACAACATGGATTGGCTCAACCCAGAAGCAAACGTCGACTTCACTAAACGGGACAACCCTCCATATTACACCGACTGGTCAAAACCACTACCAACGATCGGCCAACCAGATGAACCGAGGATTCCATTCAGATACTTCTTCAACAAAGAACTGGAATTTCTTCTACATGGTTGCGATGGTTCAAGGAAATACGCTACATCGTTGACACTTCCATTCCCATCAGCTATATACTCGAACTGCATAGCCATCGAGGAACGTGCCAATCACTTGTTCTCTGACAACGTGGAAGCATACGACCGAGATGCAATGTACGGGATTCATCACTGGCCGGAACGCCGAAGAATCTACTACAGAAGCTGTCAGGTTCAGAAGTCTCAACATGCGGTGTTCAGTACTAAGGATATCGTTGCCATCAAACACGTTGCTCTTTCATCTAAGTGGGACTACACTTTCCTAAAGAATATCGTGGTCAAACGACAAGATGAAAAAGATTATGCATTCTCTGAGGCTGACTTTGAGAATTTGTCTATCAACGACATTGAAGACATGTACCTTGCCAAAGTACAAGGTCGCATGAGACAATTTTCAACCGAAGTACAACGTGAATTCATCAAGTCATTGCTCATCTTCATCAGACGCATATTCATCAAGGAACGTCTAGAAGATCTTCAGCTGGCAGTTGAATCTTATCAGACCCGTGTCAACTTCACACCACCTCAGCTAGATCTTCCCGACATCAACCAGCTCTCACAATATACACTCATCAGCAAACCTTTCGGCGTCATTTACCGTAGTGAACTACAAAGAAATTGCTTAATGGCGTGTAGTGAACTTCACAAGTTTGGGGATCACACCTTGAAGATGGTTAGGGACGGATTGGCCTATAGGTTGAAGGACATACGTCACAAGATTGGGTCTCCTAAGCGATGGAATTCTCAGGATCGAAGGGATGTGAGGAGGATCATCAGAATGATTGATGAAAGGTTGTTTCGAAGGGATCAGTTCAGAACGTTGGAAAGCTTTGTTGGTGGTCGACCCATGATTAACATCACCGGCTATCAACGCCCTGTTCGCACTCCTGGCGACATCACTGCACTTCCTGGTACCCCTTGAATTGTTTCTTTCATTATACATTTGGATGTGTGATTTAAATATTTCTATGGCTTGTGCACACATAACAGTGTACAACCCGTAATTGTCAAGAAAGGACCCTGTGGTACGCTTCAGTGCCACAATCCTTATAAAAGGAGCGAAAGCTTCTTACTTTTGAGTAAAACCTATCAAACCTTTCATTTTTCAAGGTTTTGCTCAAAAGGACAAGTACTTCCCCATATGATTTTTCAAAACCTCAACCGTTTATATCACTAGTTGAGGGGGAGTATTTGAATTAAAACTCTGTTCACAAATTGTTCATAGTGGTCATCTTCCCGCAACACTCGAAATGGTCATATTTATTCTCAACTTTTCAAAAATAACATTTTTTATGCCATTTTTGAGGGGGAGAAAATTATGTGATAAGAAATATGTTGTGTAAATGCAAATGAATCTTTGTGTAATAGACTTAACCAACGAATTGACGGTACTAAACTGTTAGTAACTCGAAAAGACTTGTCCTGGACGGGTAATAATTTCAAGCTAGTCCGCTAGTGATGTAAATGTGTCTCGCAAAGGACTTGTCCGAGTAGAATGTACCATTCGAGAAATTCTTGGTAGACATGAACTCTGACGGGTATGACAACCTTTCGAGGTTTGTCTACACCTTCAAGGTAGTTATTAGAGCTAGTTGTCACCTAAAAGCTGACAATTTAACTCTTTAACTATACAACGTAACCGTGTCTCGCGGGGGATTGTCTATCTTGAGTTGATCAATTCTAAAGTGCGCGCTCTTCCCACACTGTGCAGATTTCCGTCAAAACTCTAAAGCACATGTGGAGGGGGAGTATTTCTGCTAAAAGATAAAACTCTCACTGTGGTTCAAACATGTTTTTCATTTACAAACCCTTTGAGAGATTCTTCACAACAGTGGTTTTAATGGCAACATAGGTTAGTCATGGAGTTATAAGGTGACTAAGGTTAGGAATAACCGTCCTATGATCCGCCAGAGCCAGAGGGATCTACCCAAGGACATCACAAATAGTTGGTACTTAGAAGTCCTTAGGTACGATTATAAAAAAAGGAGAAAATGAGAATCGGAGAAAGAAGGAGTTGAAGAATTAAAAAGAAATGCAAAGAAAAGGGTGAAAAGAAATAGCCCTCCAAATTATTTAACTTAGGGCAGACACCGGGTTCAATTCATATGATATTGGTTGTCACTTAGTGACGCCGGTATTGAAGATTAAAAGTCGTCATGGACCCAGTGACGCATGCACTAAACCTTCTTAACCACTCAAGTTTCTCTCTACAGAAGCTTGTTTCATTCTCACAGGGAACCCTACGTAAACTATTGGCTTTCTCTTAGAGATCGCTGGTATTGAAGAAGGAGACCCTCTCCCTAGTCTCCGCTCAGGAAAACCAAAACGCACTATTGAGTCTAGAGCCACGAGGTTCATCAAAAGATCTCTTAGGTACACTTGACATTTTATCACTTGACGTTCAACAATAAGAATTTCAGTGGTACATTTTCGAGTCCTTCACAGATCTTAGCAATCTGTCGAGAACATTTATGAGAGGTTCACAACTGTGATCCTCAGTGATTGAATGGAAACTCCTGTTAGGGTCAACATCAAACAGCCTTGACAGCAGGTCACTTCGGTAACTCCCCGTGGATTACGCGGAGTGTGTCTCAAACGGTCTACAGTCGTGAGGTGATGCTTCGGTGTACCTCAGCGACTCATCTGAACTGTAGATGTACTTCGGTACATCGCGTTATCTCACTTGTGGGACTCCAGTTCAGGAACGGCCTTTGTGAGAATTAGAGTTGTGTTTTCACACTATGCTGTTAACACTCTCGAAGTTCAAACTTGTAAGTGCCGGAATCCGCTTATTACTAACCATTTTAAATGTTTTCGTTTATGGAAGCTCCGGAGCGGGATGATCGTGCAGATTCTTCTCATGCTCACGCCAACATCATCACTAATGGAAGTTCTATTCAGAAGCAACACAACAGTCAGAATAATTCTTCGTCAAACCAAAGAATCTACAAAGTTAAAGACTTAAAGAACTTCATCAGTATTGTATTCCAACGTCAAAGAGCGTGTGAGCATGTTGAAGAATGACGTGGAGACACTGGAGCAGCGAAGCAGACCTGAGGCAGATTTGATGCAGACAACAACATACTATCACTTTCACCACAAAAAACAATAATCAAAGAACAAAGTTAACAATGACGTCAAAGCATAACTGCTCAAGGAAAACTATCTCTCTACACTGGAGAGATTGTTCGAATCGAGGCAATTCTTCTCACAAGAAAGAAGGATGTCAGAAGACGTCAGAGTTACTATTACATCAACGCCTTCACCGTTCATCACCAACACTTGAGGGGGAGATTGTTGGAATCACTCTTAGACCATAATCAAGTGTTAGTAATTAATATGTAATAGTTAGCTTTATTATGGCCTTTATGTTTGTAATTAGCCTTAGGCTTATGTAGAAGGCCCATAAGCCTAGGCCTTAGTCCATTAAAGAAAAGATGGAAACTAGGAGTGTTGCCCTAGCTTTCCTCCTATAAATACCTTATGTAAACCCTCACTTGAGGGTTGGTTGTTCAAGTTATTTCTCTCATCACATCTACGCCTAACCGTTTCATAATATCGTGTGTGTCTGTGTGTTTTACTTGTTCAATCGCCTTATCTCTTTCTATATTACTTGTGTTTGTAAAATTAGTGACCTAACATCGTGGAATAACTTAAGGAAAGAAGGAAAATCAAATCACTTACTAAAATGACATTCCGGATTTTAGGGTGTTATAATTCTGAATTAAAAGTCAAATGTCAGGTGAATGGTCGTCGATGACTAACATGATTTGGTGAGGGTTCTCACAATAGCCATGCTATCCTTCTTGGTTTCAAGCTATTACCATCATGGTTTGGAGTCTCAGCCTACCACACATACAATAAACAATAAAGTCGACCTTTTAAACATTCTATATGTGTGTTGTTTAAAAAACGTCTTTGCAAGGGATATATCTTTGGTTAATGGGTTCTAAAAGTCGTTGTATGAAAATTTAATCCACACTTACCGAGTATATTGGGAACAAACTAACCTACCTAAAACCCTTGGAGAGCCATACATATACTCCTTGCAAAACATTTGTTGCAGTGTTTTTAACAGAATTGTTTGCAAAGCATGTTGCAGCATACCATACTTTTCGAAAACCAAGGCAAGCTAAGTTACCCACTATTTGTTATTAAGATTTTGTACACAGTGTTCTATAAATCAGCACATTGCCCTATATGATGAAAAGAAAACAGAGGTTATGTGGTAACGTATACTTTGTTTGAGCAGGTTGAGATCAATTGAGAAGAGATAGTACCTTTAAAAAGATTCATACTTGTTCAAAAATACTTTTCTATGTAGCCAAAAAAAAAAAAAAAAAAAAAAAAAACTTTTTTAGTTATTAATGTTTACAATTTTATTTTTATGTGAGTAGTAAAAACCTGTGATTACCATTTTTACCCTTTGGATTTTTGAAAGTTGCATCCACCATACCATTTGTTTTTCAAAATTTTCAAATTTTTTTTGGAATTCGTTTGTCGAAAAACTTTTTCTTGTCTTATTCTATACATTTTCGTTCATTTTTTTGAAAAGTTTTTTTCAATGTGTTTTTTATTTAAATTTTTTTCCGGCAGATGTGATTTTTTTTCCGAAACTTTTATTTCGACAAAAAAATCCTGAAAAAAAAAATTTAATAAAATATTTGAAAAAAAATGGAAAAAAATCGCAAGAAAAGGAACGAAATAAATATGTTGGAAAAAAATTAGGGACGGCGGGTGAAATTTTCTCCAAACGATAAGGACCATTTATGTAATTTACCAAAAAGAAAAGGAAAAACCAAACAGTCCAGATTGACCATGCCTAGTAATTATTTTATTTGAATGAATAATGCCAACTGGAATTTGTTTGTAAAAGATTTTGCATAAAAAATTATTTAGTAGTGTAGAAAGGTTTCTTACGTTTTAAATATGTTGTTATAGTATAAAAAACAGTGTCCCGTCAATATAAAAAAAAATATAATAAAATTAAAAGAAAATCTGAAAGGCTATTTGGTTTGATGTAGGGTGGTATGTGAACCATTTGGAAAAACTATGCCTATCTTTTGAATTTGATAACTAATTTCACAATCCAAAACTACCATCTAATCACTTTTATAAGGGTTTTAATACTTATTTTAAAACTCGTATTTCATAAGGCTAGTCGGCAAGACGGGTGAGTGAGTCACCTTATGCCAAGACTCACGTGCGAGTCCATTGCCCAGCTCCCCATGTCATGCGCGAGTTATGGATTCCAATGACACTTAACGTGAGCCAGTCACCTAGCCATCTTGAAAAGAAAATCGGACCTCACTTTAAATTGTTACCGTTAGTTTATTAAAAAAAATAATAATAAAAAAAAAAAAAAAAAAAAAAAAAATCCACACTACCCCCACTTTCTCCTTATAAATACCCACCAAATCAATTTTTTAACACAAACTCACTGATGAGTGGCCTTTTACTCATCATTTTACACTCATAAAACCCGCAAAAATGACTAAAAACACCCTAATATATCAATTTATATCATAAATATCCTTGGAGTGTGTTTTTATGTGTTTCAGGTACAAAAGGATTGAAAACGGGGCAAAAACGGACAAAATCAAACTTAGAATGGAAAAAAGTGCATTAAACACGGAGCCAGGAGTGGTTTTCTACGTTCTTTGGTCAATTTAGGACCCGAAATACGTTTTTGAGTGAGCTTGGGAAAAAACGGCTCGAAACCTAACCCTAAACCAAAATTTCCTTTTTATCCTTTCACCCGAAACCAAAACTACCATTTTTCTTATGAAAATCATATTTTCATTAAAACCCAGTTTTTTTTATCAAAACCATTAAAAAAATTTAAAAATAATAAAAAAAAAATAAACTTTTACTGAAACTCTTTTTTTTTAAACTAAACCCTAAACAATTAATAAACCTTACCTGTTAAACCCCCAATTGAACTTTTCATATCCTTTGAACCCTCTCACAATCGCCCTTATGACCCCTTATCACTTACACTTTGAACCATACCACCTATTACCCTAACCAATCTCACTTAAACCCATCCTTACCCGTTTTTCTTTTCCTCCCACTTTTACCCAGAAATAGTCGAAACCCAAGAACCTAAAACCCTTTTACCTGCCAGACACAATCCCAAGCTCATCCCTTCCCTAAGGTAAGCTAGTATCACATGTTGCCATCCACCTTGGCAATCCCTGGCTTGAAGAAAATGAAGACCAATGGACAGCTGTGATTAGAGGGTTTGGTTTCCAAGATTGTTCAATGGCTGTGATTGAATTCAAGAAAGCAAGATGAGGTCCAAGGCTGTTTACACTCACAAAAGAAGCACAAAAGTACTTTGGCTCATTCCTACTCGTAAAAGAAACACAAGAAGCAAGGATGGAACCCGATCACATGTAGTATAAATAGAACAATATGTAGCCAAGTTATAAGGTAGTCAAGTAGGTTTTATAACAAAAAATTAGTTTTCAAGTTTTATTTTCGATTTTTAGTATTGTAATGTTCCTTATTTTAATGAAGTACTGATTTAGCTAAAATTTTGTTCTAGTTCCCTTTTTGCAAATCTGCCAAATAAGCACTTAAGTGCTTATTTTCAATACTGCTTATCTGAATATCAAACCTGTTTCCTTTAGCTTAGTTTAAATTGTTAAAGTAGTTTTTATAAAAAAAATCCAAGATTGTTCTTAAAAAATTCAGTTTTACAAACAAAAAAACCCTATTAAGGGGTGTTTGGTTTGAGTAAAAAAGGGGTTAAAACAGATTTTTACCCACTTTGGTTTTGAAAATCAATGTTCAGTAGTGTTTTTGAGTCCGATTTAGTAGCCTAGAGTAGTTAAAATCAGTTTTCAAAAGACTTAAGTAGTAAAAAAGTCTATCAAAAGTTGCAGCAGAACAGCAGCATAAGCTGCTATTCATGAGTAGTTTTTAGCTAAATTCCTTTGTCAAAATCTTTAGAAACTTGTTTTTATGAATCTTTGTTTACCATAGTCAATCTGTTTTAGAGTTGTAAGCATTTAGGATAGCCTTAGGATAGCTTAAAGTGCCTTCAAAATTACCCCATAATCTATCTTTCGGTTTTGTCTCAGACTCCACTGTCCCCATAATCCCTTTTCACAAGCCATTTACTAGCTCATTTTCACTCCATTTTAGCTACAATTTAGGTTTTTAGAGTCCTTGTAGTTTAGATTTAATCCGTTTTAGCTTTTTGTTGATTTTGGAGTTCATATTTTTGCTTATTTTTAAACCCAAAGTCAACCACTTGACTGTTTTGGACTGCAAGTCACAACAACATTACCATGGGAGATTTTAGCTTATTAAGTATTTTTTAGCTTATCAGTGCTTATCTTTAGCTTATTTAGATGCCTTAGGTGCTTGTTAGTTTTTTTGGGTTAGCTTTGATTAGTGTTAGCTTATTAAGTCCCTTGTAGCATTAAATTCACTTAGATTAGCTTAAAGCCAAAATGCTTATTCCTCTTATAAATTAGTCCACCCTCTTTGTCTTTATATTATTTTTAGTCCTTTATTATGCATGATAGCTTCCTTTCTCATTTAAACTACTTATCAAGTGCTTTTTATGCTCAAAAGTCTGCCTAAGGGGGTGTTTGGTTGAACTGTGTAAACTGTTGGGGAAATTAAGCTCTAACAGCTTGTTTTGGCTTTTTGAAAAGTTTTGTGTTTACTACAGCTGCTTATTTTCATCATTTATTTAAGTTTCAAAAATAAAATTTGAAAAAAAATTAATTTTTCAAAAATAAATTTTGAACCTTGGTCTCCACATTCACGACCCCAACACAACACCTCATAACCATCTGCCCTTGGGACTTGTCCTGGTCAGATGGTGCTTTATTAAATACATAAAGTACTTTTTCAGTTTTAGCTTAATAGCTTAGTTTCCTTTTTAACTGCTTATTTCAAAAAGCAGTAGCACCCTTTTGTATTTACTTAAATCCAATATAATACAAATCAATTTTAGTCATTTAGAACTTAGAAAAAATAAATTTGCATCCGTAGGGTTGATTTTTAATAATTTCACTCTTCAGGCCCGTTCCGACCCCGGTAAAGGCCTGGTTTTAGTTTCAATTGCATATTAGGGTTATCATAGCTTCGGTTATGTGTTTTACTTACTTCATATTCAAGTTCTAATCACAAACTTCAATGAATCCTTCAATTCACACGTCGTTGGGACACGAACCGGGTATCACTTGCTCGCTATCACATATATCACATTCATGAGTTTTGGCACGTTAACATTTTTCCTAAAGGGTTGATTTGTCGACTCTCGCGTACATTTGGTATTTTGATATTTGTTATATATACTTTTGAACAAATCAAATTTTGGCGTTGTTGCCGGGGAGGTGTGTTGCGATAATATCGTTGAAGTTTTGACGATTAGTGACTTGAAGAACCTTTCTCGTGAAGTTATTGCTTTTTGAAATATTATAAAACACAAAAATATTTTCCTTTTCATTTTGTATATATATATAAAAGATAAAAATACAAAAAGATTTTCCTTTTCATTTTTCTAATAAAATAGAATACACAATCAATATAACACTTTCAACTTGAGTGTTATCATTATAAGTTCCCAAACTAAAGATTCAAAACTTGCCTTTGTGTCGCTTGCGAAAAATCGGCTCACCTCTAATTGATAAACAAACTATAAGAAGGGTTTAAGGAAGGGTGCGCATTAAATTGTGACTTTAAAGAGACGGGTTTTTAATAAGCTTCGCACTGATATTTGTTTCTCCACTGCTTTGTATGCTTTTTTTTTTCGAGAGCTACCGCATCGCTTGTGATTATCGGTTTAAGTTCCTTGTGCTTTTAATTCGATCTTGTGTTTAATTGAAAGTGTATTTTTTGAAAGTGCATGCGCACTCGTTCACAAGCACATAGGCATAATCTTAATCAAGGAAACTTACCCGAGATACGTACCATTGAACAATCTGTTGAAACTATGGCACAAAACGTAGGTCTCGAACCTCAAAATCAAGCTCATGATCTCCGAACAATGGAGGAGCTTTGCCAACCGACAATGGACGGACGGGGTGGTCCACTCGCTCCGGTTAACTTCGAAGCCACGGATTTTGGACTTATGCATCACATGATACAACAAGTCCAAAATTCATGCCAATTTCACGGATTACCGGGTGATGATGCAAACAAGCATCTCGACAAATTTCTTACCGTCACCCAGAGTGGGAAGCAAAATGGGGTCACCGATGACGCCCTTCGCCTATACCTTTTCCCGTATTCCTTGAAGCATCATGCCACCACATGGTTTGATCGTCTTTTGAAGAATTCAATTCACAATTTCGATGAAATGATTTCCAAATTCTTGGAAAAATACTTTCTACCATCGATGGTGACGAAATTGAGAAATGATATTAGCAATTTTTAGCAGCTTCCCGATGAGTCCTTATTTGAAGCATGGGAATGCTATAAGCTTTAAATTGATCGATGTCTGAATCATAACATGTTACTCGTCACTCAAATAGATACATTCTATAACGGGTTAACATTGACACATCTCGTGACACGATTAATGCTGCTGCCGGTGGCACCTTTATGAAAAGGAGACCCGAAGAGTGCTACGATCTCATTGAAAATATGACTGCCCACCATAATTATTGGGATTCCTCAGCTGAGAGGGGCGAGTCAACGAGATCTACCACTTCTTCATCTTCGGAATTAACCACTCTCACCAAAAAGATTGAAAAGATATCCACCGCTATGTTAAAAATGTGTCAATTGAATACTAACCAACAAGTGAATGTCATGAACAAGAGTTGTGAGACTTGTGGAGGTCCACATTCTTATTTTGAGTGTCAAGCCACCGGTTGCTACACTCAAGAGAACGTATATGCTGCCTCGGGATCCTACAATACGGGAAGTAATACTTACCAACCGCAAGGAGACTGTAATCTTTTAAGCTATTGTTCTAACAATTACATTGGACCACCGGGTTTCAATAATCAAAATCAAAAAAATCAAAATGTGCAAAACAAAAACAATCAATTTAATCAAAATCAGAATCGGATGAATTAGGGATTTCAAAATCAGGGAAATTATAATCAAAATAGATTCCAAGATCCGCAACAACAAAATGTTCAAGCTCTACCTCCTCAAGCCTCCAATGAACTTGCTAATTACATAAAAAAAAATGAGGCTAAGATGATGGCTATGCAAAATCAGATAAATACCTTGAAAAATGATTTTATATCTGAACTTCGAACCACTAGTAGCAAGATTGATCAATCTCAAAGAAAGATTGAGAACATGTTTGCTAGTCTCATGAGTCAAATGAATCAAGCTTCAACTTTGGGAACTCTTCCGAGTAATACCATTCCCAACCCTAAGGGCGAGTTGAAAGCTATTACCACTCGTAGTGGTAAGTCATATGAAGGACCCTCGATTCCTACTCCTTCACGGATGAAGGATGTGGAACGAGAAGCCAATGTGATAAAGGACAAGGTGCGTATCTCAAGCCCACGAAGTACCGCACACGTCCAACATTCGGTCGTCCAACCTTTAATTTTGGAACCCGTTGTTCCGATGACCAACCCTAAGTCTTCACTTCCTTATCCTTCAAGGCTTAATGACCAAAAGCTTCGTGATAAAACTAATAGCCAAATGATGAAGTTTCTTGAAATCTTTCAAAAGTTACACTTCGATATTAGTTTTGCGGATGCTCTTTTATATATGCCCAAATTTGCGGCTACATTCAAGAGTCTTCTTAGCAACAAGGAAAACTTGGAGGTTGAATGAGAATTTCTTAGCAGTGCTTCTTAAAAAGTTGCCGGAAAAACTAGGAGACCCAGGCAAATTCCTCATACCTTGTGATTTTCCTATGATTGAACAATGCATGGCCTTGGCTGATCTTGGCGCAAGCATCAATCTAATGCCTCTTTCGGTTTGGAAAAAGCTTTCACTCCCAGAGCTTACTCCTACACGAATGACTCTTGAACTTGCAAACCGAACGGTTTCTCTTTCGCAAGGTGTTGCCGAAGATGTCTTCGTACAAGTGGGAAAGTTCCATTATCCTGCCGACTTCGTTGCTGTCGATTTTGATGCCGATCCCCGTGCTCCCCTTATCTTGGGAAGATCATTCTTGAAAACGGATCATGTATTAATCGATGTCTACAAAGGTGAGATGACTCTTAGATCTGGAGATGAAAGATTGGTCTTAAATATTGAGCACACTTTAAGACATCCTCTTGAGCACGGAAGCGAGTCAGCTAACAAGATTGATATCATTGAGGCTACATGTGAGGAACACTTCCATGAAGTGTTAAACATTCAAAGTGGTAATCACACTTCTTCCGAACCTACCATTGCTCTCTCTTCCCCTTTTCTCACTCTGTTTGAGGGAGGTGACTTCATCTTGGAAGAGATTAAAGCTAGTTTATCGAGTGAATTAATTTCACAAGAAATTGATCACGCCAACATTGATATTGAGGGAGAGATTCTTCTCCTTGAGATGTTGCTCAATGATGATCCATCATAACTCCCTCCTCAAAAACATCAAATTGAGGAAATCAAATCAATTGAAATTTTAATGATCCTCCCGAGGTCGAACTTAAGGACTTACCACCTCATCTTGAGTATGCATTTTTGGAGGGTGACGATAAATTACCCATCATAATTGCTAAAGATCTAAATGATGAGGAGAAAACCGCCCTCATATAGGTTCTAAAGTCACATAAGCGAGCCATCGCTTGGAAACTTTTCGACATTAAGGGTATTAACCTAGAATTTTGTACACACAAGATTCTAATGGAAGATAACTTAAAACTGGCGGTTCAACGTCAAAGAAGAGTGAATCCTAGAATCCACGAGGTTATCAAACAAGAGGTTCTCAAACTTCTTGGTGCCAGATTGATTTACCCTATCTCGGATAGTCCTTGGATGAGCCCCGTACATTGTGTGCCCAAAAAGGGTGGCATTACGGTTGTTGAAAATGAGTTAATTCCTACTCGATTGGTTACAGGATGGCATGTATGCATTGACTACCAAAAGTTAAATGAAGCCACCCATAAATACCACTTTCCTTTACTATTCATGGGCCAAATGCTTGAGAGATTAGCGGGAAACGAGTACTATTGTTTTCTCGACGGTTTCCCGGGTTACTTTCAATTTCCCATACACTGGCAAGATCAAGAAAAGACCACTTTCACCTGCCCTTATGGAACCTTTGCTTACCGACGCATGCGTTTCGGCTTGTGTAATGCACCGGGCACATTCCAATGGTGTATGATAGCCATTTTCCATGATATGATCGAAAAGACTGTGGAGGTCATTATGGATGATTTCTATGTCTTTGGGGACTCTTTTCAAACATGCCTCTCCCATTTGGACAAGATGCCTGAACGTTGTGAAAACACTAATCTTTGTCTAAATTCGGAGAAATGTCATTTCATGGTCAAAGAGGGCATTGTCCTCGGCTATAAGATTTCTAAGAACGGGATTAAGGTTGATAAAGCTAAAGTTGATGTTATTAAAAAGCTACCTCCTCCCATAACCATCAAAGGAGTTAGAAGTTTTCTTGGTCATGCCGGTTTCTATAGTCGTTTCATTCAAGATTTTTTGAAAATCGCCAGGCCGATGACCCGAATTCTTGAGAAATATACTCCTCTCATCTTTTCTAAAGAGTGCATTGAATCTTTTCAAACTCTTAAGAAAAAACTTACCGGAGCACCAATCCTAGTTGCCCCCGATTGGGACCTACCTTTTGAGCTTATGTGTGATGCAAGTGATTTTGCCATAGGTGCAGTCTTGGGGCAACGAAAAGCAAAAAATTTTCAGCCTATACACTATGCTAGCAAAACTATGACCGAAGCTTAAGCACATTACACTACGACGGAAAAAGAATTACTAGCCGTGGTGTATGCTTTCGAGAAATTTCGGCCATACTTGATCTTGTTTAAAAGCATATTGTATACGGATCACTCGGCCCTCAAATATCTTTTTGCTAAGCAAGATTCAAAGCCGAGATTGCTCCGGTTGGTTCTCCTTCTACAAGAATTTGATATCATCATTCATGATAAAAAAGGAGCCGAGAACCTCGCGTCCGATCACTTATCCCGTCTTGAAAATCCTCACCAAAGTATGCTCTAGAAAAAGGAAATAAATGAAATGTTTCCTCTCGAGACACTTAATGTGGTATCACTACATGGAGATTCGAGTACCCCATGGTTTGCTGACTTCGCAAATTACCATATGGGAAAATTTGTTGTTAAAGGGATGTCGTCCCAACAAAAGAACAAGTTTTTCAAAGATGTCAAGCATTACTTTTGGGACGACCCCTACTTGTTTAAAGTGTGTGCGGATCAAGTCATCCGACGGTGTGTTCACGGCCAAGACGCCATTGAAATTCTAAAGGCTTGTCACAATGGACCCATGGGGGGACATCATGACCCGAACTACATCGCCAAAAAGGTGTTTGACTCCGGTTTCTGTTAGCCCACAATCTATCGTAATGCCCATGACTTAGTCAAATCATGTGAATCTTGTCAACGTCATAGCAAAATTTCGCAAAGAAATGAAATGCCACAAAATGCCATTCAAGTTTGCGAAATGTTTTACGTTTGGGGCATCAACTTTATGGGGCCGTTCCCGTCTTCATGGGAGAACAAGTACATACTCGTGGCTGTCGATTAC
Organism: Chrysanthemum seticuspe; assembly: GCA_019973895.1. Lineage (NCBI taxonomy): Eukaryota > Viridiplantae > Streptophyta > Magnoliopsida > Asterales > Asteraceae > Chrysanthemum > Chrysanthemum seticuspe. The sequence goes on along the minus strand of BPTQ01000007.1, from coordinate 238,784,817 downwards.
TTTTCTAAACGGGTTGAAGCGACACCAACGACACCCAAGTAGTTGTCAAATTTTTGAAATCTCTCTTTGCCTATTTCGGAGCTCCCCGTGCCATCATTAGTGATCGTGGAATGCACTTTTGCAATGACCAATTCGCAAAAGTAATGCTCAAGTATGGTGTCACTCACCATCTTTCCACCGCTTATCACCCACAAAATAGTGGACAAGTAGAAGTTTCGAACCATGGTTTAAAAAGAATCTTGGAAAGGACCGTAGGTGATAACCGTGCCTCTTGGTCGGATAAACTAGATGATGCGCTCTGGGCCTTCCGTACCGCTTACAAAACACCCATCGGGTGTACTCCTTACAAGCTTGTGTATGGAAAGGCATGTCATCTTCCGATTGAGCTCGAGCACAAAGCCTATTGGGCCTTGAAGCATGCTAATGTTGATCTAAAATCCGTGGGTGATCACTGAAAAGTTCAACTCAATGAATTAAATGAACTCTGTGATCAATCCTACGAGAACTCTTTGATCTATAAAGAGAAAACAAAGAAGATCCACGACTCAAAGATCAAGAACCACGTTTTCAATGTTGGTGACCGAGTCCTTCTTTTTAACTCTCGGTTGAAGATTTTATCGGGTAAACTCAAGACCCGTTGGACCGATCCATTCACCGTTGCCAAAGATTTTCCATATGGTACTGTCAAGTTATCTCAAACCGACGGACCAAACTTCAAAGTGAATGGCCATAGGTTGAAGCACTACTTTGGAGGGGACATACCACCCATGGTTGTCCTGGATCTCCAAACCTTTCCTATGGACCAATGAATTTGGGGTCGAGTCAAGCTAGTGACTCGGTTAACAAAAACATTAGCACTTCATGGGTGACAACCCATGTTTCTGACTTCTTTCTATTTTCTAACACTAATTGTGGGGGAATGATAACATCAAATAGTCTTGAATATTAAGTGTCAATTTCCCCCGATAATGCTCATATTTTATATCATTTATATGGATTTACACTTATTTTCCTCTATATTTCACTTTCAGGTAAATTACGAGCATTGGAGCTAATTAGACGCGGATTTTGAGAGTTTATTGAAGGTATATGATAGTATGCCCATTTTGAAGTAATTACGGCGTAACTCTTCTCTCACATTACGCCGTAACAGAAGCGTGACTCAAAAAACCAACTAAACTGAATCTTAGGATTACGCCATAACTAATTAGGTCAAATGATGTTCCACGCCGCTGCAAGCTACGCCGTAACTCTTTCCACAAATACGGCATAACCATGATTTATTGAAGATACGGCGTAACTCATTCCAGATGTTACGCCGTAACCAGCTTTTCTAGAGCAAAATACGAAGAAATGGATGTTACGGCGTAACTCTCAACTTAAGTTATGCCGTAACCAGATGTGGCCTATAAATACCGCCCAAAATTCTACATTTCTCATCATTCACTCCACACACAAAATCAGAGAACATGGGTAGGAGGCTGAAGGCAGATCTCGAGGAGCATACGGAGCCATCTCCAAGGGAGAAATCATTCCCTAACGATAAGCATTAGCAATTTATCATTTTTTTTTACTTTCAATTCATTTATTTCATTATGTCAAACATTGAATCGATTGTTTCGGTTAATATGAGCGGCTAAGCACCTCTGGTGCTAGCCTAGTTATGATTCCTTAATTGTTTTGTTTATGTTTATATTGCTTTCGTATAATTGTTTCTAGTGTATGTGATAACACTCAAATTGTACATGTTTTATTAGCGTTATCTGTGCTTTTATATATGTTATTTGGTTATAATCATATGCTTTTGTTACTTAATCGCATAAAAGTGCGTATGCTAGTTCATTTGTAGCCAAGTGCAGGAAAGTGGAGAAAAAGACAGAAAAATAAGTAAAATACGAAGATTTCTCCATATACGAAGAATTCCCGAAAAAAGCAAGACTTGTGGAGTATATTCGAGAAGATAAATTCATCAAGATAGTGGTCCAAAGAATCAAGAATAAAGTTCAATAAGGAAAATGGGAAAGAAATGAAGAAAAGAAGCTAAAACGAAGAAATATTGGAAGCCTCATTGTTCCCGACACACCTTCACCATTTTGGCCATAGCTTTTGTATATTAACTCCGTTTGACCCCCCGTTTAAGGTCACGGAAAGCTAAGAGAAAGATCTACAACTTTCATTTTTGCCATTTTCTGTCAAAATGCTCCAGCCTGTCGGTCGGAGCCTGCAACCGAAATGGCTGGAGCACTGTCGAGAAGACCAGCCGGTTGGCTGCTGACCAAACCGATCGGCTGGGAAGACCTGGACAACCATTTCTTTATCACTAAGGCTCCAAACTTGTTCCAAACGATTCTAGGTCCTTCCTACATGTATTGTAGTCCCTTCTAAGCTCCTTGGTGACCAAGAAATGCATTTATAACCCCTAGGCTTGGAAGGAGTATAAATAGAGGCCTTTGCAACCATTTCTAAGCACCCCCAGCTTGAGAGAACACATCCACTCTCAACCTCTTCACCCCAAAGGTGTAAAATTCGATCCTCCACTCTTAAGGATGAATTTCCACCAATTACACCATCCCTTTCAACCACCACTCCAACTCTAGGTTTGAAATTCGATCCTCCACCCTTAAGGAAGAATTTCCACTAATTATTCGATCCTCCACCCTTAAGGATGAATTTCCACCAACTTATCTTCCCCAAAAGACCTCAAACCTTTGCCAAATTCATGTAGTGTGCTCAAGGGCTGATGAAGGCGTTTGGATTTGATTTTTCGGCTTGTAGTCAATTGGAGGCTTGAAGGTTGCTATAATCCTTCATCTTTGCCTATTGTAGTTCATACTTTGGGTAAACCTTGTTACTTTTATATTTCCATATATTTTTTATTGATATGATTGTTGAAGCTTTGTGTTTGATTGAAATAACCATGAATTTCTTGATACTTACTTGTTCTTATATTGCTTTTCTTGTTGGTTTGATATGTGATAATCGTAACCATCAACTTGCTACTTGCTTAAAGAAACAAACGACACTTGTAGTGCAACCAAGTCTCTTGGGACGACCTTGATTTACCAAAACCTATAGTACAACTTCACTAGGGTATATTTGCCCGAATGTGTTCCTAGTTAATCGGTAATTCTTGTTTACAAATTTAAAACCTCGTGCGAACGCATCAAGTTTTTGGCGCCGCTGCCGGGGATTTTGTTTTGTTCTTTGTTGTTTGTTTGTTTGCTTGTTTGTTCGAATGCTATATTGCTTTTGCTCATGAATGATTGTTTCTTTGCTCTTGTTTGATTGCTCTTGATGTTTCCTCATGATGTTTGCTTGAATGCTTGTCTTTTTCTTAAAATATCTAATTTCTCATAATTGCTCAATTGATCTTGGCATCCAAATCAAGTTTTTGATGTTGGGATTTCGTTTCTTGTTTTCTAAAAATGCTCATTTCTATGATTGCTTTCTAAATGTGCTAAAAAATCGTTTGCGAAAAAACCAACAAAACCGACCAATTTTGCTTTTTTCTTGTTTCGTGCGTTTTTTGTTTTATATTTTATGTGATCTCTTGCATGTCTCTGTGTTATTTGTTTGTGTTAATCTTGTTTAGATTGGTTTCATATCAATTTTGAATAAGACTATCTTGTTTAAATTATCTTGTTTTATTTGTTTTACGTGACTAATTGTGTGTCCTTGTGTCTATGTGGTTGTCGTTTTTCCATGATCGTGATTTTATTTTGTTTAAAGTGTTGTTTTATGTTCTTGATGTTTTTGTAGTTAATATGTGTTTACGTGTTTTATTTACTTGTGTTAATTTTCGTGTTCGTTACCTTCCGTGTTTTTGTTTTACTTTATCAATAAAAGGTTTGAAATAAAACTTGTTTAAAAAAAAAAAAAAAAAAAAAAAAAATCTCCTCCAACCTATTGATCACTCCCCGTAACCGATTCGGCTAGAAGGTGGGTCATAGTTTGGTTCATTCCAAACGATCGGTTAGATCCCCTGACCGATCGGCTGGACCAATCGTAAAAAAAAATATTTTTTGTATTTTGTTTTTGTGTGTTCGTGTTTAGATCAAATAAGTTTATGTTTCTTCTGGGATCATTCCTAAGATACTTGAGCATTAGTATTAATATTATTTTTCAATATTTTGTTGTTTTAAGTTTTGTTAATTTTTAGTACATTGTAAATAAATAAGTACATGTTTTAATTAAAAATGTTTTGAATTTAGTGGGTATGTTCATTGGAAACCCTCACGAGACTATAACTCGTCCACTCGGGCCACCGAGGGGTTTAAAGGCTTGTTGCATGCGCTAAATGCAAGCGTGATGCCTACGAAAGTGAGTTTTAGAATTTTACGTGTTTTTGGACATGTTTGCAGATTTAATAAGCTCTTGGAGGAAGGATTGGTTGGATTGTAACCTTACACTCTTGATTGGACATGTTTGAAAGACAAATCGATTGATCTCACACGCTAATGCTAGCGTTTGCTTAGCACTTTATCATATGGAGTTCGATTGATGTTTAGCCCGGGAAGTTTCGTTTCTCTTAGACTTATAGTTTTATTTTTCTCTATCTTACATACTTCATAGTTTATTTTTCAAAATTGCTTTATTTTGTTTCTTTGTTATTTTTCCTTTGTTTGTTTGTTTGGTAAATTATTTTATAAACTGACTTTTTTAAGTCCCTTGAAAGTAAGCCTCACCCATTGTGAACAAACTATAAGAGAGGTATGAGGCGAGTATCTCTGATTCCCTAAAGAAATTGGGTTTTTAATATGTTTCGTGTTGACCTGCTTCTCCGCTTCTTTGTGCATTTCAATGGAGCTACCGAGAACTCGTGGGAAAAGAATAAGTCACGTTTGGTTTTAAAAAAAAATAATAAAAAAAAAATTAAAATAATAAATTAAAAAATAATAAAAAAAAAAAAAAAAAAAAAAAAAAAAAAATCGCAACTAGTTTAATTTTCAAAGTTTTCTCGTAGTGATAGTAATAACAATAATATCAATATTTTTATAGTCGTTAAGTTATTATTCTTTTGTGTGCTTAACTTAAGTGTGGGGGGGAAATATAATTGTGAAAAACGAAACTCATTTTTAAATTTCCAAAATTTTTGGGCCAATTTTTTAAATTTTGTGAACTTGTTTGCAATCCATTCTGGTGAAATCTGTAATTTTTGAAAAATTCGAGATGTATCCTGATTAATATTGCAATCCATTCTGGGATCGATGACATTTGCTAGCACATTTTATATCCCTTCCACTAAATTGTGAGAATTTGAGCATGTTTCTTATATAGCATACATCTTTTATGCTTGAATCTTTTTTTTCTCTAAAGGTAAATTTTATAAAGAGAAAGGAGCCAAAAGGCAAAGAAACAAAGCACAAAGGGGACAAAAACAGCTAGGACACATCCCTAACTGCTCCCACAATGGCACAAAAAACAAATGGCAAAACAAAAACCCCTCAAAACAAATACAAAGCACATGACCTAAGCTAACCTATGATCACTCCATACTCTGAATACATCAACAATACACTGGGGCCAACCAATGCATTTTGAAACATCACCATATGCTAGTGACCACTAGGAAGCATACAAGCTAAGTAGATAAATAGGGGGCAACCATCAATTACAGACCAATACATAAGTGCCAAAGAGTATAAAAAACATAACCAAAAAACTATACTTAAACCATAACCATAACCCATAGAAACAAATATCATAGTAAATTCTCCTGTGAGCAGCATCCATGCAATAACAATCCAATCTTCCCTCTTCCAAATCTTGCATAAGAACCACTCATCTTTGCTATCAGCTGAATCTTTGAAATAATGCCCATATTGACATGAGCATACCACCAACTTTGTCTCCTTAAAAACCCTTGACAACCAAAACCCTGTGGGAAAAAGATTAAACAAGGGAAAAGAGAACAACAGTTGACCCCAATCATTAGTGACATAATAGCAAAAAATATACATCTGCATGCTCAGATCAGACCACCAAATACTGCTATAACCCCAATGAACAGCACCAACCAAGCAAGTACAATCCACTAAGAAAAGCAACCATTCATACTGAGAAACACAACCCAAGTCCCATAGTATAGAAACAGCCCAGGTCAAAATTAGACCAAGCATAGAACTATAAAACCAATTGTCCAGTGCCCTTCTAATACTACCAACTCCCATATACCACCAACTATTGGCCTTCCCATCATAGTTAATAGCCTTCCATCTAACATTGAACCATCCCCAATTAGACTTAACCCCATACCCTTTATAGAACCCATTACCCACCCAGTAACCATTCTTATGGTAAGACCACTCCCAGTAACATGCCCAAAAAGTCCTATAACTAGAAGTCCTAAAGCTATACCTTGTCTTCATCATTTAAATCATTAATATCAGCCATAAGTCTATCAAGAATACCTTTATACAAGTAAATTCTATCAATGGGGAAATTCCATACCTGAGCAGCAATGATGACATCAGGGGTAATCTTGAGCTTCAATCCCATGATTCTCAGTCTAACAGTTTAAACAAAATACACAGCTGCACCCAGAGTTAACCTTTGAATCACACTCCATATGGTATTTCTAGCAGGTCTGTTAACAATGCCTGAAATAATTTGAGCCCATGAATAAGATACATTGTCCAATTTAGCCATCCCCTTTAATCTTTCCCAATGTCTTCTAGAAAAACTACAACTGAAGAAAAGATGATTATTAGAATCTTTATAGTTATAGCAAATGGGACAGCTCATGTCTTAAATGTTTAACCATCTAGAAATCCTATCTTGAGTCTTAAGTCTTCCTTTGACAGCCATCCAAAGGATAAAAGAGTGTCTAGGAACACATTGAGTAAACCAGACATGGTCATACCAAATGACTTTAGGATGGTTATTCTTCATTACTTTCCAAGCCTCCTTGACACAAAATGTTTTCTCCTTTCCTTTCTTGTTAATCCAGACAGCTTTATCCTCCAATTCATTAACCAAATTAGGAGCATGAATGTCCATAACTTCCTCAAATCTAGTATTCCAGCTATCAGGCCAATTCCAACACCCTTAATTGAATAAATCAACAACTTTAGCCTTCATATCAGAACTACTGTGAATAAGTAATGAGTAATTAATCAAATTACACAAAGGACCTCTATGATGCCATTTATCAAACCAGAAAAAGCACTTCCTCCCATTACCAATTTTATAGTCAATAAAATTCCTGACTTTATCTCTAAGAGATAGGACTTGCCTCCAACTCCAAGAATTATCCTGACTAGGCTTTGAAACCCAAATAATATCATCTTTAAGCCATTGGGACTTTACCCAATCAACCCAAATAGATTTTTTATCTGAGATAACATTCCATAGATGTTTAGCCATTAAAGCTTCATTCCAAACATTTAATGTTTTTAAACCTAAGCCCCCTTCATTTTTCTGCATACACACCTCCTTCCAAGAGACACTATATTTACTACTCATTCCCCCATCAGCCTGCCACAAGAACCTCCTCATCATTTTGTCAATATCATCACAAATACCCTGAGGAAGAATGAAAATAGAAGCCCAATACACATTTAAAGAATTGAGGACAGTGACAATCAATTGAAGTCTCCCAGCAAAAGACAAATGCTTGTTTTGCCATCCATCAATCCTCCTCTTAACACTTTCTAAAAGTACCGTACAATCACTCCTATTAATTCTATTAGAGTCTAATTGAATTCCAAGGTATCTTACAGGCAACGTACCTTCATTGAAAGGCATCCCCAACCTGATTTCAAGCTTCACATCCTCATTAACATTGCCAAAATAAACAGTACTTTTGTTCATGTTAGGCCTAAGCCCAGAGGAAAGACAGAATTCATCCAAAGCTCTTCTAAGGACAGAAGCAGAAATCTTATCTCCATGGCAAAATAACATCAGATCATCAGCAAAACATAGACTAACAATCCCCAACTTCTTACACCCCCAATGATATTTAAACTTACTCTCCTTTCTAACCTGTCTCTTGATCATCAAAGTGAAGACTTCCATAAAAATTGTAAATAGGTAAGGTGAAATAGGATCACCTTGCCTCAACCCTCTTTTAGCTTTGAAAAAATCATGTGTTGGGAATTCTACTGAATAAGAATTCTGCTGATTGATACTGCAGACGGTTTCTGCTGAAGTACTGGATTCTGCTGAAAAAGTGTTTCTTTAGAAGTAGTAAAACCGTGTAGCTTGTTTCTGCGGATATAGATATTCCGCGTATTTTATAGTTAGTTAGGATATGCATGAGTTTTATTAGGACGTGATAATGCATATTTCTTTTAGTTTTATGAATATACGTTTTTTGTGAAACGGTTTAGGGTTCCTTGTCTATAAAAGGAACACATTAGTATGTATGAGGTACGAGTTGAAAAAACAAGTTTTAGTTTTATTCAAAGATCCATAGAGGATCAAAGTATTCTTAGTAATCTGTGTTCTTACTTGTGTTTGATTTCCGCTTTAGAATACAAGTAATAGAGACTTTCTATTAGTGTGTTTGTGATTACATAAACATTACTAACGATTCACGGTCTAAGGTTCAACAAGTGGTATCAGAGCCTTGGGAGAGTCTCTGTGATACTAAGAAAATCCTTTTCTTTACACCCTCACAACCAAACCAACCATAACATGCCTGGGTCAGACGATGGAACAGAAGTTACTCACAATCAAAACACCACATCTTTGCAACAACTCAATCTCACAAACAGCAATGCAAAGTTCCCATACCTCAAGAAGGAGGAGTATGAATTGGATCAGCAATATTGATTGGAATCTTTGGGAAGTTGTCCGTAAGGGTAACAGTTTGAAGAAGTGCGTCAAAGATGCTGATGGTGTTATTACCATTGTTGGTCCCAAAACTGCTGAAGAGATACTAGCTGTTCAGAGAGAGAATAAAGTGAGAACTATTCTCCTACAGGCTATACCAGATGATCACATGGGTGACTTTCACTACATAGAGGATGCTAAGGACATCTGGATGGCAATCAAGGCTAGGTTTGGTGGGAATGACGAGTCAAAGAGGATGAGGAAATCAATGCTGAAACAGTAGTTTCAAGAATTCCAAATCTCTGAGGAAGAAGGTATTCACAAGGGATATGACAGGTTCCATAGGATTTTGAGTCAATTGAATCAGATGAAGGCGAGGCCAGACAATGAGGATTGCAATTCAAAGTTCTTACTATCTTTACCTCTATCTTGGTTGCAAGTAAGCATTGCACTCAAAGCAAAAGGTGTTCTAGATCTGGTCACTTTTGATGATCTCTACAATAGACTTAAAACTCTTGAGCCTGATGTCAGAAGTCCCTTTCGTTCATCCACTCCCACTTACTCAGCTTTTGTTAGCACCTCCTCACATAAGATGACCTATGCTCCAAGCCCAATTTCCTTAGCATCATCATCCTACATCACCACCACATCAAATTCTCAACCTAAATCTAGTGGTGTACTGGAAGATGTGATTCACTTTTTTGTTGCTGATTATGACAATCAGCAGCAACTAGCATTTGAGGATTTTGAACAGGTGGATCCACTTGATATGGAAGAGATGAACTTGAAGTGGCAACTGGCCATGCTCTCAATGAACATCAAGAAGTTTGAGAGTAAGTCTGGGAGAAAGTTTGGTTTCCAAGGAAGAGATTCAGCAAGATTTAACAGAAAGAAAGTTAAGTGCTATACTTGTGGTCAGATGGGTCACTTCTCAAGAGAATGCAAGGATAGGAAGGCTGGTGATGAGGTTAGGTATTCTACCTATCAGCAGAATCAAATGGAAGCTGGATCCTCCAAAACTTTGGTCACTCTGGTTGACCATGTTAATTGGACGGTGCATGATCCTGATAATGATGAAGCTAATGGTTCTGAGCAGAGTGGATTGCTGGCAAGCTGTACTACAGAGGATAAGCATAATCAAGTTGCCTTAATGGGCATCTCTCAGGTACATAATTATGTTTTTGGTTGTAGTGAAAGATATAATGAACTTAAGGAAGCTTATAATGAATTGAAACCTAAATATAATGAATGTTATGTCGAAGTTGAGGCTTACAAACAGGCTTTAAAACTTTAGAAAGACAAAAAATTTGGTTTCAAAAGAATCAACTTGCTTATGATGAAAAGATAAGGGTGTTAGAAAGTGATTTGGAATGTACTAAAATTGATTTAAAATGTACTGAGAAAGAAAAAGCTGATGTAGTTTCAGAAAACCAAGTGCTGAAAAAGAAACTAGATGAGGAAGTAGCTAGACATAAAGAATGGTTAGTTTCAGGTGACAAAGTAGCTAGATTTCTCTATGGTAGTCAATCTGTAAACTCTGGGATAGGTCTAGGTTTTAAGAAGTATGTTGTCTTAGAAGCTAGAACTGATATGCGTAAATCTACACCAGCAGGATTAGCTAATTATGTTAAAGAAGGAGACTTACATGTTGTACCTGGACCTATTAGAGGAGAACATATGACCACTGACCTTTCCATCACTATAGACTTTGATGGATCACACCATCTTTATGGCAAAAATTCAAGAGACTTGCCAGACCCTGATTCTACATCTACTGACTTTGTCTCTTGTTCTGACTGTGACAAGTCCTCTGACCAAAGGTCTACTACATATACCAGTTGTGATTCAAGTGAAAAGTCAGACCTTCCCAAGACCTCAGCCAAGACTACACCCAAGACTCCCTACAAGCCTGTTAGAGTTGCTGCCGAGGAATCAAATTCCAAGACAGTTTCTTTTGAAGACTTGTCATTTAATTCTTTGCAAAACAATGTCTTTAATTCTGTTAAAAACAATTCTGTTAATGTTTGTGGTTTGAATGCTTTTGAATGTAATGAAACATCTTTCACTTTGAATAAATCTTCTAACAAGAAGAAATGTTTTGTTTGTGGAAGTAAATTTCATTTGATTAAGGATTGTAATTTTCATGAGCAAAGAATGGGTGTATGTGCTAGTCAAAAGAAACCTAGACCAATGTGGAAAAATGTTAATGATATACCATGTTTTGTTCCACAAGCAACTTATAAAACCAGCAAACACAATTCTGCTGATAAATTTTCAAAATGGAGCAGGTCTGTTGCTAGACCATATGTGAAACCAACTAGTTCATATTTTCAAAATGGTTATTGGCCTGGATGTTTTGACTCTATATTTTCAAAATAGTTGTTCTTGGACTCAAAAGGGACCTAATTTTCAAAGGAAGCCCAAGCACAATGGTGGATCTTATACATTTACATGGTGTTAGGAATTAGAAAATTCCATAGTGAAGAGTCGGTCACCCCTAATATTATCTAGCATAAGTTAGCTCGTAGACATATCGTTATTTACGTTATTTAGTAGTTTATTTATTAGTTTGTAGCGTAGTATAGCTTAGTGCAACACCGTGGAGGAAGGACGGGTCTTTACCCACTGTATACCTGATCCACAGGCCGATAGGAGGTCGTTATGTTTGTAACTATTTATACCCTCTACCTCCCAAGGTAGAGGGTTGGACCTTTCATTCATCTTAATCTAACCTTCTATGTTTTCTTTCACTTTCTCTCTCTAGAAAGGCTCCCACTTTCTCTCTCTAAAACCTCTAAATAATTCGACCATATTATTGTTTGTTATGTGTTTATGAAATCCAATATGTTACAATTGGTATCAAGAGCCATGGTTAGACCATATCTTGCACATCTTTGGATTTATAGTGGTTTTTAGGTGGTTTTTTAGTTTGAAAAAGTTTAGTGGTTTTTGCATCATTTGGTTGATTTCTTGTGTTAAAGTTTGAATTTTGTTGGTACTTTTATGTTTAGAATCATCACAAGTGTTTAGGTTTTCATTTGGTAAGCGTGAATCATCTTGGTTGGGTTGTTTTTGGATTAAAAAGTGATGTTTATATGGTTTTTCAAGTTAGCGACTTAGCTCACGGAGTATATTCTTCCTAGCGACTTGCTTCACAAAATTGTAGCGAGTTACAGCTTTAAACCTAGCGAGTTAGACCTAGCGAGTTAAAGTACAAGTAGTGGACTCTCCACTACGGGTAGCGACTTGGTGGTAGCGACTTGGTCTGTAGCGAGTTGCTCTTTAGCGACTTGCATTGTTAGCGACTTGAGTAGCGAATTGCTGCTGAAATTTTGCTAGCGACTTAAGTGTTAGCGAGTTACCACTTAGCGACTTACATCTGGCTAGCGACTTGGAACTCTAGCGACTTAGCGTGGTGGCGAATTAGGTGCTTAGCGACTTGGTTCAAGTGTTATAGCGACTTGGTTGATTTTTACGAAGAAGAGGTTCTTAATAAATC
>BPTQ01000007.1:238516395-238762976 GCA_019973895.1 Chrysanthemum seticuspe | reverse complement strand
CATTGTATAACCTAAAGTATTTGTGTATTGTTTGTTATTATACCAGCTTAATAAATCTCCAAAATCTCTCTCTTTCACCCTCGGAAAGATCTCTCTCTTTCACTTTCTTTTGTATCTTCCAATCTAATTCTACTTACTTTCCAGGTTGGGAGATGGAACCCTCCATCTCCCATATTTATCAATGTTTGTATTGCTGGAGGATAGCCGGACACCTAGTCCATATGTCACCCATTTCTGGGCAGGAAGGAGGTGCCACAACGTGATTCGATATGATGCGATGTTTGATTATTTATTTGATGATTTATTGCATTTATTGCTATACAGATGCTCGATTGAATACGATCTATTATAATCCCCACTGGCTGAGAAGTGATACCTTAAAAGATTAAGGATTGTTAGAGGGGGATTCCCTCCAGTGGGGTACAAGGAGGTCGTTATGTTTGTAACTATTTATACCCTCTACCTCCCAAGGTAGAGGGTTGGACCTTTCATTCATCTTAATCTAACCTTCTATGTTTTCTTTCACTTTCTCTCTCTAGAAAGGCTCCCACTTTCTCTCTCTAAAACCTCTAAATAATTCGACCATATTATTGTTTGTTATGTGTTTATGAAATCCAATATGTTACACATGGCCTAAATCTTATGATCCACAAGGCAGGCTCAAGTCAGTGATGACTTGAGTCTCCATAGTGTACTAATATTTTGTATATTTTTTTGTTGTTGTTGTAGGATCATCCTCTGCAGAGTAAGGAAGTCGGCATTGTAGATAGTGGTTGTTCCAGAAGCATGTTAGGAAACAAAGATAAGATGCATGATTTTGTACCTATTGCAAGAGGAGGCAATGTGACTTTTGGTGGAGGAGATGGTAGAATCACTGGGAAAGGTACTATCAGAACACCTCAGTTGGATTTTGAGAATGTGTACTATGTCAAGGAACTGCAACATTTCAACTTGTTCTCAGTATCACAAATTTGTGACACCAAGCACAAAGTATTCTTCTCTGAGGATGAATGTCTTGTTCTCTCTAAAGACTTCAAACTTTCAGAAGATACATCCATTCTGCTGAGAGTTCCCAGAAACCACAACTTATACACATTCAATTTGAATGATGTTCAACCAGAAGGTGACCTAATATGTTTGTTGACTAAAGCATCCCTGGATGAGTCTACAAAATGGCATAGAAGGATGGCTCATGTGAACTTCAAGACCATTAACAAGCTTTCTAAACTTGGTCTAGTTGAAGGACTTCCTTCCAAAGTCTTTACTAATGAACACAATTGTGTTGCCTGCAACAAAGAAAAGCAACACTGAGCCTCATACAAAGCCATTACAGCTGTGAGCACTATCTCAGAACCTCTTCAATTGCTGCATACAGATCTCTTTAGTCCAACCCAAATCAGAAGTATTGATCACAAGTACTTTTGTCTGGTAATCACTGATGGCTATAGCAGGTTTTGTTGGGTATTCTTTTTGAAAACTAAAGATGAAACATCTCAAATTTTAAAAGAGTTCATTACACTTGTTGAAAACCAGCTAAACAAAAAGTTTAAAGGTATTAGGTGTGATAATGGGACAAAGTTTAAAAATGTTGTATTAATATCTGTAAGTCTAAAGGGATAAAAAGGGACTATAGCAATCTAAGAACCCCACAACAAAATGGGGTTGCTGAAAGAAAGAATAGGACCTTAATAGAGGCAGCAAGATCCATGCTTGCAGACTCTAAATTACCCACTATGTTCTGGACTGAAGCAGTAAGCACTGCTTGTTATGTTCTAAACCGGGTATCTATTACTAGACCTCATTTCAAGACACCTTATGAACTTCTCACTGGGAAAGTTCCTGATATTCATTATCTCAAACCTTTTGGATGTCAAGTGACCATTTTGAACACAAGTGATCCACTAGGAAAATTTGATGAGAAAGCTGATGAGGGGTATATTGTGGGTTATTCAGCTCATAGTAAGGCTTATAGGGTATATAATTTAAATGCTAAAAAGGTTGAGGAGACTCTTAACCTGAGATACCTAGAAGATAAGCCTAATGTTCAGGGTCAAGGTCATGTTTGGTCCTTTGACTTGGATTACTTAACTGATTACTTGGGTTATACTAGATATGTTGCTAACCAATCTACAAGTACACAGGAGTCTCCCACTGACAATGCAGGTACCCTGAATGATGACTCAGATAGTGAGTCTGAGCATGATGAACAATCCATTGTTGTACCTTCCTTTTCCCCTAACCATTTTGAATTAAGTGGTAACTTCGAGATTGGCTGCATGCTCTGATACCACTTGTTGAACCTTAGACCTTGATAGATCTTTGAGCGCTCATGAATCGTTAGTAATGTTTATGTAATCACAAACACACTAATAGAAAGTCTCTATTACTTTTATTCTAAAGCGGAAATCAAACACAAGTAAGAACATAGATTACTAACAATACTTTGATCCTCTATGGATCTTTGAATAAAAGTAAAACTTGTTTTTTCAACTCGTACCTCATACATACTAATGTGTTCCTTTTATAGACAAGGAACCCTAAACCGTTTCACAAGAAACGTATATTCATAAAACTAAAAGAAATATGCATTATCACTTCCTAATAAAACTCATGCATATCCTAACTAACTATAAAATACGCGGAATATCTATATCCACAGAAACAAGCTACACGGTTTTACTACTTCCGCAGAAACACTTCTTCAGCAGAATCCAGTCCTTCAGCAGAAACCGTCAGCAGTATCAATCAGCAGAATTCTTATTCAGTAGAGTTCCCAACACCATGGTACTCACCATTAACACAGATAGAGAAAGAAGCAGATTTCAGACAAACCATAATCCAATTAACCATCACCTTATGAAATTCAAAGCTTTTTAGACAAAATTCTAAAAATTCCCAAGACACAATATCATAAGCCTTTTAGATGTCCACCTTAAAAGTACATCTACCCACCTTTTTCCTACAAACATATCCACACATAAGCTCCTGGGCAAGCATGATGTTATCACTAATATGCCTGCCCTTAATAAAAGCACTCTGATTAGCATCAATTAAATCTTTCAGAACCCCCTTAATTCTATTTGTAATCACTTTACTAATACACTTATAGACCACATTGCAGCAAGCAATGGGCCTATAGTCAGTGACTTTAGAAGGAATTTAACATTTGGTAATAAGTGAGATAATAGTAGTATTGAGCTCACCTAGCATTTTCCCACTAGTAAAAAATTCTTTAACAGCAGTGCACACATCTTTACCAACAATATTCCAAGATGCTTTGAAAAACTTACCTGTGAAACCATCAGGGCCAGGAGCCTTGTTGTCATCAATGTCAAATAAAGCAGCTTTAATCTCTTCATCAGTAATATCCCTAATCAGATGTAATGCACTCTCACCATCCAACTTGTTTTTGAAAATGTCTTTGGGATCTTCAATGGCAAACACTTCCTGACAATTTCCAAGGAAATTTTGGAAATGAGATACAAAAACATTAGCAACATCTTCATTTTATAAACATTCCCCAATTCATCTATAATACATAAAATCCTACTTTTACTCTTTCTTCCTTTAAGGAGATTGTGGAAGTAAGCACTATTATGGTCACCTTCCCTCAGCCATTCCACCTTAGTCTTCTACTTTAAAACTCTTTCTTCATCTAAAACAACATCTTTATAAGCATTATTAAACACCATTTCTTCTTCTCTTAAATTAGCATTCTTAGGGTCTTTGTCAAGCTCAGATTGAACCTTCTTCAGCTCCTCCTTTAAACATTTAACCTTCTCAAAAACATTGCCATTCTTTCTATTGAGATCTCTGATATGTTTCTTCATATTCTTCAGTTTCTTAGCCAGAATAAACATAACATACCCATTGATATTAACATTCCAATTATTCTTAACATTCACAAGGAAATATTTCTTAACACCTAAAAAATTCATGAATCTAAACGACTTCTTTATTCTCCCAAAACTGTTAGGAATGACCAGCAAGGAAGGACAATGATCAGAAGTAACATATGGAAGGAAATTAGCATAACAAGATCCAAATTGATCCAGAAAATCACTGTTACTCATCACTCTATCAAGTTTTTTCAAAATACCACATTCAGGGTCATTTCTCTTTTGAATCCAAGTGAAGAAAAACCCACTCATGGCTACATCTTCCATATCCAGATGCTCCATACAACTCCTAAACTCTTGAACCCCATGGTAGTTATCCACAAAACCATTAGAATGTTCATCAGCATACATGATAACATTGAAATCACCTAAAATGACCCATGGCTTATCCAAAGTAATAGCCATATGATCATTAAGATTTTCCCAAAGTTTGATTCTATTCTTAGCTTCATTATCACCATAGATTAAAGACACAAAAAACCTTCTTTTATCTTGAATAATCTTAACTTCAAAATGCATAACTTGACCCAGGTTAGAAAGAAGTGTGGCTTCAATAATGTCATTATCCTAGCCCACAACAATTCTACTCCCCTTTTTTGGGTAAAAGGGTTAATTTACCCCGGTAAAATTCATTACATCAAAAAACATTGAAGTACATAGGATGAGGGTGACTCCCTCATCTCAGTCCCTTAGGACACTTACACGTAACACTATATAAGAATGACATGCCATTCTTATAACTTACAAACTAAAAACTTTCAACCTACAATGACTATACAATTGAGAAATATGAAATTAGAAGCTTGCAACACAAAGGGAGCACAAAGAGCATAGTCACTATAGAACTTCCAATCAACTTCCATGCGATCCAGCAACACCATCTTTGAAAGACATGTCGAACATCCGCAAGACAAATAGGGAGAAAAACCCTAACTTCCAGCATCAAGATCATAATGAAACCCAAAATCAAATCAATAATGCTCAGCCATAGGTCACATTAGAATGAACAAACACCCTCACACCCACAATACAATTCCATCAGTAGCATAGCAAGGGAACAAGTATTGGGACAATAATAGAGTTAAAAAAAACTCTAACTTCCATCAACATCGAAAAGAACAGACCAAAACCATGGTAAGGATCTAATCATGCGATCAATGTTTAACCAAAAACAACAATAGCAAGATTCAATGCATCATCAACGTGAAAACCAAAGCACAAACGAATCTGCCATTGACAAGAAATAGGATGTAACAACCCTAACTTACCAAAAATTCTACACCCCTTGATACTCTCAGCAGAGTTAGTAAGCCAAGACCATTTCCCAAAAACATTATCACAAACAGAATTAACCATCTTCTTGATAATTCTAGTCTCAATGATAGCACACATATTCAACTTATTTTCAGAAATCAACAAATTAACTTCATCTTGCTTAGAGGCATTAGTTAAACCCCTAATGTTCCAGGCAGCAATTTGTATATTCATTTAAAACTAGAAGAGGGACCAACATCAACATTACCAAATCCATTTGCGATTGCAGCATCAGCAGGGCTATATACATTGTTCTGAGCAATGAATGTAGCATGAGCAGTGAAATCATTTCCCACTTCATCCTCCATAGCACCATTTCTCTTAGATACATTATCTTCCATATTCCCAGAACCATTATCCTCCTTTAGCCTACTTTCATAGAATTCAATCATTTCATCAGTCCAACTCTCTTTAACTTCATTAGTGAAAGGTTTCTCAGAACCAATAAATAGCTCTACTTCAGCAAACTGTTTAGCCAGAATCAAACCTTGTAACCTCATAACTTCACCCCTATAAGCATTATCAAACACATTACCAAACACTTGAGTTCTTGAAACACCAGTTGCTTCCATTTCATTAGCCACCATATCTTCAGCAATTTGATGAGATTTAGAATCGATGTTTCTATTACTAGAGCTAATTTCTTCTTCTAAACATCTGATCTTCTCTTTTAGCTTCAATTTCAATGCATTCTTTTTAACTTTAGCAAATCTGCTTTCATAATATTCCTGCAAATCTTTAGGCCACTTGTCCTTTTCTTCCTTATCAATGCTCATTCCCATTTCAATAGCCACATCAATGTTAACCCTTATACCCAATAATTCATTCTGAACATTTTCCTCATCTTCGTCCGCCAAGATTGCATATCTATTCTTTGTACTGAAATTCTTTTGAGCAATATGTTTCACTTGTTTATCCTTAGCCTTTTTAACTTCCTTATCCTTTCCTTGTTTGTTCAATTCTTCTAAAACTGGATGCTTGTCTTTCACAATATTCTTACCAGGGATGGACCTTTTGTCAGTATTAGCATTAAAGCCACCATATGCCCCTCTACCACTAAGACCTCCTCTACCTCTAATACTAGCTCCTCCTCTCCCATAACACATATTACCTCTACTACTGGTTTCACCATAACCAGTGTTATTCACCACATTAGTACTATCATTCTTCTACCCTTGACCACTACTTAGACCATAAGCTACATCTGATTTAGCCCCAGGAACCTGAGTTTTAACAATCTCAGCAATACTTCCTTAACCTTTCCTATTTTGAACATTTTGCCATCCCTCATTCACTTTAGAGTTAGGATTAGCCCTCTCATTCCCCTGCGCTTTAATTCCAGCCCTCTCAGCTTTCTCCTCCTCTGTCACAACTCTATTATTACAGCTTCTCAAGTCATGTCCAAAAACTTTACATTGAGAGCAGATAGGAGGCTTCCATACATATTCCACTTTAAGATTCATCGATCTACCCAATTTTTTATACCAAACCTCCACAAAATCCACTAACCCCTTAGTAGCATTCACCTCTATCAGAACTCTAGCAAAGCTAGCTCTACCATAAGTTTTCTCACACATAGATGCTGTAATTCTATCCATAATAATAGGAGTTCCCACACCACTTGCAATTCTACTAATCCCTTCCACATTCCATGCTTCAAGAGCCACATTATAAATTTTAACCCATACAGGAATCCTAGATGGTTCAGGCTTACATAAACACAAACCAGCTTTTATTTATTCTAGAACTTGTACTTGTAAATCATTACCAGAATGCAGTAAGATCACATTCGTGTGATATAAGTGTATTCGTGTGATAAAGAGAAAACCTTAGGAATAAAACCAAATGGCCTTCCACTTACATCTAATGATTTTAGCTAACCACATCGGTTAGTTAACCACCCTTATATAGACCCATTTGTTAGCGCTCATCTTTAACCCTAGATACCCTTAGTACACCCTTTGAGCCATTCTTTTCTTTTTGTTAAATCAAGAAAAATACAAAAATATTTTACACTTTAAACCTTAGCCATACTCTTGTCAAAGTCTAAATGGTGGGTTGCTAATTGCTTGGTATTATTGGATTGTTTTTGATGATTATGAGTTAGCCGCACTTTGCCATTCGTGTGTGCCATTTCGACAAAGATGAAGGTAGCCAACTTCTTATTTGTATTTTTGTGGTATGTGCGAATAATGTGCCAGCGATCCAAAGTATAATCTAGTGACCATCCGTTATTTGACTTAATCAAGAATTCGCGCCAGCGATCTATTATATTCTTGTGTGTAACATTTCAACAAAAGCCCGATAAACCCTTTTACACTAACCCGAATAAAAGCCCTCTTTAGATGTTTACACTTGGTGCTTACGCCACGTCGGTGGAGTTTTGTTTATTGTGCAAGCCTATAGTAATATTTAGATCATGACTGAGCAATATGAGTGTACTATTCTTTAATACTATCCATCACTAAATAAATTGAGTGTTGAGTGAATTATACATCCATTCCTTTTCGGTGAGGTGCTTAGCCATGTTATCAAGCAAGAGAATCCATAGGTTATTGTAAAACATCTCGGCTTTTCACCTCTTAAAGCTTAAAACGATGAATCTTATCTTGTACTTGTACTTGGTAGATTTGCATCACATTTTTGTAATCATATTTCATGCACCATGTGGGATTTATTTTTCTTAATTTCTAGATTTGCTTGAGGGCAAGCAAAACCTTAAGTGTGGGAGAGTTTGCGCTCATTTTTCGCTTATTTTTATATATGTTTTAAAAAAAATACAAAAGAAAATATATAAAAATAAAACCAGATGTATTCAGATTTAAAAAAAAAATTGTCATTTAGGTATGTATTTTTATTTTTCTTTTCTTAGATTTGCTTTAGGGCAATCAAAGTTTAAGTGTGGGGAAATTTGATAACGCTCAAATTGTACATGTTTTTAGTAGCGTTATATGTGCTTTTATATATGTTATTTGGTTATAATCATATGCTTTTGTTACTTAATCGCATAAAAGTGCGTATGCTAGTTCATTTGTAGCCAAGTGCAGGAAAGTGGACAAAAAAACAGAAAAAAAAAGTAAAATACGAAGATTTCTCTATGTACGAAGAATTCCCGACAAAAGCAAGACTTATGGAGTATATTCGAGAAGATAAAGTCATCAAGATAGTGGTCCAAAGACTCAAGAATAAATTCCAAAAAGGAAAACGGGAAAGAAATGAAGAAAAGAAGCTAAAATGAAGAAATATTGGAAGCCTCGTTGTTCCCAACACACCTTCACCATTTTGGCCATATATTTTGCATACAAACTTCGTTTGAGCCCCCCGTTCACGGCCACGGAAAGCTAAGAGAAAGATCTACAACTTTCATTTTTTCCATTTTCTGTCAAAATGCTCAAGCTGATCGGTCGAAGCCCGTGATATGTGCTAAAACACATACCTTTTCTTTACCAAATCAGGCCCAAAATAACCAGAAAAGAGCCATTTATTGCTAATATCTGTTGGTTTCTTGAGTTTATGCATGTGCAGGTACGGATATGATAAAACACGCAAAAGAAAGCCAAATTAGACAAAAACCTGAGCACGAGAGAAAGAAAGAGTGCTAAAGCTGAGCCGGAAGGTCAGAAATGAGCAATTTGGAAGACTTTGATGCTGAGAGGATGATTTATGAAAGATTTGTTTAACTTTAAAGAAATGGCAGAATCAGTCCCTCAAGTTTCAGCAATTGGCAAAAATTACCCCTGGAGATTCTGATTTGGCAAGTTTAGTCCTTGGTGTATTTGGAAGTGACAAGATTGGCCCTTGGATTACCTTTTCAAAAATTACACAATGGGTCCCTTGAAATTCAGAAATTACATGAATGGTCCTTATGGTTGTATCCGGATTCAATTTTAGTCCTAATCCAATAATACTCCTAAGCCCAAAAATAAATAAGCCCATGTACCCATAAACCCAAGTCAACCACCCTTTAACCCGGTCAAACCCATGGTCAAAACCCGTTTACCCTTGGTCAAATGGTCAATACCCGTTTCCCCTTTTACTTCCACGGTCAATGAAAGTCAAACAGGTAATAATAAATTACCAGAAATTAAACCCGCCAAATTCACCCCTCATTTACCCAGGCTCTATGAACCCTAATATACCCTCGGTCTAATTCGCCAAAATTAAAACAATTGAAGGACAAACTTGTACTTTACTGACATGCCTGACACAATGAGGTTGCCAGGTTGGCAATCCGTGTGCTATCCTTGCACCCCATTGGTCAGTGAAACGTGGAGATATTGATCCAAGGGTTGTGATGGATTGATTGTTGATGGGATTTGATCAAATGGTGGAGATAAGCTTTGAGAAAGCACACATTTGGCTTCTGGATCCTTCCCAAAGCTCCAAGCTCATCTATAAATAGCCTCGAATTCACATAGTGGATATATGTAGTTTTTTTTAGTAGCTTAATATAGTGTAGTTTACTTTTCAATTGTTTTCTTTAAGTTTTATGAATCACTAGCCGGGTACCCGCGCACAGCGGCGGCGATAAGTATAGTTATATGTGTTTGCTTACCCGTTTAGTGAATTCGTTTCACAACACTTCGAATGTATATGTGTTAGTTGTAAGTGTTTGTTTGGGTTACCCGTAACTTTCCCGCGACATCATTATTCCCGCATATAGAAATACCCTCGCAATCTCTTACGCGTCAAACACTACCCCAAAAGTATATGATTTTGACGAATCAAGATTATATTGATTGAAATAAATGAAATAAAGGTTAAAGTTGTAAAAATTTGAATTAAAATAAAATAAATCCATTAAAAATACAAAAACTAAAAACTCATAAAAATATATCAAAATGGATGTTGAATTAAAGAGCATAAAATTTTAGAAAATATGGTGAAATTAGATTATAAAAAAAATGATTTAAGATCATTTGAGGACAAAAGATTATTTACATATCAAGGGATCAATCTCCACCATCCATTTTTATTTGATCTAATGGATGTGATTAATTCTAACAATTTAAAAAAGCCATTTTCATCCTCTTTTTTCAAATATTAATAACTTTCAAACCGTTAATCGTTAAGCGGAAAAAAAAATATCATTGCGACGAGCATTTAATTATCTTTCTATAGATACACACTTTGATATACTTTCGACAAAAAAAAATCGTAGTTTTTACGTTTTTTTTTAATGTTTTTGTTTTTTTACGTTACTGAAATTTACATTAAAAAATCATATATGATATAACACTATTAGTGTTATATCATATATGATATTAGTGTTATATCATATATGAGATGTATATCATATCTGATTTATCATATATGATTTAACAATAGTATCACATATGATATTACATATCATATGTGATTTAACACTAATATCACATGTGATAATCAAATTAGTGTTAAATCATATATGATATTTCATGCAAATTCCATTTTCGAAGAAAAATGAAAAAAAAAACGAAAAAAGTGAAAAAAATGATTTTTTTTTCTTTTTTCGAAAATATATCAAAGTGCCCGTCTATAGAAAGATAATTAAATACTCGTCGCGATGGTGTAATTATTTTTGCTTAACGATTAACGGTTTAAGAAATATTTAAATTATAAAAAATAGGTGAAATAATAAAATGCTTTTAATCTCAGCCATTGATTTCTTTTTAAATGGATGGTGGAGATGAGTCCCTTGGTATGTAAGAAAAGTTTAGTATGTAAAATAACTCTCCTAAAAAAAAATAAGTAGATAAAAAGATATTTTAATTTAAAAATAAAGATGAATTTTTAGTTGAGAAATGACACATGTCATTTTATAATTGGAGCTCTTTATCTTAATTTTTAGTGGTTAGTTAGGTTTGGAGTTTGTTAGAAGTTAGGCTTGGAGTTTGTTAAGAAGTGACACATGTCATCTCATGATTGGAGCTCCTTATCTTAATTTTTGGTTAGAAAAACTCTTTCCATAATAAGCAAGTAAAAATGTCTGAATTTTTAAGTCTTCTAATTTTTGAAGGCCTAAATGCATTATAAAGTAGTATAGATTTTAAAGTGTAATCCTCATTTGTACCTCAGATTTCAATTTAATAAAATTGCTTTGAATTTCAGTTTACCTATTAGTGTTTAATTTCAATTTAAGTCAATTTCAAATGTTTATTAATATTGTTACAAATCTATTTAGCTTATCATATACATGTTTCAACTTATTTCTCTCTTAAACCAAAAATTACAAAAAAATCAGATGATTATTTGAAAAATATAAAAAAATACTCTAAACAGTTTTATAGTTTCATATTAGCTTAAGCTACTGTTTCATTAAGCTCATTTAAGCTTTCTATAGCTTTTAATGAGCTTATTTCTGTTTCAATCTCAAAATTCACTCAAAATCACCACTCAGTCAACAAAATTCAACTGAGAAGCTTTTGCAAGAAGGAATGGGTTTGGAAGTTGATATTGGATCAGATTTGGGTTGAATTCAGTTGATTTGGGATTGATAATAAGAATTGGATAGGGGTAGTTAATTCTCATTAGCAAGCCATTGTGGCTGGACAACTGTAAGTCCCAAGTTCTGTGTTAAAATTTGAATCAGTAGTATAATTGTGGTTAATATTGCTTAATTGTGTTTAATTTAGTATAGATTAACTTGATTCAGTTGTTAGTTATTCTGTTTTTAACTCTTTGGTTAATCTGAGGATATTACTGTTTGACCCGAGTTAATTTGCAATAGTATGTAGCTTATAATTTGAGGTTGAATTGATCTTTTATTTTGAATCATTTAAGTGTTATTTAGATATTAGAAGCTAGGATTGGTAGCAGCTAGGTTTGGATTGGAGAATTGTTAGTGAAAATCTGTGTATCAGTTACTAGGTGTGTTTGGGACAAAGGATCAATCTGTGTTTAAGGCTTGTTTTGTGGTTAAGTTCAGTTGAGTCAGTCTCATTTAAACTTACTACACTTATTTAGGTCTCTAGTTTTCATCTGCATTGGTTTTATAGTCAAAATTAATTTAAACTGCTTTAATCTTGCATCTAAGTTAGAATTAGGATAAGATAACTTGCATATTAGGTGTAGAGTAATATAGGTTAGCATAATTTAGCTTCATTTCATCAGAAAACATAAAAAATAACCTATTTTGTTGGATCTAAACTCATAAAAGTCAAACTTCAATTCTGTTATAGAAAGTCAAAAATAGTATTTTTAGTTCTGTATGCTTGTTTTTCTAGATTTTTAAATCTGTCATGTCTGGTTAAAATTGGTTGAAACTTTGGAATTTGAAACTCTTGCTGGTGATGTTTATGAAGGTTATTTTAAAATAATTTTTAGAATTTTATAAAGCCACCAAACTAGCTTGTCAATTTGGTCCTAATTGCCCTGTGCACACACTCAGTTAATACTGAGTGTGTAACAGGGATTTGCAGAGTTTCTAGAGAGTTGGTTTTAGCTTCTCTTAGGATAAATTTTGGTTTATAAGTACCTTGCTAGGTCTAGTTGGGATTGCCACATCTGGAATTCAGTTTCTAGCTTATCTTGCAGCTTATTTTTAAGCTGCAAGTTAGTGGATCAGGACTGTTTGGCCAAATTGCTTTTAAGATTTGAATTATACTCTAGTGGTTGTAACTTGTGAGTAATTAGTTAGATATAATTTTCATTGAGTTGTTTTAAGTTTCCTTTAGCTAATTACATGGTCCTGTAACTTTTGGTTGCCTGAGATAGATTGTAGCTTATTTTGATTTAATTTCTTAACATCAGTTTCAAGGCAACTTATCTTATCTGCATTCAAAGCTTGTGTTTAGTAATTTTCATTGCATCATTATAGCATTTAGAACTTTTCCATAATTTTTCATAATTTTCAGTAACTTCTAGCCATTTTTCTGCATTTAAATTAGCTTTTAATACTTTTTAATTAACTTTAAATCCAAATAAATCAGAAAAAGCTCAAAAAAATATATTTTCAATTTTCCTAGATTAATAAAAATAAGAAAAGCATAAAAAGTATTTTCCCATAATTTTCCTAGCTAAAATAATAATTTTTAGCAATTTAATTAGTTTAAAATAGTTTTTAATTCATAGAAATTAGAAAAAAGTTCAGAAAAATACAAAATCAGTTTTGAAAATTCTTTTTAGTTAATTTAGATTTTTCAAAAATAGTTTCATAATTTTCCCCCTAGTTTTCATATTTTTTAGTATTTTAGATTTGTTTTAAAAGTTAAAAATTAGATTTTAATTCAAATAAATTCAAGAAAATTCATAAAAATTAGTTTTAATTCTTAGATAGTTTTCAAATTTCATTTTCCACTTTAGAGTAATTTTAGATCATTTTTAGGAATTAGTTTGGTATTACTTGCATTTAATTCACTTTTCATTTAATTCGTATTTTACATTTTAGTTGTAATTTGCCTAATTAGTCATTTGCATTATAGATTTAGAACTTTTATATGCTTCCCTTTACCTTCCCTTGCCCCGTAGTGTAGAAATCCTAAAAATCCCTTTTAAAACATTCAAATCCCGATAATCGCGACGTGAGTTGAAGATTCCATTCGACCCTCGTTCGGAACGATCTCGGTGCTCAAACCTAATACGTTTGAGTTACCCATATACTACACACTTCTATCTTTCCGGAGCAATCAACCCGCAACCGAAACGGCTGGAGCACTGTCGAGAAGACCAGCCGATCGGCTGCTGACCAAACCGATCGGCTGGGAAGCCCTGGACAGCCATTTCTTCATCACTAAGACTCCAAACTTGTTCCAAACGATTCTAGTTCCTTCCTACATGTATTCTAGTCCCTTACAAGCTCCTTGGTGACCAAGAAAGGCATTTATAACCCCTAGGCTAGGAAGGAGTATAAATAGAGGCCTTTTCAACCATTTCTAAGCACCTCCAACTTGAGAGAACACATCCACTCTCAACCTCTTCACCCCAAAGGTGTGAAATTCGATCCTCCACCCTTAAGGAGGAATTTCCACCAATTACACCATCCCTTTCCACCACCACTCCATCTCTAGGTGTGAAATTCAATCTTCCACCCTTAAGGACGAATTCCACCAATTATTCGATCCTCCACCCTTAAAGACGAATTTCCACCAACTTATCTTCCCCAAAAGACCTCAAACCTCTGCCAAATTCATGTAGTGTGCTCAATAGCTGATGAAGGCGTTTGGATATGATTTTCAGGCTTGCTAGAACTATTGTAGTCAATTGGAGGCTTGAAGGTTGCTATAATCCTTCATCTTTGCCTATTATAATTCATACTTTGGGTAAACCTTGTTACTTTTATATTTCCATATGTTTGTTATTGATATGATTATTGAAGCTTTGTGTTTGATTGAAATAACCATGAATGTCTTGATACTTGCTTGTTATTATATTGCTTTTCTTGTTGGTTTGATACGTGACAATCATAACCATCAACTTGCTACTTGCTTAAACAAACAAACGACACTTGTAGTGAAACCAAGTCTCTTGGGACGACCTTGATTTACCAAAAACTATACTACAACTTGACTAGGGTATACTTGCCTGAATGTGTTCCTAGTTAATCGGTAATTCTAGTTTACAAATTTAAAACCTCGTGCGAACGCATCAGTATGCATGCATAGTTTGTTGGTAGCTACCCTTTTTTTGGTAGTTTTGAATGGCGGTAGTGTCTAGTTGATTAGGAGATATGACCAACGGACCCTAAGTAGGTAGACTGAGTGGGAAGGGTAAGAATTGACCAGCTGACGACCCTTCTTCGCTTGTGCGATTTGACTAACTGATCACCTACCGTTTGGATAAACTTAAGAAGTTAAGGATGGGTGTTTAAGATGTTAGTGCCCGCGCACTCATTGTTATGAATCTTGCATATAGCGGAACTTAATCACTTGGCTTAGGGGACTAAAAACAACTGGACTTTCAAGGGTAGTAGCTTGATATCCGGTGGAAACCTTTGCTGATAGGTTAGGAAGAACTGACAAAATGCTGTCCTAGAGACTTAAACCCCCACTTGAAGCAATTGGAAGTAATTAAACGTAAACTTAACTTGATAGGATGAGTAACTCGGTTAGCACACTTCTCCTCAATTGATCACAACCTTTGCCTTTATTCGATTTCTTTTCTTGTCTTTAGTTATTAATTAATCATTTCAACCTTAAAATCTGTGACACCTAGACTTAATTAGAATCCGCTCACATAGCTCTTGGGACGACCTTGGTTTTACCGAATACTACACTACACACGATCGGGTACACTGCCCGTTAGTGCATTTGGGTAGACCATAGTTATAACGAGACACTTATAAATATTAAAACATGGTCAGTAAAACCTGCATCAAGTTTTTGGCGCCGCTGCCAGGGAATTATATTAGGATTTTCATTAAGTATTTCATATTTGTTTTGTTTTAAAATTTCTCAATTTCTCACGATTTCTTTTCAAGTTTCAGGTACCATGGAAGTTATTAACATTGATTACCTCACTCTTGAGGAATATTTGGCGTTGACAAGAGAAGACAAGGGTCGGGGCTTGTAAGAACAGCAATTGGAGCTAATGTCCATTTTGAGATTAAAGAGCAAATTATGAGGGAGCTTCGTGCTAACCCTTTTTCAGGAAACAGGGATGAAGATGCGTATGAACATGTTGAGAATGTCTTGTACATCGCAAGCCTTTTCAACATTCATGGTGTGTCTCATGACGCTGTTATGCTACGCGTGTTCCCCATGACTCTTACTGGGGGAGCAAGAAGATGGATCGAAAGATTGCCCGCCGGGGCAGTTGATACATGGGCTCTACTAAAAAAGCATTTTATCCAAAGATATTGTCCTCCTTCAAAGATATCTAATCAGCTCATGGAGACCCATAATTTCAAGCAAGATAACGATGAAACGTTGTATCAAGCTTGGGATAGATACAACGCTCTCTTCTACAAGTTTCCAACTCATGACCTAAACATCCAGCAAAAGGTCAACATCTTTTACAAAGGTATTAACATAACTACAAGACATATGTTGGACTACCAAGGACCAATTCCGAGCATGACTCCTACTCTTGCCATTGAATCCATCCAAAAAATGGTCGATCATTCCCAAAAGTGGCACGATGGAGGAAGCAAGAGAAACCTAGGCAGAAGTCTTGATGAAATTGCCGCCATCACTAGAAAAATTGAAAATCTTGGTCGGGATATGCTCAAGCTCAGAGAATGTGTTCATGAAAGTAGGTTGCGAAAGCTGTGGAGGAGGACATCTCACCAAAAAGTGTCCTCACATTGACGAAGATAACACAGTTGAAGAAGAAAAATATGGAGAAAATCGACTGTTTTATGGGGATAATCGTAATAGTAATGGCTATCGTGGAGGACCTACTGGAAATTACAACCGCGGGCCTTATGAAGGAAGAAATCCCAACATTAAAGAAACCATTAACAAATTTCTGGAAGCCTCAGCTCAATGACAAAAAGAACAAGATGAATGGCTAAAATATTTCCAGAAGAACACAAATAGAAGCCTCTCCAATCACCACACAACTTTAAAAAACCTAGAAACAATGGTGGGGAAGCTTAGTGAAAAGGTAAAGAAAAATAACACTAAACCGGAAGGGACAAAACCTATGGTGGTGTACAAGGCCATTTTTCTGATGAAGATGTAAAGTTACAAGTAGATTCAACAAACAATTCGGATACTGCTGAGAATTCAGGGGACAGTACGCAGTTACGTCGTAACACTTCTAATGAGTTACGGCGTAACCAGGGGTTAGATAGCAAACGTAGAACAATAGATGAGATAGATACTGATGGTTCTGACAGAAGTGAGTTACGCCGTAACCAAACCTCAGAGTTACGGCGTAACTGGGATACATGGTCTGATAAATTTCTTGAGTTAGATGAATCAAGGACGCATGTTATTAACGGGTGGTCCAATGATACTAATTTATACCCTCAATCTCCATCTAAAAGGAAGTATCACTGGTGCAAAAAAAATACCCGTAGCTAATGGTGAATGGTACGATCTATGGACCTCGTGCAACCCTCGTAACGAAATTTGTGACGGAGGAGATGATAATGAAAGGTTCAAGGATAACAAATACATGTGTCCTACATTTACTGAAGATGAAAGGTTAGCAAAGCTCTCATTCGAAGAAGAGGAGGAACCACCTATTATGCACTGTTGCACTCCCATAATTATCACTGATGACGAGTCTACACGAGAATGTCCTACATGCAATCCTTTCCGTGAGTATTGCAACGGTGGTGGTAATATAAAAGACGATGAATGGACATACCCTCATGAACTCGAAAGACATAATGTGAAGTTCAGAGATTTATCCTTTAATGATTTGTATTCGGTACAATTCGGGGATGCTAAAATTAATCCAAATCTTCTAAAAAAGCTCAAGATTGATTATGAGGAGCATTGTCTCCAAAAAGAGTCCATAAATGATGATATCTACTGCATGGAGGATCCCTCGAGCAACACCAATGACAAAGGAGCTCGAAGTCATTGGTGTGAGAAGATAAAAACCCCTGGCAAAGTTTTTTGGGCATCTTGAAACCCTTTTGATGATGAATGTAATGGGGGAAGTAGTATAGAGAGAGTTGGGGAAGATGAATTCTTATGGACCTCAACCAATGATGCGGAAAGAACAGAATTACCTTGGCTAGACAATTTGGGATTTGACAATTGGGTCAAAATCAAATATGGGAAGGTAGATGTGCTGACTAAGGAAAAGAGCTGGAAAGGATGTATGAGTAAAGAAGACTCGAGCGAAGAAGTTCCAAATGACATAAGTGAAATAACGGATGAAGATATCAAAGATTCGACAGAAAATGAGAAAGAAGAATGCAAACGGGTGCTTGTTGAAGATTTACTCGACGATAAATGGATAAAAGGTACCGAGTTCGACGATGATGATATAGAGGGGATTTTGGATTACCTTGAACTATAAGGTGAAGATGGGTTCACTGACCCCGACGATGAAGCATATGAGCAAAGAAGGTGCAAACTTCTTAGTATTCCATATAAGAGGCCGCCACCAATTGTAGCTGAAAAGTATGAGTTTACTAGATACCACTTGGGGCCGGACAAAAATTTTTGTAAAATTCGGAAGATCGAGACTAAGGAATATCTCCGCACCGCTACAAATGTTGCTTGGGTCAGACATAATTTGATGAAGGATATGAAGGAAGTTGGCCAAGTCCAAAGGCCACCGTAAAGCCCCGAGGGTTTGAATCTAACTTAAAGACTCGTAAATAAAGAAAAGTGCTCTTTTGGGAGACAACCTGAATTATCCCTTTCATTTGTTTTATTTCCATTTATGTTGGGTTTTGTGTTTTTAACCATATTTCAGGAAAACGGAGAAAGTTGCTTCAACATGTTGAACGGGGACCTGATCTGTCCACAGTTACGGTGTAACTCATTCTTATGGTTACGCTGTAACACGTCTTTTGCAGTAGTTCTTCCCAGAGCATTACCAATTACAGCGTAATCCAAAAATGGTTACGCCATAGCTACACTTATCTGCCAGGTTTTGCAATAATTAGGGTGTAACTCCTTATAGGAGTTACGACATAACTATCCTATGTAATAATTCTTTCTTTTTAAACACAATAACCATGTATTAGTTTTAAATGAACTTTGTGGGTATGTTCCCTGTAAGCCCTCACGAGACTACACTTGTCCACTTGGGATACCAAGTGCTTTAAAAGGCTTGTTGCATATGCTAAATGTAACCATGACTCCTACGAAAGTGAGTTAGGTTTCTTTTCGTTTTTCATTTTTTCTTTTTCTTTTTTAGAATTGTGCTTGTTGGTAGTGTGATTTCAGGGAATCAAGTTTGCTCGTGGATGCTTATGAGAAGGCACGATTCTTTTCGTGGGCCTTCTTACTTTTTGGAGGAAATTTTAAGGAAGTTCTCGCTCTAATTCTACTTTTCTCTTCACCTTTATTTAACGTTTAGTACAAAAGGGACTTTGTACATTTCAAGTGGAGGGACGGGAGTAGAATTATCTCTTGAACTTTATTTTTCCCTCGTTTTTCTAGTTTATTTTGAAAAATTATGCCATTTTTTATTTTGACATGTTTTCTTAACCTAACTAGATTAGACCTTAGCCGAGCACATTATAACCCTTGATATTTGTTAGGTCACCATATTGTATCACAAGCATCAATATGTAAGAAACATAGATAAGATGATCGGATGAACACAAACACAATACACACGTATAAGAATGATAGAACTTTAGGCGTAGGAATAAAGTGAAATGTGAACAACCAACCTTCAAATGAAGGTTTACAAGACTATTTATAGGATAAGGGACTAGGGCAACACTACAAGTCCCTTTCCTTCCTTATTGGGTTTGGGCCAAGGCTTATGGGCTTTCTACATAAGCCTTGCCATTAATACTAACATAAAAGCCTAATTAAGCAACCTATTACATATTGATTACAAACACTTGAAATATAGTTTAGGAGTGATTCCAACAATCTCCCCCTAAGTGTTGGTAATTAAGTACTTAAGTAATATTGAAACGTTGTTGGTGCTGATTTAATAGTTGCTTTGACGTCTTCTGACATTCTTCTTTCTTGTGAGAAGAAGTGCCTTGATTCCAACAATTTCCCCAGTGTGAGGATCCTGTTTTTCTTTGACTTTTTCAGCTTTGACGTCTTCATATATCTTTGTTCTTTGTTCTGGTGTGGATAAGGTGATGATATGTTGTGGTAATCAGCATCAGGTTCGCTTCGTTGCTCAGGTGTCTCCACGTCCTTCTCCAACATGCTCACACGCTCCTTGACGTTGGATTTCAGTGTTGATGTAGTTCTATATAGTCTTTAAACTTTGTAGATTCCTTGGCTTAGACTGAGAATCATTTTGACTTTTGTGTTGCCTTTCGAGAGAACTTCAATTTATGCTGTTGTTGGTATGAGCATGTGGAGAATCTGCACGATCATCTCCCAGGAGCATCCATAAGAAGAAAACATAAGAATTGGTTAGTGATAAACACCAATCGATCATTGTGGCCGTTTCTAAGAGAAATGACCACTACGATTGTTCTTCTGATGAATGTCTTGATTCCATTCACCTTGGTCGGACGAATCAGCAGTCCGAATCCCATAAGGGACAGTTGGCATTACATTGAAAAAGTTCAAGTAATGACCCACATTTTCAGGACTCGATTCTTGAAAGGAATCTCCTTAGCGGGATTTCCAGCACTTACAAATTCGAACCTCGAGCATGTTAACAGCATAGTGTGAAAACACATCTCTAATTCTAGCAAAGGCTGTTCCTGAACTGGAGTCCCTCAAGTAGGATAACACGATGTACCGCAGTACACCTACAGTTCAGGTGAGTCACTGAGGTACACCGAAGCAACACCCCACGACAGTATACCGTTTGAGACAACACTAATCGTAACCCACAAGGAGTTACCGAAGTGACCTGCTGTTAGGGCTGTTTGATGTTGACCCTGGCAAGGGTTTCCATTCAATCACTGAGGATCACTGTTGTGAACCCCTCATAAAAGTTCTCGATAGATTGCTAAGACCTGTGTAGGACTCTAGAATGGTATCACTTGCGTCCTTATTGTTGAACGACAAGTGATGAAATGTCGAGTTTTCCTAGGAGATCTTTTGATGAATCTCGTGGCTCTAGACTCAAAAGTGCGCTTTGGTTTTCCTAAGCGGAAACTAGGGAGAGGGTCTCCTTCTTCAATACCAGCAATCTCTAAGAGAAAACCGATAGTTTATGTAGGGTTCCCTGTGAGAATGAAACAAGCTTCTGTTGAGAGAAACTTGAGTGGTTAAGAAGGTTTAGTGCATGCGTCACTGGGTCCATGACGACTTTATTCTTCAATATCGGTGTCATCTAGTGACAACCAGTAGCATATGTATTGAACCCGATGTCTGCCCTAAGTTGAATAATTTGGAGGGCTATTTCTTTTCACCCTTTTTCTTTACTTTTCTTTTTAATTCTTCAACTCCTTCTTTCTCTGATTCTCATTTTCTCCTTTTTTATAATCATACCTAAGGACTTCTAAGTTCTAACTATTTGTGGTGTCCTTAGGTAGATCCCTCTGGTTCTGGTGGATCATAGGACGGTTATTCCTAAACTTAGTCACCTTATAACTCCATGATTAACCTATGTTGCCATAAAACCATTTTCTTGAAAATCTCTCAAAGTGTTTATGAGTAAAAACATTTTGTAACACTGTGAGAGTTTTATCATTTGCAGAAATACTCCGCCTCCACACGTGCTTAAGTGTTTTGACAGAAATCTTCCCGGTGAGAGAAGAGCGCGCATTTTTGAATTGATCGACTCAAGATAGACAATTCCCCGCAAGACACGGTTACGTTGCATAGTTAAAGAGTTACATTGTCAGCCTTTAGGTGACAAGTAGCTCTAATAACTACCTTGAAGGTGTGGACAAACCTCGAAAGGTTGTCAAACCCGTCAAGGTTCATGTCTATCAAGAGCTTCTCGAATAGGTACAATCTACTTGGATAAGTCTTGAAAGACAAATCTTTTCGATGTATGACAGTTCAGATCTCGTCAATTCATGGCTTAAGTCTTTAGCACAAAGATTCAATCACAATTTTCACAACATATTTGTGTCACACAATTTTTCTCCCACTCAAAAATGGCATATAAATGTTATTTTTGACGAAATTTTGATATCGAATATGTCCATTTCGAGTATTGTGGGAAGATTTCCATGAAAAACCAATTGTGAACAAAGATTTTAGCAAGTACTCCCCCCAACAAGTAATACTAACTTTTGAGGTTTTGAAAACATAAGGGGAAGTACTTGTTCTTTTGAGCAAAACTTTGAAAAAATGAAAGTTTTGATAAGTTTTGCTCAAAAGTAAGAAGCTTTCGCTCCTTTTATAGGATTGTGGCACTGATGCGTACCACAGGGTCCTTTCATTACAAGTACGGGTTGTACACTGTTATGTGTGCACAAGCCATAGTCAGTTATATACAGATCAAAATATCCAAATGTCAATCAAGAAAACAATCAAGGAGTACCAGGCACTCCGTCAATAACACCGGGAGTTCTCTCTGGACGTTGATAGCCCGTAAGAGAAATACTCTGTCGTCCACCCACGAAGCTCTCCAAGGTCCTTATCTGATCGCTACGAAACAACCTTTCATCAATCCTTGTGACGATTTTCTTCGCATCCCTCTTTTCCCTAGAATTCCACCGCTTCTTTGACCCTATGCCTTCATGAATCTCCTTTAACCGATATGCTAACCCATCACGAACCTTCTTCAGAGTGTGATCACCAAACTTGTGAAGCTCATTGCACGCCATGAAGCAATTATGGTGAAGTTCACTGCGGTAAACGATGCCAAACTTTGGTTTCTTAAGGATGGTGTACTGAGCAAGTTGGTTGATATCGGGAAAGTTGAGTAGTGGTTTGGTGAGATTAACATGTTTTTGATATGATTCCACGGCAAGTTGAAGGTCTTCAACACGTTCCTGGATAACGATGCTTCTGATGAATATCAGCAATGACTTGATGTACTGGAGCTGGATGTTGGTGGAGAACTATCGCATTCGACCTTGTACCTTAGCAAGATACATGTCTTCAATGTCATTGAGTGACAATCTCGGAAAATCCGCTTCAGTAAAGTCATATTCCTGTTCGTCTTGGCATTTGACTTTAATTGCTTTCATGAATGAGTAGTCCCACTTAGTAGACAGGCTGACATGCATTATAGCAACGATCCGTTGGTCACTGTATACCTCTTTGTTAGATTTGAGTACCTGGAAGCTTTTGTAGTAAAGTCTTCTTCGTTCAGGCCAATGATGAATTCCATACAGTGCATCGAGGTCATAATTTACCACATTATCAACAAACATTCGTGTGGCTTCTTCCTCGATGGCAACATTATTGGAGAAGACTGCTGCCGGGATGGGGAAGGTGAGTGAGGTAGCGTATTTCTTGCTAACATCGCTACCGTGTTGAAGAAATTCTAGGATTGTTGAAGAAGTACCGGTAGGGAATCCGTTGTTGATCAGGTCGACCAATGGTGGTTAGTGGCTTGGTCCAGTCAATGTAGTAAGGAGCCTTGTCAGGTCTGGTGAAGTCGATGTTTGATTCAGGGTTGAGCCAGTCAATATTGTTGGACATGGCTCGAGCTATGTTGTCGAGATGATATTCGACTTCAATGGCACTGTTGGAGCTGTCCTTTAGTAGTTGAAAGGCATCGTTCTTGATTCGTCTTAACTCTGCTTTCGTCATCTTCTTCACTTTAAACTTTTCTTGAATGATCTTGACATGCTCCATGGTTCGACCATCTACCGGTTCTTGGCATTCCGGTAATTGAGGGGTTGCATCAACAAGCTTTGAAAACCAGTCGTATTCTGCAGTGTATCTTCATCCAACAAGATACAACTGTTGTAGACATTTTTCTTCTGTGGCTTGGAGGATGATGCTGAATGGTGCTTTGTTGATGTTGTTGATGAGGGCGGTTGTTAGGGCTTAGGAATCTCTTCGTCATCACCACCGGTGTATTCGAAATGATCACCAGTTTTCTCCGTTGGTGGTGGAGACTCAGAGTCCTGAGGTTTGTCGCTAGCAGGAGGACGTTGTGAAGATCTTCTGGTGGTGGTGGTCCTTTGGGGTGGTAGAGGCATAGATGAGGATTCACCAGTTTTCTTTTTGCGTTTTGGCTCAGAATCCTTGTCCGCATCATCGTCGTCTCTTGGTCTCTTAGCCCTTTCAGCTAACTCTTTACACAATGTTTTGAGTTGATATTCCAGTAATGCCTCAAAGAGTTTAGCTTCGTCAGAAGTAAATGTTGCAGATCGTTGAGACATTTTCATAACCAGCTTGGAGATCAATTCCTCATCAGAGACAACCGGGGACGGGACTGGTTTGATTTCCATAACTGCAGGGGTATTAGCCAGTGTATGCTTGACCAAAGACATGAGATGTGGAAAGAGTTGTCTGGTGAACATCTCCCTGGTGACTCCAGGGACAGTGTCGAGAAGGAACTTGTGAATGTAGTCCCTTATGGTCTTGTCCATTTCCCCTTGGATATCTTGATTTGAGAAACTGTTGGATCTATTCTCGTTCCTCCAAAAACTCATTTATCACATTCTGAAGTAGATTGACTCTGTCCGCAAGCGATTCAGTTTCTTGTTAACAACGTTGCGTTTCCTTGCTTGTCTGACAGCTTTGACAATCTTTGTCTTGGCACGTGATGCCCAAGTATCGGTTGGTTTCTTGACCGATTTGGATGTGGATCTGGTGGTAGCATCTTTGGATGGTGGTGGTGATGAATGAGATGAAGAATCTGATGAAGATGAGTGATGAGATGGCTCTGGGTCTTTTGGTGGCTCGGAAGTCCCTTCAGGGTTGTGATCAGGATTATCTAGGAGATAATTATCAGCTTCTTCGCGAGCTTTAGCCTCTTCTTCAGCCTTTACCCTAGCCTCTTCTTTAGCTTTAGCTCGAGCTTCCTCTTCAGCTCTTTCCCTAGCAGCTTCCTCAATGTCTTCATCAGTTATCTTTTCATCCTTCTCCTTTTCTTCTTCTTCAAAGTCAAAGATGATGTCATCCTCTTGCTGTTGTTGTTTTGTAGATTCGAGAGTAGTGGTACCAGTTCCCTTATCGGGTTGATTAACCGCATCGAGAACTGGTGTGATTAGTGCACCACCACTTGAACCTCTAGGGCCACAAGTTTCTTGAAGATTAAATTCCGTAGCAGCATGTTGTAACCTTAGATGCTTAAGTGTCTTGTGGTAGTCTTTCTCCTCATCCTTTGGTTCATCATCAGAACTCTCTTCTTCTTCCTGCTCTGCAACTGGAGTTTTACCATTGTCTGTTTTAGGACTAGGTTGTTTTTCAACTGTTATTGTATCATCCATAACAGACTCTGAATAGTGAACCTCCTCATCAGTCTCAGTATCCTCAGAGTCTTGATCCTCTAATTTAGGTGCCGGTTTATGAGTAGGAATGGCACCCTCATATGGAACTTTTCTTTTTCGGGGAGGATTCCTCTTCGGATACTTTAGGGCACTCCCAGTGCTTGCAACACTTCCAGAACTGCCTGATCTTCTGGTCTTCTTAACTGGGATGGCGGAAGACTTTTCATCCATGAATCCGACTTTGCCTAAGGCCACTGCTTCTTGGTATCGTGAATATGATTGAAGACTTTTAATGTCATCAGTGAGTAGGCAGTCAGTCAGTACTACACCTTGTTTCTTTGTTGATGAGTCTTTAAATTTGACAAATTTTAATGTAGCCTCAAACAACGCAGAATGATGGTTGGGGTCATCAAGTCTCAAGGGAATGTCCAGATTATTCCCGAGCATCTTCTGGATCAACAACTTTGTGTATCTGATGAAAGGAACCTTTGTGCCAGGCTTCTTGAGGTGAGACATCGTGTCTTCCCAGATCAGACTTGCATAGTTGATAATTCGTTTTCGTACAGATATTTTCCGAAGAAATACAAAGGAATGTATTTCCCGGGTCGTTCTCCCAACGAGGGATGAATGGAGTAAACAACTCACGTCGCGTTTCGGGATTTGAATATGAAAAAGGGATTTGGATGATGTTTTCTAAACTACGGTATAAGGAAAGCAAATGGGATTAAAATCTAAGGGGAAAACCTAAGAATTATGGCGAACTACGCATTTCTACAATAAAACGCAAATACAGAAATTAAACGAAACGCGAATAAAAATGCAAGAACGTCTATTCTAAGTCCTAAAAATAACCTAAAACTACTTTTACGCTAAAAATGATATTAGAAAACTAATTAAGAATTAAAACTATTTTTTAGGATTTTTCTTGATTTTATTAAAAATTAAAAACTAATTATTAACTTTAAAAATAAAACTAATTATCTAAAAATTATAAAAACAAAGGGGGAAAATATGGAACTACTTTTCAATAATCTAAAATATAATAAAAGACTTTTCAAAACTATTTTTGTATTTTTCAGATTAATTTTCTATTTTCTATGAATTTAATACTATTTAATTCTAATTAAAATTGTGAAAAATACCAAATAAAAGAGGAAAAATAAGGAAAAATCTTTTTTATGCTTTTTATATTTATCTTAAACTAAGAAAATTGAAAAATTATTTTTTGGAACTTTTTCTCAATTAATTGCAATAAACACTATTTAAAAAGACTTAAAAACTGTTTTTAATCTAGAAAAATAGTGAACAGTAACTAAAAATCATGAAAATTTCAGGAAAATTCTAAAATGAGAATATGAATCTATGAAAAATAAGAAATAGGCAGCTTATGTGTAGAATATGAAAGATTTAGTGCAACTGTTGACAAAATAAGCTACTAAAAAAGAGCAAATAAGCTAATAATGCAACCAAACAGTGAACAAAGCTAAAGTATACTAGAATAAGCTAATTGCAATTGATTCTAACTACTCCTAACAAGTTCTAAGCTCAGAACCTTGATCTAAGCCAACTGCCTAAATGAACAAATCAGTGAAACACCCTTACTGTTTAAGCTTATACACCAGCTTATCCAATAAGCAATTCCAAAAACCAATAATGCAGTCTTATAAACCACCTGGCTGACTATACCTAAACCAAATCTCAGACTCTAAATCACTAAAATGAGCTTAGTGCTTAAGCTGCAAGATCTGCTCAAAACTGGTGCAGTCATATTTTGACTTTTGAATAACAGATTCTATGTTTGACTATGTTGAGTTTTGATCCTATGTAATTAACTGAATTTGATGTTTAAAGGCTAATGATGATTAAGGAAAGGTAGATCTACTAGTTTTAAGCTAAATTGCAACTTATGTCACCTACTGATTTTGACAGAAGCAACCACTAGATCAGTTCTAACTAGATTTTGACTAATTGAAAGAAAATGCTATATCAAAGACTTCAAATGACTATCAATAACCTCTATAAGCATGAAACAACTACTCTACACAGATCTACTAACCTCTAGCACAGATTAAACAGTTAAACCAAACACTAGTTAAGCTACTGAATATGAACTAATAAGCAGATCTAGACTATAACAAGCTAAACAAATATCAAACTCAGATCAAACAGTAGAGATTATCACTAATTAACAGATGCAATCACAGATTTAATGATTAAAACAGAAATCAAACTTACAATACTTCCTTAGCCACTATGGCTTGCACAGTGAAGAAACAAGGAACTCTAACCTAATGAACCCCTAACCTATTCCAAATCAAGCTCAATTTCAACCCAATCCAGCTACTGTACCATTCCAAATTCCAATTCCAGCAAACAAGAGTAGCCACTGTAGCATCTGATCTCACTTGAGATTTTTGTGAATTTGAAATGAAAACAATTATGAGCTTACTATAAGCTACTGAAAAGCTTAAATGAACATCTGAAACAATAGATCAATGGTAGATTAATCCAGAACAAAGATCTAAAGTGCTTTTTGATTTTTAAATGATTTTTTTGTGATTTTTTTGTATTTTTGAGATTTTGAAAAGTAAAGCTAAAACATGTGTTTATAAAACTGAAATAAGTTCTCAAATAAGATAATAAGCAGATGTAGATTAGTAGAAACTTAAACAAAACAACTTAAAATGAAATACTAAATTTATATTAATAAGGAAAATGGAGTACAAAACGAATTACAAAGTATTTAAAAACATTTAAATTGCAAACCACTACAACTAAAACCTAGAGAGAAGGAAAAAATACAGAGAATAAGATACATATTGTGAATGAAAAGAAGGTCTATATATAGTTGAGCTTGAGCTAAGAAGCTTCTCGAATTTCTTCAACTTGTGCTTCTTTTGAGCTCCTATCCACCCTTAGATTATATCCCACGCACTTCCTCTAGATATCCACCCTTGGATCATGTGCATGAGTCAATTCGTCCAATGAGAAGAGAGTATTTCACACGGATTGATGACCTGGACACCCCCATGTGTCAGGTGTGTCATAAAATGTCAGAGAAAGTACTGTTTTGCCCTTCAATTTCACTGAATTTGGTTAATTAATGAGAGGGCACTTTAGGGTTTATGCATATGCAGAATTGGGGGAAATATTTGGGCGCGAGGTTTGTTTTGGTTATTTTAATATTTTTCAATTTAGTTGACCGGTTTTGGTTTACTTTGACTCGGGTTAAAACAGGGATTCGGGTAAATTTAAACCGGGTGTTGGCTTTGGTTTAATTTTTGGGCTCGGGTAAATATATTGGGCCGAATGGTATATGTTGGGTTTGGACTAGAATTTGATCTAATAATATCCATAGGTACCAAATATGCAAAGGCTGAAATTAGAGGGACCAATCATGTAATATTTGAAAATCTCTTCAAGGACCATTCTTGTTACTCTCAAATAATCCAAGGGTGAATTTTGTAAATTCTGAATCTGGAGGGATCAATTCTGTCAAAAGCTCAAAGTGCAGGGACTATTCTTGACTTTTCTTCAAACTTTTCTGAAACTTCAAAAATTATCTTCTGAGAATAAAATCATCCAAAATGCATAATCTCGACCTTCCAGCTCAGCTAAAACTCTCTTGAT
This sequence comes from Chrysanthemum seticuspe, assembly GCA_019973895.1. NCBI lineage: Eukaryota > Viridiplantae > Streptophyta > Magnoliopsida > Asterales > Asteraceae > Chrysanthemum > Chrysanthemum seticuspe. Next base: position 238,734,308 of record BPTQ01000007.1, on the reverse strand, counting down.
CTCTCGTGCTCGGATTTACATCTGATTTGGATCCTTTTTGCGTGTTTTTGCATATCCGTACCTGCACAAGCACAAACTCAAGAAAACCACAAATATTAGCAATAAACGGCTTTTCCTTGGTTGTTTTGGGTCAGTTTTGATAATGAAAAGATATGTGAATAAGCACATATCAAAATACCCCAGACGAGACCATTGCCGTGTCCTGACGCAATGCAATCAACTCACGCTTCTAAAACCAAGGATTTCAATCTCTTTCTACTAAACCTATGAAGAAGTAGCAAAGTTTCCTCAAAAGAGATTAAGAAAGCCTTAATTCTAAAAACGCCCCGTTTACCTTTTAAATCACATATATAGATATTACAATTAAGCACATCCGATTATGATTGACGGTTTGTTGAACTTTCATGTCGATCAATAACTCCAACATTTTTCAAACGACACGTTAGGATCACGGAGTAGAAAACACAACACAGCGTGAAGTGACCATACGGATAGAATACATCGTCCCTGATTTTTCACAAGTCCCAAACTAAGCGTAAAACCGAAATCATTGTTAAATATGATTCTAGATGCTAACACTACCCATGGAAGTTACTTGTGTAAATACCTTTTGTTCCCATTTTCCTATTTTCCTCTAGAATTTTTTTATTTTTGTGAGAAATGAATTTCTTCAAATTCTCGTTTCGATAAGAGTTATTCCGATAAAGATACAAGGCTAAGTCGATAATTAGTTATCCGCCTTCCCTCAAGAACCATTGTCGTAAAAATGAGGTCCACATCAAGGAATTATTATTCACTAACTCTTGATTTTTTCAATTTTCAACTTTCAACATTTTTTTTTTTTTTTTTTTTCACTTATACTTTTACTTGTATGAGCTGTGAACCACGGAGCTTCACGGGGTAATTCCAAGACTATAGGCTTCATGAGATGAGGATCCCGGCTGGCTAGGCTAAGACCTCACTCAATCCCGGCTAAAGATCTAAGGGTCCGATCTCGACACCGCAGCTCACAACTTTACTTATTACTTTTTCACTTATCACTTATTGCTTATTCATTTATTTCGGATCCTTGATGTGTACCCAATTTTTAAAACAAAGATTCTCTTAAGAAGATAAAGAACTAACTATCGCCAAAAACTCGACATCTCTAATTATTATTAGACATATATAGGGTGAAACAATTTTGTGGGAACAAAAAGCCATAAGTACCTTCGATGGGCTCTAAAGAGAACCAACTACTCCACGCTTAGCATCTAAACTCATAAGTAACTCTATCATTTCTCGATCTCTGCAAATTTAAAATCCCAAATAATGAGATCCGCAGATGCTTAGCCGATAATTTTTAGATTATCTATGGTTAAGGGAACAAGCTAGAGCTCAACACGCCCGGTCAAGTCAGAATTCCATTCCTACTCTCACCAGCGGAAAGTCAACAAGGTGTCAAAACATATATTAACTTAGCAAATGCTTCGTCTAATGAAATAAAGTCATGCATATTTAAAGTCACTCAGGGAAACTTGCAAAATCTTGGCCTTGTGAGCTAGAATTCGCATTTTATAGCTTCTTGTCTAAGAAACTAGCAAAACTTTTCAATCAAAAAGACTTAACAAAAGCTTCAAAAATTTTTAAATTTTTCACATTTTTGCACAATTTTTCATTTTCTAAGGAAAAACGGGGTTACGAGAGAAACACAACAGAAAATAAGCAAGTGCGGTCAAATCAAATCGAAGATTACCCTACCCCAGACTAGAACGAAACATTGTCCTCAATGTTTAAAACAAGGGTATCACGAAAATCTAAAAGCCGTTTATTAAGTATGCTCAAAGATAAACGTTAGTCGATAAGATTAGGATATCGGATTTCCATCAGCATCGATCATGAGACTCGAGTGGAGAAATGACAAACTTCGAGCACGAGAGTCTTCATATCGGGAACATCCTACACAAAACACAAACAACCAAACACGAGAAATCGAAGAGGCAGACCCCTTTGCGTCACTTATTAGAAAATAGAAAGAAGATAGAGATAAGCATGGGGTGCCTCCCACGAAGCGCTACTGTTTTTGATTACCGAGTCGCTAGCCTGACTCGTCCCCGAATTCATTTGTCCTTGGGGAAGAAAGTGGTAGAGATACCAGGGTCAAAACGGTGTCCTCATTCCCGAAAGAATGAGACTGGGTGGGTTGGGTGGTGAAGAAAATGTCGGGCATCAGCACATAAGGGATATGAAAGAATGATCCATCATCCGGTGGTTTTGCGGGTGGACGTAAGAATGACGGATCAACATGAGAAAACTCCAAGAAAGACGGGAGCTCATGGTAAAAGATAAGAGATGTAGGCTCAACAACGAAGGCATCCAAGTGAGGATCCTTATCACAGAAAACTTTTTCAACAAAGAACTCATCAATGCATATCCCGGGTTTAAAGATTTTGTCTTCACATGTCGGCTCAACGGGATAAGTGATGGTGGACTCATCAGAAGAAGGAGAGTCAAGAAGTCCATCAAGAAACATCATATCCCCCTCGGGATCATTAACAGCATCCTCAATACCCGGTGGTATTGGGTCATCAATAACATCCTCAATGATCGGGTCATTTGTCGGAGTATCGGAAATCTCGTTAAAAACTTTGCTCACATCAACATCAAAATAGAATCGCTCAAGAATCGGAGGATAAACATCATCAATAGTGGGATTGCCACTAATCTCTTCATCAAATCGGAAGGTCTCAAGCTCGGGAGAGAAATCACTATCTTTAACGGAGATAGGATGCGAACTCGAATTATCGTTCAATGCTTCAATCTTAGAAATGAGAAGATAAACATTCGACAATGTTTCACGTAATGCTGGATCCTCGATCTCAATATCATCGGGCTCAATCTCTTCTTCTTCTGGCTCAAAATCATTATCTTCTTCTATGTCGGGCTCAGAAGGTAAATCGTCAACGAAATCGATGTCTCCATAAGAATCGTCATCGGAATCGGAGATCATCTCAACAGAATCGTTTGAAATATCAAGAGAAGGCTCATCACAAATATCAACAACCCCAGACTCTCTTGGGCTTGGGATAAGGATCTCAACACTAGACACTTCCGTTTCCGGAATAGTACTAAGATGTTCATCCCCCATTATGAGAGAGTCAACGGGTGCAATAATGTCCGTAGCAATAGAATCATCGACCTCTTCCAAAAGAACGTTACTTTTCTCATCCGGCGTGAGAGAAGGGAAAGGGTCGGAAATGAAAGGCTCAGAAACGGGAGTGGGATTGCCACTCGGAGGAGTATAATCGTTATCAGAATCAGAATCGTAATAATAGGTAGTAGGACGATGTTGAATCACTTTCGCGGCCTCTTCAGCTAATAATTCACGATAGGTTTTCTGATTTGGATCTCTTTCTTGAACAGGTTCATGAAGCAATTCTTTTAATTCCTTTAACTCTTGTAATATATGAAGAAAACCTTGGTGAAATCCTTGATTATCTGACGGAGTTTGTGGTTGAATTTCTTGGTATTGTGGAGGTGGGTTATAAGCATAATCGTAAGTATCACAAGGAACTTGCTCGTAAGCAATCGGGTTCTGCATCTGACAATCGGAATTAACGTGCGGACCTCCACAATACTCACAACAGTATGATTGTTGTGACGAATACGGGTAAGGTTCATAACCAAAGGTTGTATTGTTAACTTGAACTTGACATTGAAAACCTTGGTGAGGACCACCACAGTACTCACAAGAGTATGAATCTGGCTCATGGTACAAAGGTTGGTTGGGAAAATTGGTTGGCTCATATTCAGGATTGTGGTGAAACTCGGTTCCTGATTTTCCGTTGCTACAAGCGGGACAATTCCCACCATATTCGGGTCCGCTGCACCATATACACAAGAGCTGATAAATCGAAGAATTATCCGTAATAGGCTCGGGAATCACTTCGGGCTCAGAAACATATTCCATTTCCCTCACCGGAGAAGGAGTAGGAATCGAGGGTTCTACAATTATGTCATTATAAAGAGCACTCTTTTGTTCTAGCCGTGCATAAAGACGGGCGAGATCTGGATTTGGATTAATAAAATTATTGCATACATCACAAAATCCATTTCGACAATTATTTCCGCACCAATCACATATACATTTCAAACACCGAAATTGATTTTCTTCCATACGACTTTGGCAATGAAGGCAACGACGATAAGAACATATCTCGGGTTGTGGCGGTTGGTCAGAAAAACTTTTAGAGTCATCGAGAGATTGTTTGTCGGCTAAGTCGCACCAATAGCAAGAATTTCTAGAACCAGGATCTCCACATCGACCACATACACATTCTGGATTAAGACAACAATATTGTTTCTCCTCCATACGGCCTTTGCAATGAAAACAACGACGATAATCGACCGTATCCATGAGAATTAAACATATAGAGGGTAAAAGAAAAGAATTATCGGGTTAAGAGGATTCAAGAAGAATATTTTTGGGTTTTTGATAAAAGTAAACATAAAAGGAAAACAAATCTGGAAAAGGAAAATATTTTTGGGTTTTTATAAAAGATATATTTACAAAAAACAACGATAACTTCACGAGGAATGATCTTCAAAAACCGCGAATCGAGACGGAATACGAAAACTCGCTACAAGCCCTCCCCGGCAGCGGCGCCATTTTGATAATTCGTTTTCGTACAGATATTTTCCGAAGAAATACAAAGGAATGTATTTCCCGGGTCGTTCTCCCAACGAGGGATGAATGGAGTAAACAACTCACGTCGCGTTTCGGGATTTGAATATGAAAAAGGGATTTGGATGATGTTTTCTAAACTACGGTATAAGGAAAGCAAATGGGATTAAAATCTAAGGGGAAAACCTAAGAATTATGGCGAACTACGCATTTCTACAATAAAACGCAAATACAGAAATTAAACGAAACGCGAATAAAAATGCAAGAACGTCTATTCTAAGTCCTAAAAATAACCTAAAACTACTTTTACGCTAAAAATGATATTAGAAAACTAATTAAGAATTAAAACTATTTTTTAGGATTTTTCTTGATTTTATTAAAAATTAAAAACTAATTATTAACTTTAAAAATAAAACTAATTATCTAAAAATTATAAAAACAAAGGGGGAAAATATGGAACTACTTTTCAATAATCTAAAATATAATAAAAGACTTTTCAAAACTATTTTTGTATTTTTCAGATTAATTTTCTATTTTCTATGAATTTAATACTATTTAATTCTAATTAAAATTGTGAAAAATACCAAATAAAAGAGGAAAAATAAGGAAAAATCTTTTTTATGCTTTTTATATTTATCTTAAACTAAGAAAATTGAAAAATTATTTTTTGGAACTTTTTCTCAATTAATTGCAATAAACACTATTTAAAAAGACTTAAAAACTGTTTTTAATCTAGAAAAATAGTGAACAGTAACTAAAAATTATGAAAATTTCAGGAAAATTCTAAAATGAGAATATGAATCTATGAAAAATAAGAAATAGGCAGCTTATGTGTAGAATATGAAAGATTTAGTGCAACTGTTGACAAAATAAGCTACTAAAAAAGAGCAAATAAGCTAATAATGCAACCAAACAGTGAACAAAGCTAAAGTATACTAGAATAAGCTAATTGCAATTGATTCTAACTACTCCTAACAAGTTCTAAGCTCAGAACCTTGATCTAAGCCAACTGCCTAAATGAACAAATCAGTGAAACACCCTTACTGTTTAAGCTTATACACTAGCTTATCCAATAAGCAATTCCAAAAACCAATAATGCAGTCTTATAAACCACCTGGCTGACTATACCTAAACCAAATCTCAGACTCTAAATCACTAAAATGAGCTTAGTGCTTAAGCTGCAAGATCTGCTCAAAACTGGTGCAGTCATATTTTGACTTTTGAATAACAGATTCTATGTTTGACTATGTTGAGTTTTGATCCTATGTAATTAACTGAATTTGATGTTTAAAGGCTAATGATGATTAAGGAAAGGTAGATCTACTAGTTTTAAGCTAAATTGCAACTTATGTCACCTACTGATTTTGACAGAAGCAACCACTAGATCAGTTCTAACTAGATTTTGACTAATTGAAAGAAAATGCTATATCAAAGACTTCAAATGACTATCAATAACCTCTATAAGCATGAAACAACTACTCTACACAGATCTACTAACCTCTAGCACAGATTAAACAGTTAAACCAAACACTAGTTAAGCTACTGAATATGAACTAATAAGCAGATCTAGACTATAACAAGCTAAACAAATATCAAACTCAGATCAAACAGTAGAGATTATCATTAATTAACAGATGCAATCACAGATTTAATGATTAAAACAGAAATCAAACTTACAATACTTCCTTAGCCACTATGGCTTGCACAGTGAAGAAACAAGGAACTCTAACCTAATGAACCCCTAACCTATTCCAAATCAAGCTCAATTTCAACCCAATCCAGCTACTGTACCATTCCAAATTCCAATTCCAGCAAACAAGAGTAGCCACTGTAGCATCTGATCTCACTTGAGATTTTTGTGAATTTGAAATGAAAACAATTATGAGCTCACTATAAGCTACTGAAAAGCTTAAATGAACATCTGAAACAATAGATCAATGGTAGATTAATCCAGAACAAAGATCTAAAGTGCTTTTTGATTTTTAAATGATTTTTTTGTGATTTTTTTGTATTTTTGAGATTTTGAAAAGTAAAGCTAAAACATGTGTTTATAAAACTGAAATAAGTTCTCAAATAAGATAATAAGCAGATGTAGATTAGTAGAAACTTAAACAAAACAACTTAAAATGAAATACTAAATTTATATTAATAAGGAAAATGGAGTACAAAACGAATTACAAAGTATTTAAAAACATTTAAATTGCAAACCACTACAACTAAAACCTAGAGAGAAGGAAAAAATACAGAGAATAAGATACATATTGTGAATGAAAAGAAGGTCTATATATAGTTGAGCTTGAGCTAAGAAGCTTCTCGAATTTCTTCAACTTGTGCTTCTTTTGAGCTCCTATCCACCCTTAGATTATATCCCACGCACTTCCTCTAGATATCCACCCTTGGATCATGTGCATGAGTCAATTCGTCCAATGAGAAGAGAGTATTTCACACGGATTGATGACCTGGACACCCCCATGTGTCAGGTGTGTCATAAAATGTCAGAGAAAGTACTGTTTTGCCCTTCAATTTCACTGAATTTGGTTAATTAATGAGAGGGCACTTTAGGGTTTATGCATATGCAGAATTGGGGGAAATATTTGGGCGCGAGGTTTGTTTTGGTTATTTTAATATTTTTCAATTTAGTTGACCGGTTTTGGTTTACTTTGACTCGGGTTAAAACAGGGATTCGGGTAAATTTAAACCGGGTGTTGGCTTTGGTTTAATTTTTGGGCTCGGGTAAATATATTGGGCCGAATGGTATATGTTGGGTTTGGACTAGAATTTGATCTAATAATATCCATAGGTACCAAATATGCAAAGGCTGAAATTAGAGGGACCAATCATGTAATATTTGAAAATCTCTTCAAGGACCATTCTTGTTACTCTCAAATAATCCAAGGGTGAATTTTGTAAATTCTGAATCTGGAGGGATCAATTCTGTCAAAAGCTCAAAGTGCAGGGACTATTCTTGACTTTTCTTCAAACTTTTCTGAAACTTCAAAAATTATCTTCTGAGAATAAAATCATCCAAAATGCATAATCTCGACCTTCCAGCTCAGCTAAAACTCTCTTGATCTCTCGTGCTCGGATTTACATCTGATTTGGATCCTTTTTGCGTGTTTTTGCATATCCGTACCTGCACAAGCACAAACTCAAGAAAACCACAAATATTAGCAATAAACGGCTTTTCCTTGGTTGTTTTGGGTCAGTTTTGATAATGAAAAGATATGTGAATAAGCACATATCAATAGTCGATGTGCATCTTGTTGACCATGCCCCAGAAGATTTGTAGGTGCATTAGTTTCGGATGTTCATGACCGCTGTCTCTTTCGAAAACAGACTTGGCGATCATGATGTATAAAGTTCTCCACGGTTGAGGAATGTTCTTTAAATCTACTGAAGAATGCTTGGTAATAATTCCCGCAGCTTCATCATAACTAATATCGACCATGAATTGTAGTGTAGCCTCTTCAGTTGGAGTTGGCACATACTCAGCAGGCTGGATAGCTGAGAGCAGAAGAATTGCTCGTAAATCAGCAATAGTGACGGTGACCTGCTTATCATTAAGAGTAACCGTGACAGCATCTTGACCATCCACCTTTTTCATTTTGTGCCAAAATTGGTGAATTTAGATCTCCGGCACAGTAGCAGAGTTTGTGAGGATGTTGTTGTAGGGATGAGACTTAAGAATATCCACAGCAATTCGGCATGAAGACTCTGAGCATGTGAAGTTCTCAAAATCAACCTTAAGGTCGTTCTTTCCAAGCTTCATACTATAACCAGTCGGGAATATGTCTTCCATTGTGAGCTCGTTTGGTGCGTTAACGTTTTCCATGGTGATGTCCATATCGTGATCTGAAAGGTATTGAGCCAAAAGAACCAACATATCGAAAGACATTATATTAGTCAAAAGTTGATTTTATTGTCCAATTATTGAATATGTTATATTAATGAATGTTACGAGTCCAATGTCACTTGTTGTCCAACAGTCCAAAGTAGTCATGATAAGTTTCGTGAGTATATTGATTTTGAATTTTAAAGTCCAAATTTTCACTCATTCACACAACATTTTAACCATTATAGCTTATTAGTGACATTTTGGTCTTGTGACATTATGAGTAACTTATTTACAAGTTTGTACGCGTAACATTTCATAAGAAGAGTGAAAATTTTGGCTTAAGCGTAAGATTGAAAGCTTATGCGTAAACATTTTGACCATACGCGTAGAACTTAATCTTATGCGTAGGAGTCCATCTTACGCGTAAGCATAGGTAGGAGCTTATGCGTAAGGTTTACTCGTAAGAGTGAACCTTATGCATAAGAATCCAAGTTTACGCATATCCTTCACAGGATACGCGTAGTCCCAATGTAGAACCTTATGCGTAAAGGTTACGCGTAAGATTTCTCTTATGCGTAACTGCTATGCATAAGGTGATCCTTTAAGCGTAAGGCCATTTTTACCCTTGATTCTGATTTTGCACGCGTAAAACCTAAAAATAAATTGATCATAAACATCTTCATTAGCACTAAATTCAATCCCTTTCAAAATCACATGGCATCTTAAGTTGAATCTGGTTACGCGTAAAGTTTGATTAAGCGTAAAGATAAACCCTAATTATTCAAATCCTATGCCAAAACAATCTAACCATGCAAACACAACCAAATGATTTATGGGATGTATTAGGACCCATATGAGATGAATGAAACAAGTTTTAACATCTAAAAGCTCATGAATTAAAAATACCCTTTTATTCGGCTACTTAAACCCTAAAGTTCAATTCCACCATTTTGTAGTATCTGGGTGAGATTCAAAAGCTTCTTAGGTTAATTAAGCATGTAACAAACATCTATCAAGCCACTAATTGTCCTAAAATGCACGCAATAGAAAACACTCAATTTCACGCATAAACCCTAAATTTGAAAAATGATTCAAAACTGTTTCTGGGTTAAATTTCATGATGAGAATGGTTTTTAAACTTGATATTAACTTTGAAAACACAACCCATTTCATCAAAATCATCCTAAATATGATTCTGAGTTCATACGTATATGCGTAGAAACTAAAATCACACCAATAGGAAAATCTAACCGTTGGATTTGCATGTAATTAAAAACCTATGTTTGAAATCACTTAGTGAAACTTATATCACTTACAGATTTGAAGTTTATAACACGGATTTGAAGTTGGATTTTTTAGCGTGGATGAGGTGGTTGGAGAATTAAATGTATGAAATAAATGTTAAGTAAAATTAGGTGGGAAGGTTTTGTAAAAATTAAGTTTAAACATTTGACAAGTATGGTCCTTCCACCTCAACCATTTTCATCCACAGTCCATAACTTCCGTTTTGGTTAAGCAAGAAGTGAAAGTTTGGAAAGAAACTTGACGACACTCCCCCTCGACTTTAAAAATATTGAAATTGTACAAATTTGAGTCCGAGGAGTGTTAAGAAACAAGAAACGTATCCACCATTATCAAAGATACAACCAAAATTAGGAAACATGCAAGTACAAGGTTTTATGAAACAGAAAATATTTACTTTCTCCCCCTCAACACTTGACCGTGAAAATATTGAATTGTTTGAAGGAGTAAAGTGTTGACGGAATATTTGTACTTGCAATGTTGAAAGAATTTTAGATAGAAGAGTATTTTTGTATTTTATGAAATTTTATATTTTTCTATTTTGTTTTTGAGAAAATATTTACAAAAGAGGTTTTGGTGTTTGACTGGTTTTAAGAATGTGTCAAAAGTTCGTCCAGTTCTTCTAGAGTAAAACACCTCATGCCAATCCGGTGGATCAACACAGTAAACCTAGTAGGAGCTAAGGCTTTGGTGAGAAGGTCCGCCAATTGGTGTTCAGTACCCACAAAATATAGTTCAACATTACCCTTTTCCACATGCTCTTTTATGAAATGGTATCGAAGATCGATGTGCCTGGACTTCAAATGTTGGACAGAGTTGCACGAGATCGCAATAGCACTTCAATTGTCGCAGTACATCGGGATTCTGTCAAATACGTAACCATAGTCTTTAAGTTGTGTTCTCATCTAAATGACTTGAGCACAACACGCCGACATGGCTACATATTCTGCTTCGGTTGAGGACAGAGATGTACAATCCTGCTTCTTCGATTGCCATGACACCAGTTTATCACCAAGAAATTTTAGGGCACCTGAAGTACTTTTCTGAGAATCTAAGCAACTTGCGTGATCAGCGTCTGAAAAAGCTATTAGTTCGAAACCAGAATCCTTCGGATACCAGATTGCCAAATTAATGGTTCCCTTGATGTATCGGAGGATTCTTTTAGCCTCAGAGAGGTGAGTTTCAGTTAGTCTCGACTGATAACGGGAGCAAAGATATACAGAAAAGACAATGTCAGGTCTACTGGCTGTTAGATACATGAGAGACCCAATAATACTTCGGTATTTGGTATGGTCAACCAATTTCCCATGCAAATCAGCGTCTAGTTTCTTGGTATGTGCCATAGGTGTGGCATAGGTATCACAGTTTTGCATTCCATGTTTGTTTAAAATTTCAAGAGCATATTTGGACTGACTTAGGAAAATACCACGGGGTGATTGATGAACTTGCAATCCTAGAAAGAACGTAAGTTCACCCATCATAGACATTTCAAAATGTTTTTCATAAGTTTTGAAAAAGCGTTTGAGTATTTTAGATGTGTTGACCCCAAAATGATGTCATCCACATAAATTTGAACGATTAAAATGAGTTCCCCGTGATATTGTATGAACAGTGTTGGGTCGACCGATCCTTTGACAAAATTATGAGATATGAGAAAGGATGAAAACTTATCATACCACGCCCGAGGGGCTTGTTTGAGACCATAGAGAGCCTTGTTCACTTTGTAGACTTGATTAGGGAACTCTGGATCAACAAATCCTTCTGGCTGACTAACATAGACTGTTTCCTTCAGTTTACCATTCAGAAAAGCGGTTTTGACATCGATCTGAAAGACCGTGATCTTCATGTGAGCCGCAAATGCCAGAAAAATTCATACAACCTCAATTCTAGCAACCGGTGCGAATGATTCCTCGTAGTCAATCCCTTCTTCTTGTCTATAACCCTTAGCCACCAAACGTGACTTATTTCTGATAACCGTACCTTCAGCATCCAACTTGTTTTTCTAAATCCATTTCAGACCAATAACATAGACCCCTGTTGGTTTTGCAACCAATTCCCATACTTCAAGATATTAAAACTGATTAAGTTCTTCTTGGATGGATTCGATCGAGTTGTCATATGTCATTGCTTCTTTAATATTTTTGGGTTCAGCTTGGCAGACGGTAAGTGCATATATGCAATGTTCACCGTCAGTCTGAAGGCGTTGTCTAGTTACGACTGGTTGATTCGGGTTTCCAATAATGTTCACAAGAGGATGGTCTTTAGTCCAATGATGTGTGGAGGGTTGATGTTGATATACATTATGCAGATTAGGAGGATTCAAATGACTTGTGGACGATTCTGCAACATCAGAAGTGGCAGTTTCATTAGCAAAAGGATTGAAGAACGCATTTGGATCATAATCTGCAGGTGTAGGTACTTCATGGTTCAGAAGATCATCAGCTGGTTCAGCGTCATTGGCTGCGGTTTGTTCGGCTGTTTTTGTAGAATCAATTGGAGGTGCTTCTTCAACAGTTGTTGTTGTTGCAGGTGTATCAGGTATTGGATTATTATCAGGTTGAGCAGTGAAAACATTTGATACATCTGGAGCACGTTGATCAATATCATCACTAAACAGAGGAGCAAATAGCTATTCCATTTGACGTCGAGTAAGCTGTAAGCTTGGTTCAGCTGATGATGGGGTTTGGGGGAAGTTTAGACGGTTATGTCCGGGTTCTAAGCTGTTTTGCTCAGAAGCCATTTTTGTAAGCTCATCGAAATTTGCATGAATCGTTTCCATAATCTCCCTTGTACGACGATTCCAGATCCGGTATCCTTTAGAATTCTCACAATATCCAACAAAGACTCCTATGTCAGCTTTGGCCTTGAGCTTACCAAAGTCATCACGATCATTATTTGGGTAACAAAGGGAGCCACATACATGAAAGTGTTTGAGATTCGGTTTATGGTTATGGATAAGCTCATAAGGTGTTTTGTTGTGGCATTTAGTAATCATAGAATGGTTCTGAGTGTAGCATGCAGTTGACACGACTTCAGCCCACAAGTAATCTGGAAGTTTAGCATTTATTAACATCGTTTTTACAGCTTCCACTAAAGTACAGTTTCGTCTTTCAACAACTCCATTTTTTTCTGGTGTCCATGCAATTGATGTTTGATGATCAATTCCCACTTTCTCATAGTATGCTCGAAGAGTTTGGTTCACAAATTCAGTTCCTTTGTCTGTTCTGATCTGTCTGACTGTGTTCCGGAGCTGAACTTGAATTTTCGTGAGAAAGGTGATGATCATTTGTGGAGCTTGATCTTTACTTCGAAGAAAATAAACCCAAGTCCATCTTGAGTAGTCATCGACAATTACCAAAATGTAGCATTTGCCATTAATCGTTTGCACACGCATCAGGCCACACAAATCCATGTGAAGAAGATGAAGCACATGCTGAGAGATGTGTTCCACCTTTGAAGGAAAGTGAGCACGAGTGCTTTTCCCTTGTTTACAAGCTGAGCATAGATGATCTTTAAAATACTGTAATCTTGGGAGACCTTCAACATGTTTGTATCGTGCAAGATTGGTTATGGTTTGAAAGTTTAAGTGTGAGAGACGACGGTGCCATAGCCAAGATTTTGTAGATGTTGCCTTTGAGAGTAGACAGATGGGAGATGAAGTAATCATGTCTTGCATTGAGATTGTATAAAGACTTGATGTGCGGGTTCCAGACATAAGATCGTTTCCTTGTAGATCACGAATGAAACAAGTTTTCTCACGAAAAGCAACTTCCAAATCTCCATCACAAAATTGACCGACTGAAAAGTGATTGTGACCGAGACCTTCCACATAATAAACTCTGCTAATTTCGATGTTGTAACACCCCGACCCGACAAGGGTAAAGATATCACAATACGGTTTCATATCAGAACTTTAACTAATGTACAAAAGCGGAAGCCTTTACAAAAACTTACAAAAGATAGTATAATTAACTTAATATTCAAAATAAATCTAAGATCTCTATAATCGAATCTCGCTCTTGTCTCTACTCTCAACCCAGATCAGCTATCCCATAAGCTTATCTTGAACGCTTAATACCTGCCGCAAGAAAAGAAAAGTGCGGCTGAGCTTACAAAGCCCAGTGAACAGATATAACGAAACAAAAACTAAACAAAACAAATATACGAATAACGAAAATAAAATGAAATAATAACGAAGGATCTTTTAGGATTCTGCGGAAGCACAAACATACAGAAATCCAAACAACCACATAACAGTTAAACCATTTACTTATAAACCAAACGAAGAGTCTAATGACTAACAAAACAGTTACCAACAATTAAACATGGCATTCAACAAATTAATTAACCTTCACTTAACACATTTAAAACATTAAAGCAACAGCGGAAATAGCAGTCCAAAACATGGCAGACTCACAAACAAATAGAAACATAGTAGACAAACTATAACTAAATAAGCAAAAGACATAGCATAGCAATTATCAAGTTAACAGACCAGGCATCATAAATTGAATCATTTCCCAGATCAAATATTAGCATAAGCAGAACTTAACATGGCAGGTCACATAGGCAATAAAACACTAACGTATAAACAAAGTTTCCCAAAATTAACTGAACAAATTATACATACGAAACTTATAGAATACTCACTTTCATACTAGCACATTCATCTCACAGATTAACGAATCCATATAACGATAAACTAACATAATATCAGATGACAGCATGCGAATCATATTTTAACATATTAATCATATCTTAGCATAGCAGACGGTAGTCACATAAACATACAAAAGCATAAACACATATAATAGCATATAATAAGCCTTGCACATAATCATAAACATTTGAACACACCAAATCATAATCAGAATACTTATCATAGAAATAACAAATACAGATTTAGTTAACTACCTCGAGCCCAGAACATATCATATCAGAAACATCATACATATATAGAGAAATAATCTCAGAAAATAATTTGGAGTAGCTAGCTCCCAGAAGTTGTGAAGACGCGTATTGCACACGACATCATTCACCAGACAATTCATATCGGATAACAGATCAGATCTAGGATGCATCCATACGCCCCACAGACATATATAGGTAATATAATACCAACTGAGCTCATAACAAATAACAGATAAGGGACGTGGCAGAACATCACTCTACTGCCCTAGAGTCATATCAGAGGTGCATCACTGATACGGACATGGAACCCCCATGACTAGTTAATAATTTGGCTCGGGTGTCAAACTAACTCAGGTCAGACAAAAGTTCAATTATAACGTAAGTCTTATTCAAACACATGGTTCAGCAAGGAACATATCAATATCTCATATCATAAGGTTCATATTCAGACATAATAAGGTTTATCAGTTACACATATCAAAGTCTTCCTAACATAAAGTTCAAATCAGATATCGCATGGTTCCATAAAGCATAAGTTCAGATAAGCAACAAATCACACAATCAGGAAAGGGTTCATAGCAATGGCATTGGAAACCCTAATAAGTAAAATAGGAAAGACTAACGAAAGAACATCATAAGGAACCTTTACTAAGAAGGTCAGAATATATGTACGATAACATAGGTGTCTTAAGGTAAGACAGAATATCCGTACCTTAAAGCAATTGAGAGAAAAGAAACGAATGTAGGAATATGGAGATGTAACGTCGCGTCTCCTTCAACGAATCTACACGGATTATGATTTATTTAATATTTATTAGCATCATTAATATTATAACAGATTTATCGTATTAATACTTTTAGATTTATCAGAATATTCTCATTTTAGTGACAGACGAATTCTCAACATTTTAGGGTATTCCTCATTAATTCACCAACTTTCTATTTAGATTCAAGGGTTTCCCCTACTCTTTAAATATTACTAATTACGCATTAAATTCACATATTACTTCTTTTAATGATTTTCCAAGGTTAACCTAGAACGTAAATGATAACAAACCGAAATTAACTTAACTCATGCGTGTCTCTACAAAAATCAATTTACCCTTATTGAACCCATAATTACTCAGAATTACAAATTACGCCCTTGACATCTTTAAGTTCACAATCTCACCTTACTTTATCAGATTTTACACTTTTAACCCAAAGGTTTTAGGATTTACAAAACGTACCCTAATAAATTAAATACAATTCGAATGGCCCTTTAATTATCCAAAATTACATGTTTAACCCCCACACTTATTTTTATACGTTTAGTACAAGTATTTTACTGTTTACAAAAATAACCCTTAAGTTTCATAATTTACAAAACCAACCCAAAACTTTTATTTAAGGCCGAATAGACATAATTCAAATATAAGCCCTAACCCTAAGTTTAACCAATCATTAGCTCATCATTACTACTTCATTAATTACCTTCAATGATTACAAGGAAACCCTAGTTCATGAAAAACCCTAATCGCCCCTTTTTAAAACCTTCCTCTTTTCATGTTTAATCGACCCATAAAACTCAAAACAATTCATACAAGCTTCGAATTCACAAATATGTATTTTATTCAGGTCTTATATCATTGAATAGCTTCTGGAAAAATCAATTCGTGATCTCTAAAAATATTATACACCCATTCGTTATTAATATACGATTTTAGGGTTTTGGATTCCAAATAATTTCATACGACATATTAAACATGCATGGCCAATTTTTATGTGTTATATATGACTTATAGGACTGAATTCAACATTAGAAACATACCCTTGATGAGCTTGAATCGTTAGAACAAAAGAAGCACAAAAACACCACTCGCCGAAACCCTAATCCACTCAAAAACTCACCACGCTCACTACAGCAACTTAGGACGTCGAACACTATTTTTCCCACCTTCTTTACCTTCAAACTTGTCCAAGAAAATTGGTCTCAAGCTCTGGAAACTGGAAATCGATTTGTGAAGGGTTTTGGAGGTCGGTTTGGTGTAAATCGGTATTTAGGGATAAATGTGAACCGAATTTATGTATATATATACTTTTCCAATTTTTCTTGTGGGATTTATGATGTATTGGACTTAATATAAATGGACTCTTAGTTTTGTAAATTTATATTGGGCTCTTATTAATTAAATTCTTTTAATAAACTATTTAATATATATTCGGCCAATTATGAAAATACATAATTGATTTTATAAAATTATAATCTATAAAAATTAACTTTACAAGGTCATTCAAGATTTATTTGGATCATATGTGATTTTCTTATAAGTTTTCTGAATTTACATAGCTCATTTGGTATTGTGTTTATTTAATTATTCTTATTTTTGATCATAAGGGTATTTTGGTCTTTTTGTGAATTTTAGAAATTCAGGTATTACAATTTCTTCCCCTCTAAAAAGAAATTTCGTCCTCGAAATTGAACAAGACGGAATAGTACGGCAACAAATGTGAATTACGAACTTCATGGAATATATGACGAATGCTAAGCGTATACTTATTAAAGTATTAGCAGTAACAGATGGGATAAAGAAAATTTCAAAAACACGCTCTAACTTACACAGGTATCCAATGATGAAAACTATCATATGCCTAGATGGAACGAATCCTAACGGTTACTAATCGCAGGAGTATGTGGAAACATACAGATATAAGGAAGGCATAACAATCTATAAGTTAACACAGATAATAACAACTTCTGATCCCAATGGTACAAAAGTTATATGCAACAAATACCGACGAAAGTCTCATAATCAGATACAGAGTCTCAACCCAATATGAAAAGTACCAAATAACGAATACAAGGTAAATCCATACATCTATCAATCACAGGAAATTCCCAGACGTTGTATACTTTCAATAAGTTCAGATTATATGATCTCGGTATTATTACGTTGATCAGGCGTCATAATACTTGCATCACATAACAAGTTCTTATTGTCACTATACTTGGTCTCGGGTCATGACACAACACATAGTGAATATCATAGCAAAACAAACCATATAGAGATAATATACAGATAACAAATAATCCTACTACAACAGACCAAAACCACATGAGTATACCATCATAATGGTCATACCTAAACAAGCGATAATAAAACAACATCATATAGAAAATAAATAGCAGACGAAACTAATGAGGACTAACGGAAACTCAATGAATCTATCAGAAAGAAAACAACGAACAGGAACTATATGATCAAATTTCGTTTATTCCATTAATCAAACAAAATTTTCAAAATCGTCAAAAGATGTACTCCCAAAATAAAATTCAATAACCTAAGATTCAATCGTCGTACGAAACAAAAGGACCTAACCCAAAATCAATGCCAAAACTTCTCATAACGAGGGCAACTAATCAGGAGCAAAATTCCTATCCTTGTGTCGGATTGAACCTACTAGTAGCCGTAGACTCCAATTCCGACTCCACCTCGTACTCTTCCTCGGGTTCCTCTTCTTCCTCTTCCTCCTCGCTTATCCATCCGTTCTTGTTTCCTTCATGCTGTGGTAGTAAGTTACTAGCAAAGCCACCTTTTCGCTTCCTCTCTTCCTCCTCCGGCACACGATCAACAAAAGCATACAGATCGCGACTCTCAGCCTGTCCTACTCCTTCATCCTCAACGAACTTGGGACACCTATCATGATACGTAGTGGTGAAACCTTGGTCGTCCACAACCTTAGTTTCGTAATCCTCTACTACTTTTCCGTCCACTTCTTTCAAGGTCAGCTTCTCCTCGATCGTGCATAGCCACATATAGGCCGGAACTCGTACCCTCTTGTTGGTTCGCTTCACTTTACCAAACCTCGTACAGCCTTTAGCAACAACAACAGCCCATCTCGTCTTCTCCTTAGGTTGTCTAGCAGGCCCTTGATTGCTCCTATCAGATGAACTAGAGCGACGGGGAATAACCATCTAAAAGGACAATCAACTATTAGCAAAGTCTAAGTGCGGTAGGGAACGCAAAGAAAGTATGCAGAAGGGAAATCCTAAATCTACCCAATCCTCACAGGTCATAGCCTAAGCTCTAAGGGTCCTAAAACCTAGATCTCTGATACCATAAATTGTAACACCCCGACCCGACAAGGGTAAAGATATCACAATACGGTTTCATATCAGAACTTTAACTAATGTGCAAAAGTGGAAGCCTTTACAAAAACTTACAAAAGATAGTATAATTAACTTAATATTCAAAATAAATCTAAGATCTCTATAATCGAATCTCGCTCTTGTCTCTACTCTCAACCCAGATCAGCTATCCCATAAGCTTATCTTGAACGCTTAATACCTGCCGCAAGAAAAGAAAAGTGCGGCTGAGCTTACAAAGCCCAGTGAACAGATATAACGAAACAAAAACTAAACAAAACAAATATACGAATAACGAAAATAAAATGAAATAATAACGAAGGATCTTTTAGGATTCTGCGGAAGCACAAACATACAGAAATCCAAACAACCACATAACAGTTAAACCATTTACTTATAAACCAAACGAAGAGTCTAATGACTAACAAAACAGTTACCAACAATTAAACATGGCATTCAACAAATTAATTAACCTTCACTTAACACATTTAAAACATTAAAGCAACAGCGGAAATAGCAGTCCAAAACATGGCAGACTCACAAACAAATAGAAACATAGTAGACAAACTATAACTAAATAAGCAAAAGACATAGCATAGCAATTATCAAGTTAACAGACCAGGCATCATAAATTGAATCATTTCCCAGATAAATATTAGCATAAGCAGAACTTAACATGGCAGGTCACATAGGCAATAAAACACTAACGTATAAACAAAGTTTCCCAAAATTAACTGAACAAATTATACATACGAAACTTATAGAATACTCACTTTCATACTAGCACATTCATCTCACAGATTAACGAATCCATATAACGATAAACTAACATAATATCAGATGACAGCATGCGAATCATATTTTAACATATTAATCATATCTTAGCATAGCAGACGGTAGTCACATAAACATACAAAAGCATAAACACATATAATAGCATATAATAACCCAGCACATAATCATAAACATCAACATATATAGAGAAATAATCTCAGAAAATAATTTGGAGTAGCTAGCTCCCAGAAGTTGTGAAGACGCGTATTGCACACGACATCATTCACCAGACAATTCATATCGGATAACAGATCTGATCTAGGATGCATCCATACGCCCCACAGACATATATAGGTAATATAATACCAACTGAGCTCATAACAAATAACAGATAAGGGACGTGGCAGAACATCACTCTACTGCCCTAGAGTCATATCAGAGGTGCATCACTGATACGGACATGGAACCCCCATGACTAGTTAATAATTTGGCTCGGGTGTCAAACTAACTCAGGTCAGACAAAAGTTCAATTATAACGTAAGTCTTATTCAAACACATGGTTCAGCAAGGAACATATCAATATCTCATATCATAAGGTTCATATTCAGACATAATAAGGTTCATCAGTTACACATATCAAAGTCTTCCTAACATAAAGTTCAAATCAGATATCGCATGGTTCCATAAAGCATAAGTTCAGATAAGCAACAAATCACACAATCAGGAAAGGGTTCATAGCAATGGCATTGGAAACCCTAATAAGTAAAAATAGGAAAGACTAACGAAAGAACATCATAAGGAACCTTTACTAAGAAGGTCAGAATATATGTACGATAACATAGGTGTCTTAAGGTAAGACAGAATATCCGTACCTTAAAGCAATTGAGAGAAAAGAAACGAATGTAGGAATATGGAGATGTAACGTCGCGTCTCCTTCAACGAATCTACACGGATTATGATTTATTTAATATTTATTAGCATCATTAATATTATAACAGATTTATCGTATTAATACTTTTAGATTTATCAGAATATTCTCATTTTAGTGACAGACGAATTCTCAACATTTTAGGGTATTCCTCATTAATTCACCAACTTTCTATTTAGATTCAAGGGTTTCCCCTACTCTTTAAATATTACTAATTACGCATTAAATTCACATATTACTTCTTTTAATGATTTTCCAAGGTTAACCTAGAACGTAAATGATAACAAACCGAAATTAACTTAACTCATGCGTGTCTCTACAAAAATCAATTTACCCTTGTTGAACCCATAATTACTCAGAATTACAAATTACACCCTTGACATCTTTAAGTTCACAATCTCACCTTACTTTATCAGATTTTACACTTTTAACCCAAAGGTTTTAGGATTTACAAAACGTACCCTAATAAATTAAATACAATTCGAATGGCCCTTTAATTATCCAAAATTACATGTTTAACCCCCACACTTATTTTTATACGTTTAGTACAAGTATTTTACTGTTTACAAAAATAACCCTTAAGTTTCATAATTTACAAAACCAACCCAAAAATTTAAGGCCGAATAGACATAATTCAAATATAAGCCCTAACCCTAAGTTTAACCAATCATTAGCTCATCATTACTACTTCATTAATTACCTTCAATGATTACAAGGAAACCCTAGTTCATGAAAAACCCTAATCGCCCCTTTTAAAAACCTTCCTCTTTTCATGTTTAATCGACCCATAAAACTCAAAACAATTCATACAAGCTTCGAATTCACAAATATGTATTTTATTCAGGTCTTATATCATTGAATAGCTTCTGGAAAAATCAATTCGTGATCTCTAAAAATATTATACACCCATTCGTTATTAATATACGATTTTAGGGTTTTGGATTCCAAATAATTTCATACGACATATTAAACATGCATGGCCAATTTTTATGTGTTATATATGACTTATAGGACTGAATTCAACATTAGAAACATACCCTTGATGAGCTTGAATCGTTAGAACAAAAGAAGCACAAAAACACCACTCGCCGAAACCCTAATCCACTCAAAAACTCACCACGCTCACTACAGCAACTTAGGATGTCGAACACTATTTTTCCCACCTTCTTTACCTTCAAACTTGTCCAAGAAAATTGGTCTCAAGCTCTGGAAACTGGAAATCGATTTGTGAAGGGTTTTGGAGGTCGGTTTGGTGTAAATCGGTATTTAGGGATAAATGTGAACCGAATTTATGTATATATATACTTTTCCAATTTTTCTTGTGGGCTTTATGATGTATTGGACTTAATATAAATGGACTCTTAGTTTTGTAAATTTATATTGGGCTCTTATTAATTAAATTCTTTTAATAAACTATTTAATATTATTCGGCCAATTATGAAAATACATAATTGATTTTATAAAATTATAATCTATAAAAATTAACTTTACAAGGTCATTCAAGATTTATTTGGATCATATGTGATTTTCTTATAAGTTTTCTGAATTTACATAGCTCATTTGGTATTGTGTTTATTTAATTATTCTTATTTTTGATCATAAGGGTATTTTGGTCTTTTTGTGAACTTTAGAAATTCAGGTATTACAGATGTTCCCATTGATGTAATCTCCGTAGCCCATGATAGCTGCGAAGTGATCATTCCCGAACCTGACAGTACCGATGAACTTTGAAACAAAGTTTGATAACAGTTTGAGATTGCCTGTCATGTGCCAGGAACATCCGCTATTTTTGGGTAAAGGGGAGTAATCCTGCACCCTGGTAAATTATATTAACCAAAAACAATTGAAGTACATCTGATGAGAGTGAGTCCCTCATCTCAGTCCCTTAGGACACATACATAACCACTATATAAGAATGACATGCCATTCTTATAACTTACAAATCCAAATACAACTAACAATGACTAAAAATAAGAATACAATAAATCGTAACTCAAATAAACACTCGAGTCTTCTTAGTCATCATAGCGATCCAGAACTTGCACACGAAGAAACCCATAACCAAGTTTCCCCGCCTTCCAAGTAGTACTCCAATCCATGAATAAAGACCATTGCATGCAATACCACACTAACCAATAGATCCAAAAGGATGATCTGCTATCAACAATCCAGAGGATGATCAGTATCACCTGCATTACACACAGACGACACAGGTGGAATAGAAGTAGAGGTGGAACCCGAAGAGTTAGAGGGTTCCGTTACAGTTACAGAAGACACAAACATGTTAAGGATTTTAGGAATCCATTTAAATCCTAGTATGTTTTGTAACCATCTCTTCCAAGTCCAACTAGTCTTTGCTTTGGTCTTAGTGAATGCACTAAGTGAGAATTTCTTCCTAGAAGGTGAAAGGGGTTCTACGGGTACATCAATGATATTTGCAGAAACACTAGAAGGCGGTTTACCTAGCACAGACTTAGAAGCATTAGTGGGCCTAGAGGTATTCCGTTTTCTATTGTTCCGCTTACGAGATAAGATAGCATTAGCAACACATTTATCATGACAACCAGAAAACATGCTTTTATGACAGCCAACACAAGATGCTTCAAACATAACATTCAAAGTACTTAAAGGTTCAACATTCATTACATCACTTTTTCTATTACATTTTTCTAACGCAATGTCTAAAGTGGGTGCAACTTGAGTCTTATTCAAATTCCTAAGGTGTTCTTCTACTTCAGAGGTCTTTATTGTTCTTTTCTTACATCGCAACTTCCTATTCTTCCTTGATTTGCTCTTAAGCTATGAAGTGCAAGCGTTGGGAAAAGAGGCAACTATTCCTGTTTCAGTGTAAGGAAGCACATTAGTATCTTGTGGTTTGTCATTAGGCGTTCTAGTGCCAATTTTAAACATTCCTGGGGAAAGTGCATTTGTGTTACTAATCTTATCTTGCTTAAGTTTCACCAACTCTGCTTTTAGATCATGAATAGCGTGTAAAAAAACTTGATTTTCAGAGCGAGTGTTTCCATTTTGTCGTAAAACATCTTTGGTGTATGCAAGATGATCATCAGTATCTTTAGACGCTTGAGCACGAGTCTTTTTGAGCAAATCAAATATGACACCATATTCTGTTTTGAATTTAGCAATTTCTTGTTCATATTTTGAAATTTGACATTTTAAAGACACGTTTTCAATTTCTACTCAGATTGGGCGTCCGGTTATGCTTGATGCTTATACGAGTGCGATGTGTCTCAATTCTTGGGGCCGCAATTCTTATGCTAGAGTTCTTGTGGAAGTTTCATCTTTGACTGCTATACTTGATTCGATAGTGGTGGCGATTCCTTTTCCGAACGGATCTGGTCATTCATTGGAAACGCTAGAAGTTGAGTACGAGTGGAAACCTCCAAGGTGTGAGACGTGCAAAATCTTTGACCATACTGATGGTGGCTGTCCTAAGAGTGTTAAACCAAGTGAGAAACAGGTTGGTGATAATGATGGTTATATGGAGGTCAATAATCGTAAGGGTAAAGGTAAACAAAAAAGTAAAGAGAAACATATTGATGGTATTCGTTTTACTAAACCTAAGGTTGCTTTTCATTATCGTTGGGAGCCTAAGGGTGGGACAATAAAAGGAGGGGCATCATCTTCTGGAGGGGCATCTTATTCGAATTCTAGTGGTCCAGGTAAGAAGTCAACGACAACTACTAATCTAGGTGCTACTAATAGAGGTTTGGATCCTAAAGATCCAACGCAGGCTCATCCTTCTAATGTTAAATTTGGTTTGAACGCTAAGTCTTCTAATTCTTTCGGTGTCTTGGCATCATTGGTGGATGAGGACATTCTTAGTTATGATAATAATGGTAAGGGTTCACAAGAGCAGCCTATGAGTAATATGGAGCCAAAGGTACAGGGAGAGCCTTCTAAGCCTTCTACTGTACCTTCTTCTAGTACTTCAACTAAGAGAGGGAAGCCATTTTCTAAAGTGGGTGAAGTGGTTGATTCTGACAATGATGAGGATAAGGTTTATGAGCCGAATGATAATATGGGAAATTTCTTTTCATCTGCTGGTGGAGGTATCGAGCTTGAAGATTATTTTTCCGATGATTATGCGGCTCAGGTTTACGATCTACCGGGGCAATTGAATGATTTCAAGCTTCAAGGTCGTGCTAGGAAGTAACTTTTGTTTGTTGGTTCATAAGTTTGGCATGTTCTTATGTTGTTTTTTGGGTAGTCCTAGTTGTTGGTAGCTAGTTGTTCATTTATGGCCTGTCATAGATGATCTAGTGGTAGTTCAAGCGGTTGCTTGAGGTTAATGTGGTAGTTCAGCCACATGCCATTGTTCTTTAACGGTTTTTTGGAGTAATATATTTTACCAGGGTGAAAAATCCCTTTTACCCAAAAAAAAGACACGTTTTCATCATCCAGTTGTTCTATTTTTAGATTAGAAAATTTTGAACTCAACTGGTTGATTTTGTTTTGCAACGCAAGTTCACGATTTTGACAATCTTTTGACACCATTGAAGACGACGTTTTGCATTCGAAAGCTCGTTTAACAATCGCTCATTTTCAATTTTTAAAGACTCAATTTGTGACACAGTATCGGTATTCTCAACATTTTCAACAGAATCAACAGCGATATAATCAAATGCATATGCAATAGAATGTAATAACACAACATTTATGGTATCAGCACAGATAACATCTTCCAAGAGTCGGTCAACTTATTTTCGTAACAGTTTCTTTTTACGTTTTGTATTTGAAATCGATGTTTCTGTTTGATGAAAAACTTTTTTCATAAGACCAATCTCCTTCTGAAGATCCCGTTCCCAATATATTGCACACATTTTCAAATTTCGAACATGGGGCAAAAGTATTTTCTGAAAAATATCTCTTTGATTTCGCGCATGTGGCGATTGAAAATGTTCAGCTTTTATTTCAGAATTAACCTCAATTTCACAATCTAAAAGTTTGATGTCAGACATGAATGTAGCAAAATATTTAAGAATTTGACATTTGTCGGGTAATGATTTAACTTCACTGAAGGACGGTAAAGGACCATTAACTTGTACAACATTGTGTCGGGGACCATCACTAGAAGAGGACTCAGGAGGTTGTGTGATAACCCAAGGTGTGTTAGAATTATCTTGTTGTGTGACAAAAGTTATGGCTTTGGAATAGTTAAATGGTTTGCAATAAACGACAATTTCTATTTTTGACCGACTCTCGTCTTCTGCATCTAATTCCTCATCATGATTTTATTCAACAACATTCATAATGGAATCATCAATTCGATGTTCTGTACTATAGACTTGAGGAATTGGTTTGAATGCTCTATGTGAAAAACGTGGTTTGTAATCAGCAAGAATTGGTCCATATCCATTTGGATTTGGTTTAAAAGAAATTTTTTGTATTATTGTGATTGACTCACCATGTTTGTAAACAACATTTCTAAACTCTTTGATTTTGTGTTGTAAGTCGACAATTTCCTCAAGATAGTCACTTATTTGTTTCCTTGAATGCTTTTTGTATTCACAAAACTGTTTTTGACAAGTTAACAACTCAGACTTGGCTTTTTGAGTTTCCGAAGTGAGAGCGTTAAGTTGTTGTTTATGATCATATTTCAGTTGTTCTATTTGAGACAACAAAGCATTCTTGGATGCAACTAGATCACATATCTGTTTTTCCAAATATTTTTCATTTTGGTACGATTTAGCAAATGCGACTTCAAAACCTTTTTCACGTTTCTCTTTAGTTTGAAAATTGTTGAGTTGAAACTTATAGCATTCATTATGTTGGATCGATGTACTCTAACCAAACTAACTATATAGCTTGTTAAGGGTTTAATAACTTCGGATAAATCCTAAGTTGTTAACAATGAAACACTGAGTAATCTCTATTAAGTACGCGGAATTTACTTAACAAAGCTAAGAAGATTTAACTTTAACTTTCAACGATTTTATTAATAACTCTAAATCTGCTTGTTATGCAGACTCTTAAACAACTCTAAAAATCTAATAATAATCGTACTTTAGGATTCTAAAACATATATAAAAACTCGTACTTCTAATGCCAATCTAGGGGTCCTTTTATAGGCTTAAGGATAACCCTAGTCGGTTTACAATTTATATCCTTGTACGACAAGTAATCTAAACAAAGAATATTCTAGAATAACAAAGCTTTCCATAAACGAATATAGCAGTTCTTTAGCTTTGCAGTACTTTGACTTCGACAGCAGTACTTTGACTTTCTCTTTAGCAGTACTTTGACTTTTTCCAGTACTTTGTCATTCTTCAGCACTTTCATATCCCAACAATCCTCCCCTAACTTGAATTCTACTTGCTTGACTTCAAGTTCCTTTGTAAATTTATCTTTAATATCTCTATCTTCAAGGAAAGATTGTGTCTTTGTCTTTGGATTGTATCTTTGTATTCTCTATGCTTATATCATCATTATCAAAGTATTCTTTAAAAATTATTCTTTACAGCATCCTTGATCAGTAATCTCTTTTCAGCAACATTCAGCAAGCTCCATCTTTTCAGCAACATAAGACATTTTGTTCATTAATTCAGTTTAAGTTTCAGTCTATTCTCATCACTTCCAGGTGTGTAAACTCCTGTGAAAGGTGAATCATTGAAAATTTAATGGATTTGAGTTCTCTTACCAAAGCCATTAACTCTGGAGTAGCCAAATGTTTTGGTGTGTAAGACCATGGTACATTGATAACCATATGATTTTTAGCAAATCATCAGCTATCAACAGATTTGATTTGTCTTTTCCAAAAGTTGTACCCTTTTGGACTAGTTAGTTCTTTCATCTATGGTGAACTAATTACCAAATAATGGTTTTCCACAGCCTTTACCACAAGCCATTTTCTTGTGGGCTAGCCAACTCTTCACATTTACTGATATGGTGAGTTGATTACCATCCAACTTATTAGCAAGTTGTCAACTATAAAACGGAATTGAGATATCTGTACCAGAGCCGTTTGCTCATGGATTAGCCAATCCTTTTGTAACCATGGTGGATTGATAACCTATTGTTGTTACTATCTCAAAAACCATTTATTTCTTTCAACCTTTGTTTCAAAATATTTATCACTTAACAAAAGTTTTCTTTTCAAAATCATTAACTGGTTTAATACTGCAAGCAGTACTTTGATGAAAGTACTGTTTGATCAGCAGTACTTTGAATAAAGTACTGATACTTCAAAAGTAATTTATTCAATAAAGATTCATACCAGTTATGCATCATCATCAGCCATAGTCATCCATCTAATAAACAATTTGATGACCAGAAGTGCAGTTTCATTATCTTCTTCAAGTTCCATTCCATGCTCTAGCATTATCCTCATGACATCTGATGTAAGCGGATATCTTCTATCTGCTAGCATGTGTATCATAGTCCCATCTTCTAACTCTAGAACATGTACTCCAGACTCTTCAAAGAATCTCCAGCTGATAATCTCCCATTCTTCTTGATTTTTCCAAATCTCTTCAGTACTTGTTTCTTCAGTTTCCCAAACAATTGTGAGATCTCCAAGTAAGATTAAACCAACTCCTTCTGATGGAATGTGTTCAAAGTATTCTTGCACCAAATGATATAGATGAAATAAATCCTCTCTATCTATTATATGCAATACATCCCATAGCATATTGAACACTCTGAAGCTTTCATCTTCTCTATGAAACATCAGATAATTTCCATCTTTAGATTCTACAACTTCAAAGTAGTTATTGGAGACTTTTTCTTCTTCTTTTCTGTCTTCTTTTCTGCATCAGCTTTAGAATACTCAAATTCTACAATTCTTAAGTAATTCCTTAGTTCATTACTAGTCTCAGATCTTAATTCAATCTTCTTTGATGGCTGAACATCTTCAACTTCAGTTGTTCTTTTTCTTTTTAAGCTTCCTTTTCTATCATCTTCTTTCTGAGTATCAACCTCTTTATAGTCTTTGATACTATCAACTTGTTTCTGATAAGCTTCTCTAACAGCTTCATACAAACCTTTCATCTCAACATAATTCAACTTGTTCAATCCAATATACCCTTGACCTTTTAAATATGCAATCATAGCATTTCTTTCCTTAGCACGATTTGGTCTTCTTGGTAGAGCAAAAATAGGAATAGGTGACTGTAATGGTACTGCAGCTTCAGCATTCAATTCTTCTTACAATTTCTTAGCTGCTTCTTCATTCTTAGCCTCTTCATTAGCAACTTCAGCATTCAATTCACCTTGTAACTTTCTAGTTGCTTCTTCATTCATAGTAACTTGAGCAGCCCTTATCTGTGCTAAAGTAGGTTTCTTTTTCTTCTTTGTTTCTACCAACTTACCTTTTTCCTTTATCCTTAGGATCTATAGTAGGTTGAGATTGAGAAACTTGATGTTGTTCTTCAGTAACTCCTGGAATGCTAACACTTCTTGGTTTTGATAAATCATGCAATATTTTAGCAATGGTTTCATCATCACTTGCAGTATGTATAGGTTTAGGTGTATCAGCTTCCTTTTCTGGTATGACAATTGAAGGACCAGCTTCCTCTTCAAAATCTAACACCCTTGGGGTAATTAATTCTTGTCGAGATGTTTCATGAAAGCCAGTACTTTGATCAGCAGTACCTTGATCATCAGTACTTTTAACACCAGTTCCTTCAGGCTCAGTACTTTGAAGAGTTTCATGTGCTTCAGTACTTTGAGGTTCATTCTCCTTTTCTTCATGAAATTTAGCATCTTCTTTCAAATTCCCTTCT
The DNA here is from genome assembly GCA_019973895.1 of Chrysanthemum seticuspe. Taxonomy (NCBI): domain Eukaryota; kingdom Viridiplantae; phylum Streptophyta; class Magnoliopsida; order Asterales; family Asteraceae; genus Chrysanthemum; species Chrysanthemum seticuspe. The sequence continues at coordinate 238,705,028 of BPTQ01000007.1, read as the reverse complement.
TCTAAATTCCTCCCCAATTGGACAGAAGATTGCTTTTGAACCTTTTTGCTTTTGGCCTTCTTAAACTATCTTTGCTGCTTCTTTTTAGCTTTGACCCATAACCTGTGATGTTTAACTAAGGGCCAAATAGACTTCTTGAACTTTCTAAACTTAATCTTCAACTGTGCTATCTGTGCAGCTTGAGCTTCAGTAGTTTTCTTCAATCTAACTATCTCCCTTGTCAGAACATAGTTATCTAATACTAAACCTTTAGGGGGTATAGTAGCTGGATCTTCCTCAGAAGATGATGAGAAAATAGGAACATCTTGTTCTGGTGATGCCATAGGAGGAGTAGTATGGTGGGATGAGGTGGGAGAAACTTCAGTGCCTTCATTAACAGCAGTACCTTGTGAAGCAGTACCTTGTGTTGAAGTTTCTTGAGATGCAGCACTTTGAGAAGCAGTACCTTCAGAAGCAATACCTTGTCTTTCATCACTAGCTTCCTCATCTCTAATAGCTTGAACAATCTACATCATTGAAGTAGTCAATGGAGTATCCCTTCCAGTGAATAAATCACTCTTCCTAGCCATGAAAGTGAAAATCTTGGCTGGTTGCACCACAACAGGTAGAAGACTTGTAGGCTTGGGTACATCAGCAAGTTGCTTATTCAAGAATACTTGAATAAACCGTGGATACATCAACCATCTTGAACCATGTGAGATGTGTGAGAGCATTCCATCTAGGATTAGCCTTGAAAAGTTGAAAATTCGATTTGTAGCCAACCCCACTATAGCAGATGCTATCTAAGACCCAAATTGCTCCCATGATGTACTTTTAGCACTAATACAATGAAGCAAGACATGAACTAAATACTTCCAGTAGGGACAAAATAAGGGTTTCTTGAATGTTAGTTCAGTTAAGGACCCTTCATATCCAATGTCCCTGAATCTTTCCCAAATCAGTTGCTTATCAAAATGAACAACCCCTTCTTCATCATCAAACAATAACTCCTCACGCATTGAAGCTTCAGAAACTTTCACTGTCCTCCCAGCAACTTTAGCTTGAATATATGAGTTATCATTCTCCATATGAACCCTAGCAGTTGCCCAAAATTGTTGAATCCAGGGCTCAATTATATCTGGTTCCACTAAAAGCGCATAACTAATCGGAGACCCAGTGAGAAAATCAATGATATCATGAAAGATCACATTAGCTTCAGTCTTTTCTAAATTCGCCACCATGTTGTGTTTTGAAACTGTATAACGATTTGCCATTGATGATATGTGTACACAGAAAGTGATATGATGAATAATATGGGTGAAAGAGAGAGAAATATGGAAAAGATTATTAGGTATCAATATGCGAGGGAAATTCGGAGAGTAGTTATTTATAGGTGAGATTTAAAAAATCACAGCCCTTAATAACAAAGTTACCGTTAGTAGTAGTTACCCCTCAATATTACCGTTCGAAGTACTTTGATAAGACAAACAGTGCTTTCCACGTGTGCAGTACTTTCCAGAGCAGTACTTTCCAAAGCAGTACTTTCATAAAACCAAAAATTAGTACTTTCCCATTCTTCTCTTTACAATAGCAAACACTTCAAATAAACATGAATGTCCTCCCCTCGAGCAATGCATAGGACTATACTTACACTAAATAGTCCTCCCCTCACATGTAGCTCAGTAATTAATCATGCCAATGCTTACCACCAAGTGATTGAATCTTGAAACATCAAAGCGTTTGGTGAGTAAGTCAGCTACATTATCATCTGTATGCACCTTGACAACATTAATGAGCCTATGCTCATAACAATCTCTGATGAAGTGTTGCCTAATCTGAATGTGCTTAGTCTTGGAATGATAAACTGGATTCTTCACAATGCAAATAGTACTCTCATTATCAATATTGATAGGAGTATTCTTGAAATTGAACCCATAATCCAATAGTTGATTTTGCATCCACAAAACTTGTCCACAACAACTTGCATCAGCCACGTATTCTGCTTCAGTAGAGGATGTTGCTGCAATTGTTTGCTTCTTACACTGCCATGAGACTAATCTTCTTCCAAGATATTGGCATCTTCCAGTGGTTGATCTTCTGTCATAGTTTCCACCTGCATAATCACTATCTGAAAAAGCTTCCAAGTGAAATGGGGAATCCTTTGGATACCACAACCCTAACTTAGGTTGTTGTTTCAAATAACTGAAAATTCTCTTTACTGCATTTAGATGAGAGACCTTAGGTGAGACTTGATATCTTGCACATAAACAAACAGCAAACATGATATCAGGCCTAGATGCAGTGAGATACATAAGACAACCAATCATTGATCTGTATAACTTGACTTCAACATGTTTTCCATCTTCATCTTTTCCCAGTGAGTTGATAGACTTGATAGGTGTAGTTGCTGGCTTCATAGCATCAAAATTGAACTTCTTAAGTATGTCAGATACATACTTGTCTTGATTGATAAAAATTCCCTCCTTTGACTGCTTAACTTGAAGTCCCAAAAAGAAAGTTAACTCACGCATTGAACTCATTTGAAATTCATTCTGCATAAGCTTCTCAAACTCCTTAACCATGGACTGTTTGGTAGCTCCAAATATGATATCATCAACATATACTTGAACCAACATGATATCCTTCTTGTCTCTTTTGATAAACAAAGTCTTGTCAATGGCTCCCCTCCTGTAACCATGTTGCAATAAGAAAGTAGAGAGCCTCTCATACCAAGCTCTAGGTGCTTGATGAAGGCCATAAAGAGCCTTAACCACCTTGTAGACTTTGTTTAGACGTGCAGGATCTTCAAAACCAGGAGGTTGTTTAACATACACCTCCTCTGTAATCTTGCCATATAAAAAGGCACTTTTGACATCCATTTGATAAACCTGAAATCCCATATATGATTCAAAAGCAAGGAAGATACGAATTGCTTCAATCCTTGCTACAAGAGCAAATATTTCATCATAATCTACTCCTTCTTCTTGTCTGTAGCCTTGTGCAACTAATCTTGCCTTATTCTTGATGACATTCCCTCTTTCATCTCTCTTGACTCTGAACACCCATCTTGTACTAATGACCTTCTTTCCATCAAGTAGATCACACAGTACCCAAACTTCTTGAAGCTTGAATTGAAGAAGTTCTTCTTGCATAGCTTCAACCCAACTCTCTTTAGTTAATGCCTGAGCCATGTTTTTGGGTTCTTCTTGAGAGATAAAGTAAGTGAACAGGCATGTTTGATGGTCTTTATGATTTAACCTGTTTTGTTTATAAACAAAGCTAAGCAAAGCATTATGTGGTGTAGAAAAGCCCTTAGCTTTGTTTCTTGTCATTACACCAGAAGTAGAAGGACCAATGATTTGATCAGTAGGATGATTCTTATGAATTCATAAGATAGGAGTCTGTGGAACTTCATAATTATCACCCAAATTAGTGAAATCAGCATCTTCATTGGAATCTAAGAAAATACCTTCATCTTCAAATTCATCATCAGTATCTTCTAAACCAGGCATGGTTGGATCATCCAAATCATCCAAAGTGCTGTTAACAAGTGCAGCAGTACTTTGATCGAAAGTACTGTCACCAAAAGTACTGTAAGGGAACTCTGCAGTCTTGTTCTTTTTCTTTGCTTCCTCATAAGCTCTTCTTTGTTCATCATCATAAGAATGTGCTATAACATCTTGAAAAAGCATCTGATTAAGTTCATCTTGAATAGATTGATCCTCAGCAGACAATGAGGATTTTGGTGCATCAGTACTTTTCTTTGGTTCAACAGGTTTAGGTTCTTCATCATGAACAGCATCAGGTCTAATATGGACTCCATGAACAACATACTGTAACTCTTCTCCATTGTGTACAGGTTGATTTTCTTCTCTAACAGGTACATAGTTCATAGAAGGAGTCAAAACTTCAAGATCAAACATCCAATCAGGACCTTTACCCTTCTGATTTTCTTGATCTTCTAAAAATTCAACATGAAGAAAATCTTGAACCTTCTTGGTGACTCTGTTGTACACTCTAAAGCCTTTGCTGTTGGTGCAGTACCCTAATAAGTAACCTTCTTCTGACTTGCCATCAAATTTGCCCAAATTATCAATGGTGTTCAGAATAGTGAGAGGGCATCCAAAAGGCTTCATAAATCGAATGTTGGGTTTGTTTCCCATCAGCAACTCATAAGGTGTTTTCATCTGAGGTTTTGTGACTGATACTCTGTTAACCACATAGCAAGCAGTACTTACAGCTTCAGCCCAGAATTGAATAGGTAATAGTGAATCTTCAAGCATTGTTTTGGCTGCTTCAATCAAAGTCCTATTCTTTCTCTCTACAACACCATTCTGTTGTGGTGTTCTTGCAATGCTGAACTCCCTCTTGATCCCTTTGTTGGCACAAAACTCATCCATAAGCTTGTTCTTGAATTCAGTCCCATTATCACATCTAATACCTCTAACCTTGAGTCTTAGTTGGTTTTCAAGTGCTATTATAAGATTATGAATAGCATCAAAAGTATCATATTTAAATCCCAAGAAAAATACCCAACTAAATCTACTGCAATCATTTGTCACAACCAAGCATTACTTTTTCTTGTTTAGGCTTGCAGTTGAAACAGGTCCAAACAAATCCATATGCAGCAGCTCCAAAGGTTCTCTAATAGTCCTTTCCTCAAGCTTCTTGCATGAAGCTTTATGTTCTTTACCCTTCTTGCATGCCAAACATGAGTGATCATTCTTGTAAGTCTTTGAAGGTAAACCTCTAACTAAATTCCCTTTGACCAGTTTGTTGATATTCTTGAAATTTACATGGCCACATCTTCTATGCCACTGATGTGCTTCTTCAGATGTTTTTTTTGCCACTCAACATGTGGCTCTCCCAGAAGAGTGAAGACTCTTCATATCCAGACTGTACACATCATTGGTTCTTCGTACTCTAAGAACTACCAAGTTATCATCAACAGGCTTGAATTCAGGGGAAAGGATGAGACATTCTGTGTCAGTGAATAACACAGGGTGCCTTTTATCACAGATTTGAGATACTGACAAAAGATTGAACTTGAGCTCCTTTACATATCTAACATTCTCAAAATCTATACGCCCTGCTTTGATGGTTCCTTTTCCAGTGATTCTTCCTCCATTAGGATCATTCCCAAATGCAACTCTTCCTCCATAAATAGATCTAAAATCTGACAGAATCTCCTTGTCTCCTGTCATGCTTCCAGAGCAACCACTATCCATAATTAGATGATCTTTAAGCTCCTCTTCTGGGTTGCCCTGCACAAAGATAAAAGAGTTAGTGTCTTTTAGGAACCCAAGCCATTACTGACTTGTGTTCCCCTTGTGGAGTAACATACTCAAATTCCTTGAGTACGTATCCTTCACAGTTATTGTAGACAGAATCAAGCATTATCTTTTGTTTTAAAACTTGTGGTGGATTTACAGCAAAACTTTCTTTTTCAACAAAAATCTCCTTTTCTTTTACCACAAAATCATCTTTACCAAAAATCTTTGTTCACCAGTACTTGTTGAAAGTACTGTTTGTTCATCATCAGTACTTTCCTTCTTAACCCATTTAGTTTAACTTCTGCTGTAGAGTCCCTTGATCAAGCTACTTTCTTAGAGTTATAACGCCTTCTAGATTGATAGTAATTAGATCTACTAGGGCTCCTATTCCAAGAGGTGTTTGGTGAAAACTGAGCAGTACTTTGAGAAAGTACTGTATTTTGCTTAACAGTACCTTGGAAAGTGTTTGAAGGTACTGGAGGTTTTGAAAAAGGTCTTCTCTGGTGAGGGTGCCTATAGTCTGGTGAGAAGTTTCTATGGTTAACCCTATGTGAATGATTCCAAGCTGGTCTAGTCTCCATTGGTTTTTGGTTGACAGTTCTGTTCTTTGGGAACTTACTTAGGTACTCTGAATGTAAGTTACAGTCCTTAATCAAATGATCAGGACTAAAACAAACAAAACATAGTTTTTGATCTGTAATCCCAAAATTTCTTCTTCTATGTGTATTACCAAACCTATCTTGACTTCTAGGTGAATGATTAAAACTGTTTTGACCAAAATTATCCCAAAAAGGTTTAGCATTATTGTGAAAAGGTTTTCTTAAAGGTACTGTTGAAGGTGTAGCAGTACTTTGAGGTGTAGCAGTACTTTGAGGTGAAAGTACTGCTTGGATTTTAGCATCATCTAACTTAGGTGTCTCAATTGTTTCTTTTGGGGTGTCAGACCTAGATTGACCAATAAGCTTCTTTCTAAACTCTAGGTTGTCTACACCAAAACAAGAAACATCAGGTCTAATGGGTTAATGACTACCAGTGGGATGTGGGACATCATGATAACCCTTGTCTTTCTTATATGCAGGAGGTGGTTCACTAAATGATTCCTCATTACTAGATGTGTCAACATAGTTAATAAGTTCATCATCACTAGTGGTTATATCCTCTAAATCAAGGTCATCCTTATCACTAGGTGGGTTTTCTTCTACACTACTGAAATCCATACCAAAACCTAGACCAGTCCTATTGTAAGCCCTTCTCTGTTTTTCGACATAAATGACATGAGACAGACCAGATTCTTTCCAAGCAGCAAACTTTGCTAACAATTCATATCTCTCCTTAGTCAATTTCTCAATTTCAGAAATCTTACAATTTAACTTCCATTCACTTAATTTTAACTGATAATCCTGTTGTTCATACTTTTCTGCCCAAGCCATTTCATTATTTTCATGTGTTATAATTTTGGCTTCCATAGACTCTAAAGTAATTTGATAACCAGCTACCTCAGACCTAGCCCTAACACAGTTATCTCTTTCAATCACATAACTATTAAGTACTTTTTGATAAAAGTCATGACACTTAGAACATACCTCAGAGATAGGGGTGAGCTTGGTGAAGTAGCTACCATAGCAAGTAGAACAGGATCATCTTCACACTCCATGCTCCAGTCAAAGCTTCCTAGTCCATCTCTGGTTTCCAAAGCAGCATGTCCAGGTTCCTCATCAAAAGTTGTACTCCAGTCAAACTCTTCTACTGATTCCTCCACAGCGACCATACAGTAGGTTACTGGTTCATCATCAAACTCAGCACTCCAGTCAACCTCTGATAGATTCTCTTGAGCAACCAAAGCTTTTGTTTCTGTAACAGGGATTTCTTTCAACTCTAGCTTTGGTTTCTCAGTCATCCTATTTGCTTGATATTTAGCAAACCTGCACTCCCTTGCAAAATGTCCAGTCTTTTGACAGTTGAAGCATTCAATCTTGGATTTGTCAAAAGAGATTCCTTGTTTTGGTTTGAAGTCAATGCCTCTTCCTGTCTTCTTCATAAACTTCTTGATGCTTGCAGTGATCATAGCAACTTGCCACCTGATATCAATTTCTTCAAGAGCATCCTCTTCAATCTGTGAGAGATCTTCTTCATAGGTGACAGGTAAAGTAGCTTGCTATGCAAAGAAAGAACATACGACTTCATCTGAGTGGATGGTAGGTTTTGGTGACGCTTGTTGAGCAAAGGTGGGGGTAGAATAGGCAATAGTACTTTGAGCAACAGTACTTTGAGTAGGAGAAGCAGTACTTTTAGTGGAAGTACTGCCTCTCTTTTCAGATGACAAAAAGGCGATACTGTGAGACTTTGAGCTTGTTTGGCCATTCATCTCATGCTCATACACCTTCAGATGGTTGTAAAGATCATCATAGTCCATAACATCCAAACCAGGTTGTCCTCTGATCATAGTAGCAATCACATGCTATGTCGATGGCAAACTCCTTAAGAACTTTAGATTAGCATATTCAACTAAAACCTCTGCTTTGTATAGCTCCAGCATGCTAAGAAGATTTTGGAATATGTCATAGGCAGCATCAAGGCCTTCTCTTTCTTCAACAGTGAAAGTTTCAAATTGCTGCTTCAACAGATTTCCGTGCATCTTTTTGGAAGCATCATTGCCTCCAAACCTTGTCTTGAGAGCAGCCTAGAGTTGCTTTGCATCTTTAGCATCATGGAATTTGAGTAGATGACCATCTGGAATAGAAGACAAGAGTATGTTGAGATCCTTCTCTTGATTCCTTATTGTTGTTGCTGGTAAAACTGCTTTAGGTGCTTTGGGTTGTCCAGGAACATCAATAGGTTCTGGAACGACTTCATTACCATTGACAATTACATTCCACAGAGCATGGTCTGTAATTGCAATATACTGCCTCATCTTCATGCTCCATAGGTCGTATTCTCCCTTCTTAATGATAGGTATCCTGAGTGAGGTGATGGATGGTGGTGGAACAGCTTCAGTCGACATCTTTAGGTTTTTGTTGTTAACTAGGTTTTAAGGTTTCTTCTTAGTCAGAGTTTCCACACAAGCTCTGATACCACTTGTTGGATCGATGTACTCTAACCAAACTAACTATATAGCTTGTTAAGGGTTTAATAACTTCGGATAAATCCTAAGTTGTTAACAATGAAACACTGAGTAATCTCTATTAAGTACGCGGAATTTACTTAACAAAGCTAAGAAGATTTAACTTTAACTTTCAACGATTTTATTAATAACTCTAAATCTGCTTGTTATGCAGACTCTTAAACAACTCTAAAACTCTAATAATAATCATACTTTAGGACTCTAAAACATATATAAAAACTCGTACTTCTAATGCCAATCTAGGGGTCCTTTTATAGGCTTAAGGATAACCCTAGTCGATTTACAATTTGTATTCTTGTACGACAAGTAATCTAAACAAAGAATATTCTAGAATAACAAAGCTTTCCATAAACGAATATAGCAGTTCTTTAGCTTTGCAGTACTTTGACTTCGACAACAGTACTTTGACTTTCTCTTTAGCAGTACTTTGACTTTTTCCAGTACTTTGTCATTCTTCAGCACTTTCATATCCCAACACATTATCCTTAGTCAACAGTGCAATTTTGTCTTGCATTTTCTTATTGATGTCAGTGCACTTATCCATTTGAGATTGGGTGGTCTTAATTAAGTTTGTCATGAGCTCAAGATCTGGATTAGACAAAGGATCATCTTGTTCAAAGTGAGTCTCAACATGATCATTGTTTAGATCCTCAAGTATAACCATGGAGTCAACTTGATTATCAATATTAACCATAAGGTCATCTTGATCGTCAAATATAACTACGGGATCTATTTGATTATTATCGGAATGAGATGTAGAAGATTCATGTTGAACACGCTGAGCCTCGTCGCATGCAGATGTTGGCTGAGATATCAGATCAGTAATGAGAATTTTTTGATCCGGTACTTGAGACAAGCCGTCAGTGTCATACACTGGGCCTGTGTCACTCATGTGGAGTTCTTGCATGTTTTCCATTAACATCACAGCAGCATTTGCCTGCAAGTCCTCCATGTCATCATCAGAATCTGCATTAGCCATGAAGCTCTGTTTCTTGTTGGTAAGCGTTCCACCAGCTTCATCCTTGAGAGCCAAGAGTAAAACCTCTTTATGATAAGCACTGCCTCTTGTCCTCAGCTTTGGGCATGCATTAGCCAGATGACCCTTCTCATTACAGTTATAGCATCGGAGACCATTAACCCCAGTCTGAGTATTTCCCTGATCAGCCACTTGAACCCTTTGTTGTTGTGGAGCACCCATGTATTCCTTCCATTAGAATTAAATCCTTGACCACTACCCATCTGACGAACATTACCACGATTCTGAACTTCAACTCTTCCGTTGTTTACCACAGCTTGATTCCTTGTATTGGATGAGGTAAGAATGCGATTGTTGGATTTCTTAGAATATCGTCCGAAGGCTCTAGCAATCATGACAAACCCTTGTTGCAATGCATTGAAAGCTTCTGCATCCTCATTAGATTCAATGTAAAGTGCTTGATCATTGTTGCTGTCGTATGGAACCAGTTGATTTTCTTGTGAGGGATCATATGGTATGATCTGAGCAGTTGGTTGTGGAGGATTTGTGAAGGTTGTTGGCAAGGTCAGGAATTGAGGATAACATGCTTGAGCCCACAAAGATAGAGTTTGATTATCTGGGAGTGAAGGCGTATCAGGGACTCCACGGATGATTCTTTCTTTGTCGACTTCCATTTGATGGGGCTTCAAATAGTCATACAACAATCCGTATGTAGCGTGATGAACATTCTTTGCTTGACGGATGAAAATAACATACTTTTCTCAATCAAGACCAAGACTGCTCAGGAACTTTGTGTTGACTGCAATTCTTGGCATAATGATGTTATGTTTTTCCAAGTCATTGATGATGTCTGAGAATCGATGATGATATGACTCTAATTTCTCCCCTGGTTCAATCATGAAGTGTTCATATGCTAAGTAGATTTTGGATTCCATGTCTTCTTGATTGAGTAATGTGCCTTCCATTAGAAGATGAATGTGCTCCCACATTGCTTTAGCAGTCTTCTGAGCATCAGCACTACGAAGTATCGGATTAGGTAATCCCAAAAGGATATATTGCATTGCAAGTTCATCGGCTTCTAAGTGTAGAAGTTGGTCAGTAGTTAGTTGATCAAGACCGACAACGTTGGTAACATCATCTCTTGGTGGATTAGCATTCGGGTCTTTGGGTACAGTGAGGGTAGGCATCTAAAAAGGACCTTCGAGGATGACCTTCTTCAAAAACTTTCCATATGGCTTATTTAGATCACAAAACCTAAAGAACCTTATCACCCATTGATCGTAGTTTCCGGGAGTGAGCATTGGAGGTTTGTCAAGGGATCCAGCTTCATGAATGGATTGTTGGCTACTTAAAGCTTCACACATCTTTGCAAACCAAGATGGTTCCTTTGGTGTAGTAACATTCATAGCATACTTGGCAGGATACTGATTTTGAAAGTATGTGTATTGTTGTACTTGTTGACGAGGGTTTGGTGGAACCATTTGTGGCGGAAGAGGAATTGCTCCTTGAGGAAAGTGTTGAAATTGTTGTGGAGATGGTGGAGGATATTGTTGATAGAATTGTTGTTGTTGTTGTTGTTGTTGTTGAGGATACTCATGAGGAAAGTAGTTAGAGTATTGTGGTTGAGACATCTTGAAACTTGTGTTGATGATGGATCTTTGTAGTCGAATGAAACTTAGAGTTTGTTGATGAAGTAACCTTAAGCATAGAAACAGCTTATGCGTAGAAAGTACCTTATACGTAATACCCAACTTACGCGTAGAATAGAGCTTACGCGTAGGAATAGCTTACGCATAGACTTGAGGAAAACTTAGCTTAGGCGTAAACCAAAGGCTTAGTAGTAGAATCCTTATGCGTAATATTTGCTTATGCGTAAGACAAGCTTAGGCGTAAGAAATGCTTAGGCAAAGAGAATTCTAAGCATAAGAGTTTAGCTTAGGCGTAAAACTAGGGTTTTTCCTAAAAAATCCTTTACACTTATACCAGTGTAAAAGATATCCAAAGTCAAAGTGTTTTCAGGCTTATCCAAGCAAGAAAACACTGAGTAAACCAACAGCTGTGAAGATCAAGTGAGGAAATCCTTACGCGTAAAGTGCTGCTTAGGCGTAGACTTTGTGCTTACGAGTAAAACTAGGGTTTGTTATGAGTAGAAAGTACCAACTATCACCATAACTGATTTTTATGCTTAAAAATGTTTAGAAACCTGATTTTAATGATGAAAAAGCTTCAATATCACCAAAATAACACAAAATTTTGAAACTTGATGAACCAAAATAACTTTAACCCTTACGCGTAGACAGAACCACACGAAAAAAATCAAGCTCAAAAACTATTCTACACACGTAAAGTTTCAAACTTTATGTTAAAAACTTAAACTTTAACACTAAATGAACCTTAAACCACAAAAATCTTGAGTTTTTAAGTGTAAAATTTGAAGCTTTTAAGCGTATGAAAAAGATATGTGCAAAACCCACGCGTATGAAACAAAACTACAAAAACAAAAGTGTTTCACCCAACTAGATGGCGAATGATACCACTGTTAGGTCACCATATTGTAACACAAGCATCAATATGTAAGAAACATAGATAAAATGATCGGATGAACACAAACACAATATACACGTATAAGAATGATAGAACTTTAGGCGTAGGAATAAAGTGAAATGTGAAAAACCAACCTTCACATGAAGGTTTACAAGACTATTTATAGGAGAAGGGACTAGGGCAACACTACAAGTCCCTTTCCTTCCTTATTGGGTTTGGGCCAAGGCTTATGGGCTTTCTACATAAGTCTTGCCATTAATACTAACATAAAAGCCTAATTAAGCAACCTATTACATATTGATTACAAACACTTGAAATATAGTTTAGGAGTGATTCCAACAATATTATATGGTGAGATTAGCCTTATCCGTTTCTAATTATTTACCCCAAATCCACCAAATTATAAGTGTACCGGTAGCTTGTAAACTTTAGAACTTGGCCTTTACATCATTTCGAGACCATAGACGTGTAACACCCCCAACTTCAGGATACGGAGCGGAATTCAAACTGGGTGTTACTTCATGGCACAACAGTCATAACATTAGAAAACGAACTCTAATGGAGTCGTTTTAAAAGATTTATCATTCGATATAAATATCAGAGTTTACAAAAATGAGGTCCCAGTAGTTTCACGGTTTACAAAATACATTAAATGGGTTTTCGAATGATAATAAAATTTATAGCCTTCTTGAGTATCCGTGCTAGCCTCGTACAATATGGACCTGAAATACATGCTTAAAACTGTCAACACAAAGGTTGAGTGAATCCATAGGTTTATTGTTAAAATTTGAACACATAATGTTTGTGTGGGTTACGTTGTTATACACCCATAATGTTGAAAACAAAACAGTTAATATATCACTAAGCACCATGCAATCAAGGCGTTAACTTGCTCCCAAATTAATTGGTGAAACTGTTGGTACGTGCCCTAATAGGTAAAATTGCCGTTTTACCTAATGTACTCGAATATAGTGCGTTTGTTTGCCTACCCGGTCAACATAAACGGGACTCGTCAATCCTGATAGATCTATCCACAATATTCGCGCCCACTTCACTCGTGATTAATGATTCATGATTTAGGGACTTAAATTTGGCAAATGCGGTAACTTAGTGCTAATAAAACTATCAAATAAGCATACATTTGGAAAGTAATGTGTTCGGTTTAAAATAAAGCATGTATCTCCCCCAAGGGTTTGTAAAACAATTAAGTAATAGAAAGTGGGGCTATGAACTCACGTCAGAGTAAATGATATCAAATGTACAATGAGAATGATGGATATGTCGTGAGAACTTCTACGAGCAACCTAGAATAGGATGTTGCGACTTAGGTTTGAAATAATGATGCGAAAGAAATAACAAGCCTATATACGTCTTTATATTGATCATGATGTAGTACATGGTATTCGTGTAAGTCGTTTATAGAAATGGTCTAGTTGTGAAAACATGTTTAGTTTATATATATCGTACTACCGTTCGGGCCATCACAATTCAGAGGTCATGTAGTAAACGTTCGAGGAGCTAGGACACTTTAATTCATAAATCCAGCAACTCGTCGATCCGTTTACCCAAATGAAACCCCTCACATGAAGCTCCCTATTATTGTAGCACTTAGTAGATAAGACATACGTTTTGTTTATTTATCATAAATGTCATATGGTTATACGGTTTGTAAAGTAGGTTTAGTTGTTTTTCGTAATTCGATTCTTGCCGTTTTCAAAGTAAATGAAAGTTGTGAAATACTTAGGCTGTTTGGTTATTTGGAAATATATTGGCGGTTTATAAGTTCTCGTCATTTTGATAATGTAATTATATAAAGTTATGTCCTTTGGTTTGTGTTGGTGTTGATTTGCCAAGTTTAACACCTTAGTTAACGGTCTTGGGTAAATAAGCCTTGAGGCTTTAGCCATGGCCTTGTCGTGGCTTTGGTCTTGACTACCATGGTCTTGAGACTCAGCTTTGCCCTTAGCCTTGGCTGTGGTCTTGGCTTAAGGCCATTAGGCCTCTTAGTTTGCCTTTAGTTGTGACAAAAGTATAGTCGTGAGACTATATATAGAGCAGTTTCAGTTTTTGAAGAATAATGGCCAATATATGCGTTTTCAGGGCCCGATCATCTTGAACATAGTAGGAAAACGTCGTTCCGGAGAACTTTTGTGTTTTAACTTTTTGATGATTCAGAGCAGAAGTGCCACTTTGAAAATGGACAGCTGCTTAACATCTTGTTTTAGGCAGTTTCGGTGTTTTGGTTTTGCTAACTTCTTTTGACTCGTTAGTCCATTTCAGGTGATTCAAGTTGCTATGTTTACCTTTTTATCTTTTCTACAATAGTATGTAAATTAGAAATTCCATATGTGATTGGTTTTAATGGTCTCAAATGTGTAGAATATGACTAGTTTACTAGTTTGTTGCTTTTACGACAATATGTGAATTAAAACATGTGATTGAGTATATATACATCATGAATCAACATAGTAACCATATATATAGTATGAAATTGTCAAGATTATGAATAATAAACATGAGATGATTGTGGAGATTAGTTGCTTACAACTTTTGGCTTTCAATCAAGAAAGGAGTAACTAGTAAGGATAGGACTTTGATTGAACACTTAGGACCTTGGATTGAGCTAGCTTTCTACACCTTGACACCCTTGTAATCTTGAAGGATTGGTGATGAAGTACTAAGTGACTTGAGTGGATCTAAACTCAAGAAGATCACTTAAACTTGCTAGAGATTTGATGTAGTAACTTGCTACTTAAAAGTTCTTAGCATAAACTTGGAGTTATGGATCGAATTATGGAAGGTATGTTTGTTTTATGATATGAACGACCAAGAGAGGTGTATGAGGGTTTTTGGGATGTCTTTCACTTGCTATTTATAGGAGGGTAAGTTTGGTTAACCATATATTGGGTTAAATGTTAACCATGGTTAAGTTAGGACACACGTAACCATCAAAATGGAGCATGGTTAGGATCAAGCCAATGACAAGGTGACTCATCCCCCTTATGGGCTGTCACAAGGTGTGACTAGGCTTAGATGCAAAGTCTTGGTATTATCTTGAGTTTAGAGCATGATTTGGTTCCGGTAAAAGCCAACCGTAAGTTGTTAAGCCATAAAACGTAAAACCAGGTATTGTAAAAATATGAAACTTGCAGGAATGATGAAACTCATCATTATACTCTGTATAAAAATATTAAATGAGTGATAAGTCTCATTGGGTGCAAAAACGCAGCTTAAAGCTGGAAACACGGGTCAAAAACGCGTAATTCGCAATTTATCATAAAAGAACGAGATTTCAGGGAAATGACCGTGAATTTATCTAAAGTAGACTAAAATTAGTCTATAAGTGATATGAGATGTCAAAATGTGATTTTCGTTATACGTGGGATAACTTAACATCTATATGTGAAGCCTAAAAGTTACGCGATTTAAGCAAAAATGTAGAACGTACAAGGTTAATTTCTTTATGGTCAAAGGAGGAGGGAAATATGTTTGACTTTTCCAAAAAAAATGTAAAAGTGTCAAAACATCTTAGAAAACACAGTGCAGGAATGGTTAAGTCTGGGTCTAAGTAGAATTGTTTAAAACGTAAGTTTAGTCTCGTACGGCTCTGGGTTTATTTGGTAACATTTGAATGAAATCTTAAAAATTCTCTAATTGATTATGAGTGATCTAAAGATTAATCTGATGTGAGGAAAATATTCAGAGTTGATTTTCGTTATGCGCGGGATGTTTAAATGGTGCTCCGACCAAAACGAAACTTTAAGACGATGTTTTCTTAATAACTTTTGCGAAGATGATCTAACGATTGGCATACTCTCAGGTTATTAGTAAAATAAATTAACTTACGAGAATGTGAAATAAAAATTTTACAGGATGAATAGTGAAAGTGAATAGTAAAAGTGAATAGTAACTTTTCAAAAAAATGAAAAGTAACCCGAAAATGCGGGTTGTTACAGTCTCACCACCTTAATGGGAATTCCGTCCCGGAATTCTGTGTGTGTTATCCGATGTTGAATTGTCTAGGAAAATGTGGGTATATACGCCGAATATTAATCTTTGCGTTCTTAAGTTTCTGGTCATAGAACGTGTTATGTAGTATTTTATGTTTTTGGAGGTGGCTTAAGTTGATAATCTAAAGGTATAAGATGTTGTTGATGTGAAATGGTTTATAATGATGTGATAATTGTCGTTTGTAGGAAAGTCTTGATAGTGGCAAGTGGTTATCCAAACCATTTCCAAAGTTGATCATGTCTTAGGTGGTTTCGGGGATGAAGGTTATATCGTATAGTGTTTATGTCTACTAGTGTTTGAAAGAAACGTGATACTGTGAAGTTTTACATACTGACTTATAATGGGGTTTAGATAATGAAGTTCTATGTTGATTATTAGGAGAGTGTAGTGTATGTTTACCATTTATTCTTCGGTAGAGATGTCAAGTTTTCTTTAAAATCAAAAGTGAATTTTAAAGGATTATGACGGAATGATATCCTTGAAACCTAAACAGGCTAGTACTTCTAAGAAATAACGATTAGATTCGATGACTATCCCAAGATAGTAGTTAGGATTATTTCATAAATGAAAACTTTCAAGAATGAAATTAGGTAGTATAATTAAGTATTAAGATCTCGCTGAGTGGTAAGACACTATCATGTCTCTAGATCTTTTTAATGAATTCTAGTGGTTTATCGAGTTTAAGTAGGAAATTAACCTGAATATAACCCTTGTATAACTATTCTCAGTGTTTGAAAATTTTAAGTCGAACATAGTTAATCAGACTATGTTCCACAATCCCTAGGTTAAATATAGGTGATTAGGCTATATTTAGCCGAGGTTCGATAAATTTTCCAAACACCTAAATTAGGTATACTTGTGATATGTCCATAGCTTTTGAGAAATTGTCCACTAAGCAAAGGCGATATCAAACCATTCAGTTGCAAGTCCTGGCCATAAAAGACTTGTAACCTATGTTTCCACATTCCATTGCATAGAAGATAGCATGGGTAGATACGTATGGAAAGGAAATCTTAAGTAATTCTAAAATAGTCTATACTTGGCTAGAATCACGAACCTTTAACAATGAAGGTTTCAGAAGAGAATTTTGATGAATATAGAGAAAGTTGCTGAACTTCAGCTTTTTGTAGATGATGAGTCAGTTTATCTTTTAGAAATCCCATTTCTTGTATTTCCATTAGGTAAATCTGTAGATTGTGACGAGCTTCATGTAAAAGAATATCATATAAGGTTTTATAAGATAATTTTTAGAGTCTATTGTATAACTTACAATGTTTGAGAAGTAAATTAGACCATTGTGTAACTCACAATGTCTGAGAAGTATTTGATACCATTATGCAACTCACAATGTCTGAGAAATAGTTGAGACTATTGTATAACTCACAATGTGTAGGAAATAATAGAGACCATTGTGCAACTCACAATGTCTGAGAAATAGCTGAGACCATTGTGTAACTCACAATGTCTAGGAAATAATAGAGACCATTGTGTAACTCACAATGTCTTGAGAAATGATGGAGAGATCTTTGTGTAACTCACAATGTCTTGAGAAATGATGGAGAGATCATTGTGTAACTCACAATGTCTAAGGAATAAATGAGTTAATTTCTTCATTTACAGTGTGTGGGGATGTAATTGAGACCATTGTAGGATTTACAGTGTCTGAGAATGTAATGGAGACCACTGTAGGATTTACAGTGTGTGAGAATGTAATAGAGACCACTGTAGGATTTACAGTGTCTGAGAGTGTAATAGAGACCACTGTATCTAACAGTGTCTTGAAAAATGAATGAGACCATTGTATCTCACAATGTCTGGGAAGTAGGAAAGACCATTGTAATCAGTTACAATGTCTTGGATAAAGTTTCGTAATCCTAAAATGCACGAGTAGATGTATGATTGGGAGATTGGGAAAATATGATTGTGCCGTAATGCCTTAGAATAGGCATACGCATGTATGTTTAGTACATTGTTTATGATTGAAATTATGTCGAGTGTATATATCAATATACTAGTATGTTTGTGTAGCTTAAAATGCTTAAAAGTCACATAATCGTCTGGAGGATGGAAGGCACGGAGAACGGAAGGCTATAAAATGCTTTTGTTTGTAAAAGTAGTTATAGTTTAGGTCACAATTAGACCCGTTTCTCTATAATTAAGGCTCTGATACCAACGGAATTCAAACTGGGTGTTACTTCATGGCACAACAGTCATAACAATAGAAAACAAACTCTAATGAACTCTAAAAGATTTATCATTCGATTTATATAAATATCAGAGTTTACAAAAATGAGGTCCCAGTAGTTTCACGGTTTACAAAATACATTAAATGCGTTTTCGAATGATAATAAAATTTATAGCCTTCTTGGGTATCCGTGCTCCTCCGTGCCAGCCTCGTACAATATGGACCTGAAATACATGCTTAAAACTGTTAACACAAAGGTTGAGTGAATCCATAGGTTTATTGTTAAAATTTGAACACATAATGTTTTTGTGGGTTACGTTGTTATACACCCATAATGTTGAAAACAAAACAGTTATTATTTCACTAAGCATCATGCAATTAAGGCGTTAACTTGCTCCAAAATTAATTGGTGAAACTGTTGGTACGTGCCCTAATAGGTAAAATTGCCGTTTTACCTAATGTACTCAAATATAGTGCATTTGTTTGCCTACCCGGTCAACACAAACGGGACTCGTCAATCCCTATAGATCTACCCACAATATTCGCGCCAACTTCACTCGTGATTAATGATTCATGATTTAGGGACTTAAGTTTGGCAAATGTGATAACTTAGTGCTAATAAAACAATCAAATAAGCATACATTTGGAAAGTAATGTGTTTGATTTAAAATAAAGCATGTATCTCCCCCAAGGGTTTGTAAAACAATTAAGTAATAGAAAGTAGGGCTATGAACTCACCTCAGAGTAAATGATATCAAGTGTATAATGAGAATGATGGATATGCCGTGAGAACTTCTACGAGCAACCTAGAATAGGATGTTGCGACTGAAGTTTGAAATAATGATGCGAAAGAAATAACAAGCCTATATACGTCTTTATATTGATCATGATGTAGTACATGGTATTTGTGTATGTCACTTATAGAAATGTTCTAGTTGTGAAAACATGTTTAGTTTATATATATTGTACTACCGTTCAGGCCATCACAATTCAGAGGTCATGTAGTAAACGTTCGAGGAGCTTGGACACTTTAATTCGTAAATCCAGCAACTCGTCGATCCATTTACCCAAATGAAACCCCTCACATGAAGCTCCCTAGTATTGTAGCACTTATTAGATAAGACATATGTTTTGTTTATTTATCATAAGTGTCATATGGTTATACGGTTTGTAAAGTAGGTTTAGTTGTTTTTCGTAATTCGGTTCTTGCCGTTTTCAAAGTAAAATGAAAGTTGTGAAATCCTTAGGCTGTTTGGTTATTTGGAAATATATTGGCGGTTTATAAGTTCTCGTCATTTTGATAATGTAATTATATAAAGTTATGTCCTTTGGTTTGTGTTGGTGTTGATTTGCCAAGGTTAACACCTCAGTTAACGGTCTTGGGTAAATAAGCCTTGAGGCTTTAGCCATGGCCTTGCCGTGGCTTTGGTCTTGACTACCATCGTCTTGAGACTTAGATTTGACCTTAGCCGTGGCTGTGGTGATTGTAACAACACGCATTTTTCGGGTTACTTTTCATATTTTTGAAAATTTACTATTCACATTTAGTATTCACTTTCACTATTCATCACGTAAAATTTTTAATCCACATTCTCGTAAGATAAATTATTTTAGTAATAACCTGAGAGTTCGACCATCGTTAGATTATTTTCGCAAAAATTATTAAGTAAACATCGTTTTAAAGTTTCGTTTTAGACGGTCTACCGTTTAAACATCACGCGCATAACGAAAATCAACTCTGACAATTTTCCTCGCATCAGATAAATTTTTAGATCACTCATGATTAATTTGAGAATTTTTAAGATTTATTATTTTTAATATTACCAAATAAGCCCAGCGCAGAACAAAACTAAACTTACGTTTTAAACAATTCTACTTACACCCAGGCTTAACGATTACTGCACTGTGTTTCTAATATGTTTTTGACACTTTTACATTTTTTAGAAAAGTCAAACATATTTCCCTCCTCCTTTGACCATAAAGGAATTAACCTTATACGTTCTACATTTTTGCATAAATCGCGTAACTTTTAAACTTCACAAATAACTGTTAAGTTATCCCGCGTATGAAGAAAACCACATTTTAACATCTCATATCACTTTTAGACTAATTTTAGTCTACTCTAAATAAATTCACGGTCGTTTCTCTGAAATTTCGTTCTTTTCCGATAAACTGCGAATTACGCGTTTTTGACCCGTATTTCCAGCTTTAAGCAGCGTTTTTGCACCCAATAAGACTTATCACCCATTTTATATTTTTATATGGAGTATAATGATGAGTTTCATCATTCCTGAAAGTTTCATATTTTTACGATACCCGGTTTTACGTTTTATGGCTTCGGTTAGCATTTAACGGAACCAAAACTCACTCCGTAATCAAGATAATACCAAAACTATCCACCTAAGTCATCTTATATCTATATGAACGAAATTAGGGAGGGGAGTCATCACCTTGGTGTCAAAATCCTAAGCATGCTTCCTTTAGATCATTTACATGTGTAAATTTAACCATGGTTAGTTTTTAACCCAATATATAGTTAACTAAAATCTTTAGCCTATAAATACCAAGCATAAACCTTCATTTATTCTTGCACCACCCCTTCTTAACATCTAAAGTCCTAAACCTAAGGCATTTCTTATAAATCTTGTAAGAACATTCATGTGTTCTTGAAGAAAAACTAGCGTTTGATCTTCGTTCTTGGAAGTTTTCAAGAAAGAGTCGTTATAATCTTCAAATAACTTCAAGTCTCCAAAAAGACGTTGTTATAATCTTCATTTCTTCTTCGGGTTCTCAAGAAGGCGTTGTTATAATCTTCTAATAGCCTCGGGTTTTCGAAGATTGCAAATTCTACGTCGAAGCTCCGCTTATATTTCTTTTTTCCGTAATACTCAAGCATTCTATATTAAGGTAAGTATTTATAAAACTCAAACTTATATAAATACTTATAAACTTTGTTAGTTTATTTATTGTATTTATAAACTCTTAATATATCATAGAATCAAGTAATTAAAATACATGTTTTACGTATTAAGTGCTACAATAGTAGGGAGCTTCATATGAGGGGTTTCATTTGAGTAAAATGTATCGAAGAGTTGCTGGATTTACGACTTAAAGTGTCCTAGCTCCTCGAACGTTTACTGCATGACCTCTGAACTGTGATGGCCCGAACGGTAGTACGAGTTATACAAACTAAAACCATTTCTATAAACAAACATACAAATACTACATCACGATCAATATAGAGACGTATATAGTTTTGTTATTTCTTCCGCATCATTATTTCAAACCTAAGTCGCAACATCCTATTCTAGGTTGCTCGTAGAAGTTCTCACGGCATATCCATCATTCTCATTATACATTTGCTATCATTTACTTTGAGGTGAGTTCATAGCCCCACTTTCTATTATTTAATTGTTTTACAAACCCTTGGGGGAGATACATGCTTTATTTTTAAACCGAACACATTGCTTTGAAACTATATGTTTATCTGAACTGAATGTTTATTTATGCTAAGTGACAGTATTGCTATACGTGAATTGCATTTATATAATTATGTGCATATATAATTGTATCAAACCAAAGCGGGCTCGAGTATCATATACTTGAGGCAGCCGTATCAAACAAAAGCGGGCTCGAGTATCATATACTTGAGGCAGCCGTATCAAACAAAAGCGGGCTCAAGTATCACAACGTATTGAGGCAGCCGTATCAAACAAAAGCGGGCTCAAGTATCACAACGTATTGAGGCAGCCGTATCAAACAAAAGCGGGCTCAAGTATCACAACGTATTGAGTCAGCCGTATCAACCAAAAGCGGGCTCAAGTATCACGTATTGAGGCACCCAACATATCTTTGGGTGTAGGCACCCAACATATCTTTGGGAATAGGCACCCAACATAACTTTGGGTAGTGGCACCCAGCATAATTTGGTTTCATCATGAGCTTAGTGCAATAATAACTGTTTTGTTTTCAAACCATTGGTGGGAATTTATAACTCACACTACAAACATTATGTGTTCAACTGATTTCCTAAACTCTATGAATTTCACTCAACCTTTGTGTTGACAGTTTTAAGCATGTATTTCAGGTCCATAATGTCGGAAGCTGGCACGGATGACCAAAGATACTGAAGAAGGCTATAAATTTTATTATCATTCGAAAACCCATTTAATGTATTTTGTAAACTTGGAACCATCTGGGACCTCATTTTTGTAAACTCTGATATTTATATAAATCGAATGATAAATCTTTTAAAACGACTCCATTAGAGTACGTTTTCTATTGTTATGACTGTTGTGCCATGAAGTAACACCCAGTTTGAATTCCGCTGCGTATCACGAAATTGGGGGTGTTACAGATTGGTATCAGAGCCACAGTTATAGAGAAACGGGTCTAATCGAGACTTAAACTATAACTATTTTTTCAAACAAAAACATTTTATAGCCTTCCGTTCTCCGTGCCTTCCATCCTCCAGACGATTATGTGACTTTTAGGCTCTTTAAGCTATACAAACATACTAGTATATTGATATATACACTTGACATAATTTCAATCATAAACAATGTACTCAACATATTTGCGTATGCCTATTCTAAGGCATTACGACACAATCATATTTTTCTAAATCTTTCAATCATGCATCTACTCGTGCTTTTTAGGATTACGAAACTTTATCCAAGACATTGTAACTGACTACAATGGTCTTTCCTACTTCCTATACATTGTGAGATACAATGGTCTCTATTACATTCTCAGACACTGTAAATCCTACAGTGGTCTCTATTACATTCTCAGACACTGTAAATCCTACAGTGGTCTCATTTATTTCTCAAGACATTGTGGGTTACACAATGATCTCTCCATCCTTTCTCAAGACATTGTGAGTTACACAATGGTTTCTCCACTATTTGTCAAACATTGTGAGTTGCACAATGGTCTCAACTACTCCTCAGATATTGTAAGTTATACAATAGTCTCTAAAAATTATCTTATAAATATATTTTCCCAGACACTTCAACATTAGTAACACACATTGAATTCCGGGACGGAATTCCTATTAAGGTGGTGAGACTGTAACAACACGCATTTTTCGGGTTACTTTTCATATTTTTGAAAATTTACTATTCACATTTAGTATTCACTTTCACTATTCATCACGTAAAATTTTTAATCCACATTCTCGTAAGATAAATTATTTTAGTAATAACCTGAGAGTTCGACCATCGTTAGATTATTTTCGCAAAAATTATTAAGTAAACATCGTTTTAAAGTTTCGTTTTAGACGGTCTACCGTTTAAACATCACGCGCATAACGAAAATCAACTCTGACAATTTTCCTCGCATCAGATAAATTTTTAGATCACTCATGATTAATTTGAGAATTTTTAAGATTTATTATTTTTAATATTACCAAATAAGCCCAGCGCAGAACAAAACTAAACTTACGTTTTAAACAATTCTACTTACACCCAGGCTTAACGATTACTGCACTGTGTTTCTAATATGTTTTTGACACTTTTACATTTTTTAGAAAAGTCAAACATATTTCCCTCCTCCTTTGACCATAAAGGAATTAACCTTATACGTTCTACATTTTTGCATAAATCGCGTAACTTTTAAACTTCACAAATAACTGTTAAGTTATCCCGCGTATGAAGAAAACCACATTTTAACATCTCATATCACTTTTAGACTAATTTTAGTCTACTCTAAATAAATTCACGGTCGTTTCTCTGAAATTTCGTTCTTTTCCGATAAACTGCGAATTACGCGTTTTTGACCCGTATTTCCAGCTTTAAGCAGCGTTTTTGCACCCAATAAGACTTATCACCCATTTTATATTTTTATATGGAGTATAATGATGAGTTTCATCATTCCTGAAAGTTTCATATTTTTACGATACCCGGTTTTACGTTTTATGGCTTCGGTTAGCATTTAACGGAACCAAAACTCACTCCGTAATCAAGATAATACCAAAACTATCCACCTAAGTCATCTTATATCTATATGAACGAAATTAGGGAGGGGAGTCATCACCTTGGTGTCAAAATCCTAAGCATGCTTCCTTTAGATCATTTACATGTGTAAATTTAACCATGGTTAGTTTTTAACCCAATATATAGTTAACTAAAATCTTTAGCCTATAAATACCAAGCATAAACCTTCATTTATTCTTGCACCACCCCTTCTTAACATCTAAAGTCCTAAACCTAAGGCATTTCTTATAAATCTTGTAAGAACATTCATGTGTTCTTGAAGAAAAACTAGCGTTTGATCTTCGTTCTTGGAAGTTTTCAAGAAAGAGTCGTTATAATCTTCAAATAACTTCAAGTCTCCAAAAAGACGTTGTTATAATCTTCATTTCTTCTTCGGGTTCTCAAGAAGGCGTTGTTATAATCTTCTAATAGCCTCGGGTTTTCGAAGATTGCAAATTCTACGTCGAAGCTCCGCTTATATTTCTTTTTTCCGTAATACTCAAGCATTCTATATTAAGGTAAGTATTTATAAAACTCAAACTTATATAAATACTTATAAACTTTGTTAGTTTATTTATTGTATTTATAAACTCTTAATATATCATAGAATCAAGTAATTAAAATACATGTTTTACGTATTAAGTGCTACAATAGTAGGGAGCTTCATATGAGGGGTTTCATTTGAGTAAAATGTATCGAAGAGTTGCTGGATTTACGACTTAAAGTGTCCTAGCTCCTCGAACGTTTACTGCATGACCTCTGAACTGTGATGGCCCGAACGGTAGTACGAGTTATACAAACTAAAACCATTTCTATAAACAAACATACAAATACTACATCACGATCAATATAGAGACGTATATAGTTTTGTTATTTCTTCCGCATCATTATTTCAAACCTAAGTCGCAACATCCTATTCTAGGTTGCTCGTAGAAGTTCTCACGGCATATCCATCATTCTCATTATACATTTGCTATCATTTACTTTGAGGTGAGTTCATAGCCCCACTTTCTATTATTTAATTGTTTTACAAACCCTTGGGGGAGATACATGCTTTATTTTTAAACCGAACACATTGCTTTGAAACTATATGTTTATCTGAACTGAATGTTTATTTATGCTAAGTAACAGTATTGCTATACGTGAATTGCATTTATATAATTATGTGCATATATAATTGTATCAAACCAAAGCGGGCTCGAGTATCATATACTTGAGGCAGCCGTATCAAACAAAAGCGGGCTCGAGTATCATATACTTGAGGCAGCCGTATCAAACAAAAGCGGGCTCAAGTATCACAACGTATTGAGGCAGCCGTATCAAACAAAAGCGGGCTCAAGTATCACAACGTATTGAGGCAGCCGTATCAAACAAAAGCGGGCTCAAGTATCACAACGTATTGAGTCAGCCGTATCAACCAAAAGCGGGCTCAAGTATCACGTATTGAGGCACCCAACATATCTTTGGGTGTAGGCACCCAACATATCTTTGGGAATAGGCACCCAACATAACTTTGGGTAGTGGCACCCAGCATAATTTGGTTTCATCATGAGCTTAGTGCAATAATAACTGTTTTGTTTTCAAACCATTGGTGGGAATTTATAACTCACACTACAAACATTATGTGTTCAACTGATTTCCTAAACTCTATGAATTTCACTCAACCTTTGTGTTGACAGTTTTAAGCATGTATTTCAGGTCCATAATGTCGGAAGCTGGCACGGATGACCAAAGATACTGAAGAAGGCTATAAATTTTATTATCATTCGAAAACCCATTTAATGTATTTTGTAAACTTGGAACCATCTGGGACCTCATTTTTGTAAACTCTGATATTTATATAAATCGAATGATAAATCTTTTAAAACGACTCCATTAGAGTACGTTTTCTATTGTTATGACTGTTGTGCCATGAAGTAACACCCAGTTTGAATTCCGCTGCGTATCACGAAATTGGGGGTGTTACAGTGATTAGTTGCTTACAACTTTTGGCTTTCAATCAAGAAAGGACTAATTAGTAAGGATAGGACTTTGATTAAACACTTAGGACCTTGGATTGAGCTAGCTTTCTACACCTTGGCACCCTTGTAATTTTGAAGGATTGGTGATGAAGTACTAAGTGAATTGATAGGATCTAAACTCAAGAAGATCACTTAAACTTGCTAGAGATTTGATGTAGTAACTTGCTACTTGAAAGTTCTTAGCATAACTTGGAGTTATAGATAAATTTATGGATGGTATGTTTGTTTTATGATATGAACGACCAAGAGAGGTGTATGAGGGTTTTTGGGATGTCTTTCACTTGTTATTTATAGTAGGGTAAGTTCGGTTAACCATATATTGGGTTAAATGTTAACCATGGTTAAGTTAGGACACACGTAACCATCAAAATGGAGCATGGTTAGGATCAAGCCAATGACAAGGTGACTCATCCCCCTTATGGGCTGTCACAAGGTGTGACTAGGCTTAGATGCAAAGTCTTGGTATTATCTTGAGTTTAGAGCATGATTTGGTTCCGGTAAAAGCCAACCGTAAGTTGTTAAGCCATAAAACGTAAAACCAGGTATCGTAAAAATATGAAACTTGCAGGAATGATGAAACTCATCATTATACTCTATATAAAAATATGAAATGAGTGATAAGTCTCATTGGGTGCAAAAACGCTGCTAAAAGCTGGAAACACGGGTCAAAAACGCGTAATTCGCAATTTATCAGAAAAGAACGAGATCTCTGGGAAATGACCGTGAATTTATTTTAAGTAGACTAAAAGTAGTCTATACACTATATGAGATGTCAAAATGTAATTTTCGTTATACGTGGGATAACTTAACAGTTCTACGTGAAGTCTAAAAGTTACGCGATTTAAGCAAAAATGTAGAACGTAGAAGGTTAATTTCTTTATGGTCAAAGGAGGAGGGAAATATGTTTGACTTTTCCAAAAAAAATGTAAAAGTGTCAAAACATCTTAGAAAACACAGTGCAGGAATGGTTAAGTCTGGGTCTAAGTAGAATTGTTTAAAACGTAAGTTTAGTCTCGTACGGCTCAGGGTTTATTTGGTAACATTTAAATGAAATCTTAAAAATTCTCTAATTGATTATGAGTGATCTAAAGATTAATCTGATGTGAGGAAAATTGTCAGAGTTGATTTTCGTTATGCGCGGGATGTTTAAATGGTGCTCCGACCAAAATGAAACTTTAAGACATTGTTTTCTTAATAACTTTTGCAAAGATGATCTAACGATTGTCAAACTCTCAGGTTATAACTAAAATAAGTTAACTTACGAGAATGTGAAATAAAAATTTTACAGGATGAATAGTGAGAGTGAATAGTAAAAGTGAATAGTAACTTTTCAAAAAAATGAAAAGTAACCCGAAAATGCGGGTTGTTACAAGAC
This sequence comes from Chrysanthemum seticuspe, assembly GCA_019973895.1. Classification (NCBI taxonomy): domain Eukaryota; kingdom Viridiplantae; phylum Streptophyta; class Magnoliopsida; order Asterales; family Asteraceae; genus Chrysanthemum; species Chrysanthemum seticuspe. Next base: position 238,677,568 of record BPTQ01000007.1, on the reverse strand, counting down.
GAGGTATGTTGAGTTAGGTCGATGTATTTGGACTTTTCAGTTTAAGAAGGCAATATTATAGGATTATCACCCAAAAAGCCTATCCTTGTGTATCTATCGATTAGTCACCTTGACTTCTCGACCCCCATGTTAAACCCTTTTGTTGCACTCACCTTTAGTGCAAGATACCCCTAGATACACCCATCTGAGCCATTCCTTTCATTTTGTTCACCCAACATATTTTTTCGTTACACCCATGTTAGGATCCTATATTTATTGTGTTGATGATTCGGGTGGCCTTGGATGATGGAAATACATGTTAGCCATCTGAGAGAGAAAGAGATGAGAGGGTGTTTCTTGCTAGAGACTTGCTTTGTAAATTATGAAATATTAGATTGAGAAGCACCACCCCTTCCATGGATGGAAAGGGTATTTATAGTTACAAAGAATACGTCCTCCTATCGGACTGTGGATCAGGCATACAGTGGGTAAAGACCCGTCCTTCCTCCACGGTGTTACTCTAAACTAGTCTACGCTACAAACTAACTAATTAACTACTAAATAACGTAACAAACGATATGTCTACGAGCTAACTTATGCTAAATAATATTTGGGGTGACCGACACTTCACTTATGGAATTTCCAATTCCTAACAATCTCCCCCTAAGGGAGGTCACCCCATGTTTTACATTTTGAATCTTAGCATTCTATTCTTGACTTCGTTCTTGAGCTCGTAGACTTTAATTCTTCAACTTCCGCATCATTGTGCTTAGCAGTGACTCTTCATAGTCCGATTATATTGTACTTTGAGTGGAGGCTATTAACTGATCCACATCTTGATGATCTTCGAGCTTTCATTGAGATCATCAGCCACAGTAAATCTCTGGATCTCCCTTTATTGTGTTGCCATCATGTGATGTTGTGACTTTTGGACCAACATGCTCACACTTTTGGATCATGACATCTTTCCATTAGAGTAGCGGAAGCTTTACTGGTTCATGATATTTGTAGCAGCGTAGCAGAAGCATAGTATAAAAATATCAGAACCAGGTTATGTAGATATGCACCAGTCATGATTTCTTTAATTAAGTGTGGATGCTGTGAGCATGCGGCTTTGGATTGACTTCTCAATTCTGATCAGCTGCAACCTTCCAAATGTACCTGCAAACAACAGTTCGCAATAAAACACACAAAAGTGTCTTTGATCACTTTCGTTGAATTGAGGTACACGGCCCACGGTTCCCCGTTGATCAGTACAAGTACTGCCTGTGATCAGGAAGAATTCTGAAGAATCTCCTTGACATGGTTTCATAGCTGTTCTAGATGTTCTCAAACCGAAACGTCTCAAAGAAGACAACACGGAGTGAGTGAACCAGCGAATTGAGATTCACTAATTGATGAAAAATGATTTGAAAAACAATCGCGTATTACTTAGAAGAAAGAGTTTTGCAATACGACGAAGGTTTTATGAGAAAGATCAATTTTCAATCATAAATACTTTTTATATTTGAAAAGAGTACACATTCGATGTGCTAGAGAAAAGAAGAGATTCGCACATCGAACGTTTTTCCAAAAGTATTTTTTTCAATCAGAGATACTTTTTGTGTTTGAAAATATGAATACACATTCGACGTGCTAGAGAAAAGAAGGTTTGCACATCGAATGGTTTTTCCAAAAGTATTCGTCAATTCCAATCCTGGACCAAGGTTGATTCAAGAATTAATCGCCCCATCGTTTCTATCCAGTTGTCACAAGCTTGATCTTTAGAAAAGATCTCACATGTCACCCACCAAGAGCTTGTTTGATGTTGGCTCTAGAAGGATTTCCATCTTCATTGTGAATACTTTACATATCACTCGGATGTTCTGGCAATACCACAAGGATAATGCGTAGGACTCTCAATATATATACTTACTTTCCGCATTGTGTGAAACAGCAAGTCTTCATTAATTTAGTGTCCTAATGAGATATTGTGGATGATCTCTTGGCTCTAGACTCAATTGTGCACATTTGGTTCCTATGCCGGAGACTAGGGAGAGGGTCTCCTTCTTCAATATCAACAATCTTTAAGAGAAAGTCGATAGATTATGAAGGTTCCCCGTGAGAATGAAACAAGCCCTTTTAAGAGGAACTTGAGTAGCTTGGGAAGTTTAGTGCAGTTCGTCACTGGGTCCATGACGTCTTGTCTTCAATACCGGTGTTACCTTAGTAACCACTAGTAGCATATGTATTGAACCCGGTTACTGCCCTAAGGTTGAATTATTGGAGGGCTATTTCTTTTCACCCTTTTTCACATTCATTTCTTTTTCATTCTTCAACCCCTTCAGTGCTTACCGAGACTTCATAACTTGAACCTTGTTGGGTTTATTCCAGTACTAGCTCAGCCTCAGTCCACACTCTTCCCGTTCTCACTTTTCTCCTTTTTTCATCATACCTAAGGACTTCTACACTATCTAGTGGATAGTCCCTGGGTAGATCCCTCCAGCTCTGGCGGGATCGTGGGAACTAATACCTAACCTCACCAACCTTATAACTCCATACATAAAGTAAAATGGTCGGTCTTTTGGTACAGTTCATTCTTCCGTGAAACCAATTGAAAAATCATTTGGAAATCAATCAAGGTACTTTTGATACAAAGCATTTTATGCCTTAATTGTTTTGATCTTTTTGAAATGCTCCCCCTCAACATGTGCATATGATTTTGAAATAGTTTCGCACATGGAGGCAAGAGTTCTTTGAAATAATTTCTTGATCACAATTTTCATAGAAAAAGCCATTTTATTTTCTTGGTAAGTTCTCCCCCTCAATATGTGCTTTGGATATTTAAAATCATTTTATATCATAGGGGCAGAAGTTCTTTAAAGTACTTTTCACGATTGCCAATAGAAACCATTCGCTCCCCCTCAATATGTGCATCGATATACAAAAGAGTTTGGCACATATTAGAGAGAACTTACACTTTGAATCAAAACAATCAGTATTTATCAGATTTCATATTAAATCACAAATTCTCCCCCGATCAAAAATATCAAACCCTTTGAGATTTTGGATCCCAAGTGATTTAATAAGGTTTAGAAAACATGAGAGAAAATGTGCCTGATTTAAAAACTCATCTAGTTTTTGGATAAATGCTCCCCCTCAACATGTGCATTATGTATATTGAAATCGTTTGGCACATGGAGGCAGGAGTGCCTTTGAAGGACTAAAACCAATTCCATTAAAACAGATTTTGAGATTTAAATCACGATCTCTCCCCCGATCAAAAATTTCAAACCAATTGAGATTTGTGATCCCAATTGATTTAAATCATTTAGAAAATTTTGGGGAAAGACGTGGCAAGATTTGATTTTGAAAAATGATGGATAAGGATCAATATAAGACATTTAAAGATTGTCAGTGTCAGGTATGATAGTTTTTAAGAGATCTTTAAGTAAAATAAAACAATTTCACAATCAAACAAGAACAGAAAAAAAATTCATTTTGTAAGATCTTTGAGTTTTAAAGAAAATCATACCATGACATAACATTAAATCTTTAGATCACCACATATTTTGTACAAAATGGACTTTTGTTAAGAAATATCGTTTGAAAATATTCTATTATAGATCACTCTCACCCTCAGTCGATGACCGTAGTCGATGATTGAGTGACTTAAGTTTTGATAAAATGAAGTCCGGTGATTTCTAAAATTAAGTCCAATTTATTTTCAAAACAATATTTTCCATTTTCAAAACAATTTAATCAAATTATTCAAAATTGTTTAAAAATGGTATCATGCACAAAGATACGTTAGGTGGTTGAGAAGCTTTTGTTGTTGTTGTAGGGCTGGAAGAAAACCGTCTGCAGATGCAGTGAGACTTCTTACGTTGCATTATAATGCCAACTGAGGTCAAATTAAGCTCCGTTTCTTCATTTGCTGATGAAGAAAACCATCTACTGATGCAGTAAGACCTCTTACGTTGCATTTTTCCATGACAACTCTCCATAGAAGTCCAATTAAGCTCCGTTTCTTCATTTGTCAACCCAAGATATAGTTACCCTTTCCTTTCGGCATCCATTCATAATTGTGGGATCCGGATCGGGAACATTCTTATAATCCATGATATCTGCATACGTTAATAGACATACAAACAGATATATGGTAGTCGACAACACCCAAACAGCAAACGACTAATAAAAGTCAATTCAACATATCAATCATATCATATAAAGGTATGGGAATTATGTGTTCATCAAACTCTAATCCTAACAATCATATCCTAGGCACCTAGTCCTTCAACGTAGGTTAACATCATTTTTCAATTAAGCATTTAGGATAATTAGATAAGTCCGATAGATGATATAAATTTGAAAAACATTCTCCCCCTCAATCAATGACTCATTTTCTGAAAGTTTTAAAAGCGCAGAAGTCATTGATTGAGTTTTCAATTTTTACGAAAAACTCTGAATCTGATTGATTTTCAAACAACTCATTTACCACCATTTTGAAAACAACAAATGTTTTTCTGAATAATTTTAGACGGAAAAACATTTGTGTAGGAACAGCAGTCCTTCGACATACTTTCCTCAATTAGTTTTAGGATAAGTGCTCGAAATATTTGAAAATTTGTTTTAGCGCAGCACTTTTCTTTCTTGAAGAACGGGTTGCTATCTGAAATAATAGCAAGCCATTTTTGAAGCGCGGGTTACAGTCTAAAATAATTGTAAGCCATTGTTTTTTTTTAGACATGTTTTGGAAAAAGAATATTTACACCTCCTGCTCGAATTCATCTATGGTCCCGTGCCATTATTGAATGACATTTCTAAGACCGCAGATGTTATCGATACCAGAAAACATGTCTAGAGAAAACATATTTTTGGAATTTTTTGAAATTTTCTGATTTTTATGGATTTTTGTTGGTTTTATAATTTTCTATTTTCTTTTTGTTGGTTTTATATTGTTGTATTTGGTTTTTGATAAATATTTACAGATAGATAGATGATATAGTTTAAGAAATGATGATGATACGAGTACCGAGATAAGGATATCGAGCAGCCCCGTTGTAGAAGATAGAAGTCATCATCCCGAAAAATTTCACCACCAAAGCTTCCAAGGCTCTTGCACTGAAGAAAGAAATTGAACCATCTGAAAGTGAGACTTTGGCAGCTTCCCCCCAAACCGAAATTCCTTTAGCTGAGCAGATACAAAGCTTTCTTTCAAGCTTCCCTTAGCCAGGTGTACGAAGAAGCACACCATTATCATCGATATTGCTGCTCCTTTTAAGAATAATCACCGTGATTCTTTGTTCGAGGTTATATCATCCAAATGAACAACAGCAACGTATCATCCCACCTTTAAATAATCTTCTCAAGTTCCTTTTCCACTGAAGTCAGAAGCAATCCATTCCAAAAGGTGTCAAGAGAACAATTTCCCCTAAGTAGATGAACTGATGCAGTCAGTCTCTTAGACTAGAGCTCACGAACCCGAATACACATATACCCGAAGACAGAGAAACTTATACCATCGAAGTAGCAGATTAAGTCCGATAGCCAAATAATAACCCCGATGTATACTTTTCTCTCCCCCTGAAGAAAGTGTATGAAGCTCAAGAACCCGAAGTACCCGAATGCCCAAAGAGAGAATAACTGATAACATTGAAGAAGCAGGCCGAATCACTGATTATCTCTGCAGGTGACAATCTCTGCTGATGTCAACACCGGAATAAGTGATTATATCTCTGAATCACTGATTAAGCCCTCAAGTAAAACAGCTAAGCATCCCCAATGTACACAATCTCTCTCCCCTGATGATTGTGATAACATCAAAATCATCACACACTTGTGTACCTCTTTCATCTTCAGAAACTAACTCTTCCATCTCTTCCCCCATATAGTTGGAATAAGAACACTAAACGCCATGAGTCAAACCTTGAGTTTCTCTGCTGTAATGAAATTTGTCTTCCCGGGATATCTTCAATCACTTAGAAGAATTAAGTTCATCAAGTTTACTCGCTTTGTGTTTAGATGTGTGTCTCCTTCCCCCTTGCTGGTTTTGACACTTCAGAATCAGCAACATATTATAAGCCCAAATACTTGAAATCTTTTTGAGAAGAACATCATAAGCTCAGATGTGTCTGTGAGAATCAACTTGCTGAAGAATAACATGAGCAAATCTAATTGGGGATTAAATCTGACATATCACTCTCCCCCAATTAGTGCTCTCCCCTAAACCGAAAAACTGTTTGATAAATGCCCAGATTAAGAAGAAATCTTTAGATAATCAAATGCAACTCGTCTTTAGTCTTCTAACATGCAGCAGAAAATGTAGAACAGACTATAGACTCGACCTTCTTCAAGATTGTCCGTTTGGGGATCAGAAAGTTAACATCTTCAACTCACCAAATGCATTCCCGTTAACTTTGAAATAGCAAATCCCCTTAAGTCAAATCCCTCCCAATCAAACAAGAACATAAAGATGTTCATCAAAGAAATCAGCCCAGCAACTAGAAGCACTTTGTCATTTAATCATATCAGCCCGTGAAGATGTCAACCAACGGCTCTAAGAAGAAACTCCATGTAGAAATGACCCGATAAGAAGAAGCTCGGTTCTTACATGAGTTTGGAGCCGTTTGACCATTTAATCTCTAATATCAATCAACCAAGCAGAATTATCATACTTCTTCTCCCCCTCAAGAATTGCATATGGAGATGCCATTCTTGATTGAATAAGTGAAATCATCCAAATGTAGTCTATTCACACTTCTCCCCCGCAAAATTATCACATGATGTCGCCATCGTCATTATAGTTGAGCAAGTGGAATAAGAAAACAATCAACGGTAGCCCGGTTCACTTGATGTTTGAAAGCGCATGGAAAAAGCATGAAGCATGTTGATGAGAATGGTCATTAGTGAGATGATTTCTCTTCTTCAGAAGATAAAGCGCATTGAAGCGTACACTTTTCTTTTCTTTAGAGAACGAGGCTTGAACTAAAGTATTCAAACGTCATAAGAAGATTTCTCTACTTTTGAAGATAAAGCGCACTGAAACGTACACTTTTCTTTTTTTTAGAGTACGAGGCATGAACTGTTGTGTTCATACGTCATCATCTCTCTCTTTTCAGCTCTCTTGGCAAAACTTGTAATCAACCCCATTATCATTCAGTAGGCTCTTTGTCGTGACAGCTGATGGAGAAAACCCAATATGATGAATTTGACCCTGAAGTAAAACAACCCGAACTCGTGACTTAAACTTGCACATATGTAACAAAGAGCAGTGCCGAGACTTCATCATCCATTGAATCTCTAAGTACTCTATACTCTTCATCCAACCAACCATCAAGTATAAAACGTACTTTACCTCTTGAAAATCCACAATTGAATGTGACACTGAGCACTACAACGTAACTTCTTAAAGTGATAGTTATTTTGGTGGTAAGATACCAATTCCCCCAAGTGGAAAAAAGAAAAGGAAAAAGTCACCCAATAAGAAATAGATTTCCAAGTCTTAGTTTTTTATAATAAGCTCGAACAAGGATCTTGAAGAATCTTCATCCATCCATCCCCGATACATTCAGATACTAAGTACACTTGCCCGTGACATTTCACTTCATCCTCAAATAAATAATAGTGAATTAACGCCGTTGTCACATTTTCTGGTTAAAAGCTCAGGTCTAGCCTCCTTTGACGTTTTAATTGAACTATGATAATGGTTTCATCCCGACCATGGTTAAGAGCACATAACCCCGTAAAACTTTGTAATAACCAAACTGCCATGAAGAATATCCAAACAATCACCCTATTCATGAAGTACACCCTATTATCCCTTCTTTGAAATAGAAATTGTAGCACAAGCATCAGATAAGATCCAGAAATACACTTTCCTTTCTTCAGGATGGTTCCATCATTACGGGTTTTTACAACTCTATGGTTTAAACCGAGAAATAGTTTCTTTCGCGGGATTTTACAAAACCAAGAATAAACCGTAAGATAGATCCGGAGATCCACTTTATTATTACCAGGATGTTTCCATTGTCACGGGATTTTACAAGTCTATGATTTAAACTGAGAAATAGATTCTTTCGCGGGATTTTACAAAATCAAGACAAAACCGTAAACAAGGTCAGCTTGAATGTGTTATGACAACTTCGGATTTGGTGAATATCTGTTTTAGGGGAATATGCAGAGGTTAATCAGCGGTTCATTATCCAACATCAACAAAATCATCAGCCATCCAATAAACATTTTGGTAAACACATCATTCATGCATTCTGCCGGCAATTTCAGTGACAACAAGGTGAAGTAAACCCGATATGCCAAACTTGATCATGAAGTGAACTTCCCCAGATTTGTTACTTAAACTTGTACTAATCCTTGTAAAGAAGAAACGGTGTACCCAATGTACAAAACCTCTTGACGTATCCTCATCTGCGTGAGACACCGTCGTGATAGTTACGTTGTGAGTTAAGCGAGAAATAATCACAACCATAACTAAATAGCCAAGTCCTTATCACACTCAATAAACGCCCAAACAAGTCATCTTTGCAGAAGGGTAGAAAGAAAGCAGACGAAAATAAGTAAACGCGCTCGGAAAACATCACTTCAAATTCAAATAAGAAATACCGTACAAAACCCTGTAGTCAACTTTGTTCAACCATCAATTCAAGCCGTATCGTAATATTCTTCATGAAAATGTATAGACCAAAATATCAAACCTCATAACACATCACAAGTCTCATCAACAAATTTCAACAAATCTCATCATCATCAAATCCCTTTATAATCAGAACTCATAGCACAACAAATCTCATGTGTTGAATCTTATACCAATTATAGTAAAGATGAACCCCGATTCATTCCATCTTACCGAAATATCACTCATGCCCCAAAAAAATAATAAAGGATCATTTTTCGACGATACATTTGTAAATCATTGAAAATTTGGCCGTGGAATGTTAACCTCGTGAAAGTTTGTGAATGACCAGAATATCACTCAGTATAGCACTTAAAATCAATAGGTATCAAAGTCTGATATTTCTCATGTGTTAATCAAATTAAGATTAAGTGTTATATGCCCATTAATCTTTCAGTCGATGGTCCAACCGCTTAAGCCCAGTCAAAACAACACATGCATGGCCCAAAGTAGCAATAAGACAGAATCCGGTCCAAAGCCCATAGACACAAGATAACATGATCCGACCCGCATATTTTACCCTAAGAACTCGGTTATAAAACATATCATACCACACGCATAACCCTAAAAATTCTCACAATCTTATTAACCCTAAATATTAATCAAACTCAGTCCGCCTCTCTCCTTCTCAAACCCTAAAATCCCCACAACAATAATCCGCCTCTTTTTTCAGAACATCTACATCAAACCTCCATCTCAACCCTAATTAATCACACACATACCACAATTTTAAGCAACCAAACCCTAGCATCTCAAACAAATCACCTCCCATCTCCTGAAGATATCACGTCAATCCCTAAACATGAAACAGACGCCTCCCATTTTACATGATCCATTGATTCATCCGTGACCTAGCCACAGGGATGGCATGAGGTCTTTGATTCGAAGGTCCATAATATGCCACAAGGATGGCTTGAAGCTAAGAGATGGCCTCAATAACCACAACGAATCTCAGGTAGGTAATTGATTTCATGTATGGTTTGAGACAAACGAACCAAGGATAGGTAGTAACAAAATTGTTACATACTAATCTTGATATGTTCGAATAAAGACTGAGGTTAGGCTTCACACAAATTTTTTGGATCGGTGATGATTTTCTAAATTCGTGCTTTAGACCTTTGGTCTTGATGTAACCTTTGAGTTCCACGAAAGTTAGAAAAACTGAGATCGAGTAATTTTGGTTCGGATCTTTTCATTTTGATTTTTATATTTAACGACTGAAAGTTTGGATGAAACCTTAAAGTTTTGTTCTGTAGGATATTGGATTTCACTTACATATCATAACATTAACACAATGAGCATATAGATGATTTTAGAGAGAGAGAAAGTGGGATATTCTAGTAAGAGAAACTTGTAGAATATTAGATTATCAAAGAACATCCAACCCTCTACCTTGCAAGGTAGAGGGTATTTATAGGTTACAGAGTAAACGACCTCCTGACGGCCTGTGGATCAGGGATACAGTGGGTAAAGACCCGACCTTCCTCCACGGTGTTGCACTAAACTATTTTAAGCTACTGACTAACTAATTAACTACATAAAAACGTAAATAACGACAAGTCTACGAGCTAACTTATGCTAGATAATAGTCGGGGTGACCGACACTTCAATACTGGAATTTTCTAATTCCTAACAATCTCCCCCTAAGGGAGGTCACCCCATGTTTTACATTTCAAATCCTAGCATTCTATCCTTGACTTGGTTCTTGAGCCCGTAGACTTTCATACATCAACTTCGCAATCTTTGTGCATAAGTAGTGCAACTTCAAAGTCTGCATAGATTTGTACTTTAAATTGGAGGTCATTCATGATCCATGAGATAATAATTATGAGCCATCTTTTGAGATCATCAGCTATGAAATATCTCTGAGACATCCCTTGTGGTGTTGGTATTATGTGATGTTGTGACTTTTGGACCGACATGCTCACATTCTGGATCATGATATCTTCTTATCAGAGTAGCGGAAGCTTTAGTTGATTCATGATATTGGCAGCAGCGTAGCAGAAGCATGGAGTGAAAATATCAGAGTCAGTGATGCACTAATCATGATTTCTTTTGAGCTGAATGTGTTAAGTGAGCATGCGGCTATGGATTGACCGCTTCATTCTGATCAGCTGCAAACGTCGGGCGTACCTGCATACAACAGTTAGCAATAAATCGCACGAAAGTGTCTTTGATCACTTTCGTTGAATTGAGGTACACGGCCCACGGTTCCCCGTTGATCAGTACATGTACTGCCTGTGATCAGGTAAAATTTCGAAGAATTTCCTTGACAGAGTTTCGCAGCTGCTCTAGCTGTTCTCAAACCGGAACGTCTCAAAGAAGACAACACGGAGTGAGTGACCCAGCGAATTTTAAGTCCACTGATTGATGAAAAAGATTAGAAAAACAATCGTGTATTGCTCAATAGAAATTGTTTTTGCAATACAACGAAGATTTTATTTCAAATCAATTATCAATCATAAAAACACCTTTTGGTTTGAGAAATGAGTACAAGGTCGATGTGCTAAAGAAAAGAGTTGTTAAGCACAAAGACCGGTTTTTCAAAGGTATCCGTCAATCCCTAACCTGAACCAGGATTGATTCAAGAAATTGAATCGCCCCATTGTTTCTGTTCAGTTGTCACATGGTTGATCCATATAATAGATCTCACATGCCACCTACCAGGAGCTTGTTTGATGTTGGCTCCAGAAGGCTTTCCATCTTCATTGTGAATATGTAAACACATCACTCAGATGTTCTGGCAATACCACAAGGATAATGCGTAGGACTCAAGATATAATCTCTCTTTCCACATTGTGTGACACAGAGAATCTTCATTGAAAGTGTCCTAATGAGATTTATTGATGATCTCGTGGCTCTAGACTCAATTTGTGCATATTTGGATCCTGTGCCGGAGACTAGGGAGAGGGTCTCCTTCTTCAATATCAACAATCTCTAAGAGAAAGTCGATAGATAATGTCGGTTCCCCGTGAGAATGAAACAAGTCCTTTTAAGAGGAACTTGAGTGGTTTGGAAAGTTGAAGTGCAGTGCGTCACTGGGTCCATGACGTCTTGTCTTCAATACCGATGTTACCATCAGTAGCATATGAATTGAACCCGGTTTCTGCCCTAAGGTTGAATAAATGGAGGGCTATTTGTTTTCACCCTTTTCTCATTCAATTCTTTTTAATTCTTCAACCCCTTCAGTGCTTATCGAGACTTCATAACTAGAACCTTGTTGGGTTTATTCCAGTACTAGCTCAGTCTCAGTCTGCACTCTTCCCATATCTCACTTTTCTCCTTTTATCATCATACCTAAGGACTTCTATACTAGCTAGTGGATTGTCCCTGGGTAGATCCCTCCGGTTCTGGCAGATCATGGGAACCAATACCTATCCTTATTAGCCTTATATCACCGTACATAAAGTAAAGTTGGTCGGTCTATTTGGTATTGTTCATCTGCCATTAGAACCAATTGAAAACCATTTGAAAATCAATTCAGATACTTATGATATATTATCAAAGCATTTTGTACCTGACATTGTTTTTGATATTTTTAGAAGAAGTGCTCCCCCTCAACATGTGCATCAAATGTTGAAATCGTTTTGCACATGGAGGCAAGAGGAAGAAATTACTTCTTTGATTACCATTTTTCTAAAAGATATCACCATCACTTCCTTGATCAAATCAAGTAGATAAAGCATTTTCAGGAAGGATGAGGTTTCCATAAATTTGCTCCCCCTCAATATGTGCCTCAAAATTTGAAAAGAGTGTTTTGCACATACTGGAGGGAACCCTTTAAGAGGTGCATACATGATCACCAAAGGATTACAAGCCATACGATCAAGGTACCTTAGAAATGTTTAAAGTTGTGTACCCTGATGACTTGAATTTGCAAAGAGAATTCTCCCCCTTAATATATGCTTCGAGATACGAAAATTGTTTAGCACATATTAGAGAGAAGTATGCACAAAAAATTGGTCATCTTATCTTTTAACATCTTTCATATTTATATCACATTTTCTCCCCCGATCAAAAATCTTAAATCCTTTGAGATTTTGGATCTCAAGTGATTTAAATATGTATGAGGTAAAATATTTGTAGGAGAAAAATGTGTCCGGTTTTATATGATCAAAAGTGGACAACACAGATGTTTCCCTTTTTACAAGGGAAAACCACAGTACAAATCCTATCACTTTTACATGTTTTATAGTTGTTCACATTTAGTACACCACATATTACACAAAAAAACACAACATAAACTGCTTCCCGAAGATATCTTCATTCAGTCCTCTGAAGAAGTTTGTAGTGACCATCACGAAGCCTTCCACCAACAAAACTTTCAAGGCTGCGGAAGATCCTTCGTGTCTTGAGTCTTCGTCTGATTGCAGCAATGAAGTGTTCACACCTCTTCAAGTCATCATCAGTCCAAAAGATAGTTTTAACCCAAGATTTCATATCAATTTTGGCTTCTTTCACTCTGGTGTCAAGTTCTTCTTCGACCAATTTGAGAGTACCATCACTAAACTTGTAGAGCTCACATAGACGCATAAGCATACGAGATCCATATCTGTCGGAGAAGATGATGGCTCTAGGGGTGTCAATGACTTTGTATTCGCGATGAAATTCATGCCCAGTTGCATTCCATTGTGGACTTGTAAGGTTGATCCAATGCCAAGTTGAAAGTCCTCTACTCGTTTTCGAATGACTAAGCCCCTGATCCAAAGAGTGACAGCTGCAGAGAGGGCCTTTTTCTCACGGACAGGTAAATGCTCAAGGTGTCCTTGAAGATTTAAGAGATAGAGATCTTCGAAATCATTTGGCAGGAGATGTTTGAAGTCGTTCTCTTCAATAGTATACTCTTTGAGGTCTGCTCTTTTAAGGACTATCTTCTTCAAGTACTCATAACCATAGATAGGGAAGATCTCTACTCGAACAACACTTAAGATTTGCAGCTTTGATCTGACATCATTGCGTCTTTTATCAGCACCATGTCTTTCGATGTAGAACTTCTTCTTTTTGAACCACCAATGAGAAATACCATAAGAAGCGGCAATATCATATTTTTGTTCTTCATCAGCCCAGAATTGATCAGGAACCATCTGTTCAAGCCCCTGATCAGAGTAGGTTGCAGCTTTCATCTTTGATATTGATAGAGCAGGTCTTCTTTCAGCAGAGCGAGCACACAGATAGTCCAAGTCGTGATTGAAGAAGAATTCAGCCTGAATGGTCATCTGACCAGGTTCACCACCAAGAGGAAGAGATTTGTTGACATTGAAGCGACTGATTTGCTCACTGACTTGGTCATTTAGCATCTTATGGCATTCTTCCATCTGATATTGAAGATGATTTGCATCTGAGTGGAAGACTTTGACAATTTCATAAGCCTGTCCTTCAAGATCTCTTGGAGTTATGGATGAGATACTCTTCCGTTCACAAAACCATCTAATAAAACTTGCCATATCACCAGTGTAGTGCAGAAGAGAGTCTTCAGCTGGAACTTCATAATTATTGGTGATAACTGATGCCCAATTGTTGTCAGGAATCATAGAGTCAGACTCTGGGATGGTCCATGTGGGTTCTGGAGAAGGAGGTCTATCTTCAACAATGCAGCTTTGAATTGTGTCTCTTGAAGGTGCTACCCTGGATGTGCTAGTGCGATTCCCAACCATGTAAGTATCAAACCAATCTTCTGATGGCTTAGGAATATGCTTCGTCGATGCATCATCTTCATCTGGTTCTGAGTCAGCCATGACATGCGACTCTTCGTGAACCATTTGATCATCAGGAATTGAGGTGGATGTGGATGTGAACCTTGAATCAACCGTCGTCCAGGCAGCAGATTTCTTCTTAGTACTCTGTTCTTTTGTAGGACCTGATTGATTAGAAGGTTTTGGCGGTGATGATGGTGGTTGTGGTGGAGGTGTGTTGGTTGTCGTAGAAGGATCACCAGCTCCAGAAGTTCCAGCGCCCCCCGTTGGTGGTGGAGGTGGAGGAGGATCTTTGCGGTCCTTCATCAATGATTCCATCACAATTGTTCTCCTTTTCTTTTTAGCTTCTTTTTCCCCGACGTCAATCATAAACTGCTCATAATTGTTGAATTTAATGGATTCTTCAAGTGCCTCATAGAGTTTCTTGTGAACCTCATTCTTGTCCTCTTCAGCATCATACATCTTTTCAAACAGAGCAGCTCTCATATCGGTGATAGGAAGGTCCTTGAATCGCCTAAGAAGTGGAGCCTCCATAGCCCATTCCACAGCATCCTTGACTTCTCCTTCAATAGCGGCAGTAACCCCTTCATTGAAGTTGAGGTGCTCCAATCTATAGACACGATCCACAAGAGAATCAACAGATTTAGGAAGTTGCCTTTCCAGAGCTTCTATCCTTTTTATGGCTTTATCCAGTAGTTGATCAGAGGTGAGGATCTGTGGAGGTGAAGCTGGTGGAGCATCTACATCAGCAACTGTAATGACAGGTACCGGAGTTGGTGACGATGTTGGTGGTGTTTGTACAGTTGATTGAGTTGGTATGGGAGGTGGAAGTGCAGTTGATAATGAAGATGCTGACATCGGAGGAATGGTTGACGTGTCTTGCTGAATGCTGACAGTATACATGGATTGTGCAGTATCTAAGGGTTTATCATTGATGTATTGATCTCCAAAAGAGAAGTCTGTATCGAGATCCTTAAGTGAGGATAGAGAGTTAGTAGACAGATTTGGTTCATCCATCTTCAAGGTCTCATCAGATCTTGTCTCAAGGTTCTCCTGCGAGCCTTTTTGTAACAGAGCGTCAACATTCAATCCAGATTGAGTCTCACTAAGTGAAGGAGTTTCTTTAGACGTTTCAGGCACTTTGTCCACTCCAGATTGTTCTTTAGCATGAGATGATTCAGTTCTTCTCTTCAGCTCATATTGATTGGTGGTGCTTGATGGAGATGATGAGATAGTTAAAAGCATGTGAGCGGCTTGTTCAGTTTCAACACTCGCAACCCCTTTTCCTTTGTCATGTGTTATTGGGGTTGTTTGTCGAGGTAGTTGAACAGGTTCTCTTATCACAACTCCACCTACGGGTGCTTTAACATTCTGACTTTCTAGGCTTTGCTGGATTCCAAGTTGCAGATCAGCATCATCTTCATCAGTTAACCTGGTAATATTCCTTGGTACCTCAGTGTTCTCACCAATTTCCTTTTCCACTTTCTTCCTTTTTACTTTCTGCTTCTTGGTTGTGGTGTCTGAATGTTGTGACCTTTCAAGTCTCTTTTTAGGAAGAGAGGCATAGGATGCTTGTGAGGCTGACTTGGACATGGGAGCATTTGGTTGTAGAGGAGAGGGTGTGACATTAGCAGAGGATCTGGTAGCTCTTTTCTTGTACTGCTTGAAGTAGTCCTTCTTCTTGATATCTTCTGTGAGAAGACAATCAGGAATTGGCAATCCAAATAGTTCATTTTCCATACCTCTAGGAACATATTTCAGGTTTCCTAAAACATATTCATCTTCTGCATTATGTAGAGTTGATTCACTCCTAGGATTGAATTTGTGTGTTTGTTGTAAGTACTGGATAACAAGCTTAGAAAATCTAATGCTGGGAATTACAAGCTTGTTCTGTTTCTTTCGGCCTTGAGCTTTGTTCTGGAAATTGGTTCTATCACATATGAATGTGTTCATTGATAAAGAAAATTCTTCCCAAATACGATCTGAGACATTCACATCAACCCTATTAACGATTCCCCATAGGATTTGCAAGATAGGAATTCTCACTTTATCGAACCCTGAAGTTTTCCCAGATAATCACAAGTTAAGAATGGTTGTAATAGCTCTCCAGGGTTGATACATGTGTCCGGTGATGATATCGGATGCTCTTGAAATACTGTTCTGATAACCCAGCCCAATTAGAAAGACAATCAGATCGTCAGCACCAGGTGAAGATTCAGAACGAAGGTTTGGGTCACATGGGGTGATTCCAAGAGCCTTGCTCAGAATAGCAGAATCAATCGTGAATTCCCTGTCATCCAGTTTGCAGGAGTATTGAGCTGTGATTTTTTCCCATTGAACGGTGTTCCAAAATTGTTGAATGTAAATAGTGGGAATCGAGCATTGCTTGGTAATAGCACCGAAGAAGTTTGTGTTCTTGAGGATGTCAATAGACACTTTGAGTATCGGATTTTGTTGAAGCATTTGTAGGTCCACATAACAGTTACTTTTTCCAATATCAGCCCATTGACTCCTGGGAAGGATTTCTTCGTCTGAGAGAACTTTGGATGATGCAGAAGGAGTAACGACCTTTTCAGGGTTTGAGCTTGCCATTGATGATCTGAGCAAACATACAATCAACAGTAATGGTTGGGAACGAGTTAGATTATAACTGATAAGTGAGACAACATTGAGAGCACCTTTATGACATAGATACATAGAAACAATAATTCAGAAGGAGTCCCCAAAACACATACAGAGAAAGATTGAGTGACATAAGTGAGATATTACAATGAAGTAGAATCTTACGGATAAATTAACACACGACGAGCTGATAAGGGATTAAAAAGCAAAAGAGGGCATTGCAAAGGGATCATGTCATGAGCCAAGATACAAATGTAGAAGTGATATGACAAACATGCATGAGGCAGAAAGTAACATTTGGTTGTCGTGAGAGAAACCAAGTACCTTTTACCTAAACAGAAATGTCATAGCAGATTACATTGGGTATGTTGACTCAATCAAGTTGAATTAGGAGAACCTAAGTATTGTGAGAATGAGATCAACTTTAGCAATAAACCTCTTGTACATTTTAATAACCCTCGACCCTAAGACTAATTCTCAACATGAAAGTGAACAATGTTGCTAACTTGTAAAGACAAGTCGCCATCACTAGTACCACATACAAGTCGCTAATAGTTTAGCTCTCTAAGTCGCTATGCTAATTCGCTAACTTGTAAAGACAAGTCGCCATGAACAGTAACAAAAACCAAGTCGCTACAAATCTGTTAACTAAGTCGCTAAGGTTACTAATTCGCTAACTTGTGAAGACAAGTCGCCATGAACAGTAACACAACCAAGTCGCTACAAATTTGTTAACTAAGTCGCTAATGTTACAAATTCGCTAACTTGTAAAGACAAGTTGCTGACTACTAACTCGCTAACCAAGTCGCTAGAATAAAATAAACTAATTCGCTACAGAAACATAGTCGCTAATATGAGCGCTAACTCGCCATGAAGAACATTCAAGCTAAGTCGCTACCAAGAACATGTTAAATCGCCATCAAGAACACTCATAACAGAAACCCAACAACCCAATCCGCTAACCATTCATCATCAGATCACGAAGACAAATTATCAAGCAATCAAGATAATATATTCCAAACAATTTGAACACATTCAATCATCATAATAGCAACAAATACACGATTTCATGACAAATCGAACCTAGGTGGGAGTCACAAATCACGAGCTCGAAAGGATCTAGATAAGAAGACAAGTTAGATACTTAACACAAACGCATAAGAGAACTAAGGTACGAGAGATTCGAGACAAACCACTTACTAAGTCGCTAGGATGAGCAATTTGTCGAGAGAAAAAAAACAAGAGAGGGAAAAAAAACTTATTTGAGAAAACAATGGTAAGTCGCTAGGGGTATAGAAACCATTTTTGGCAATTTGTCACATTTGGTCCTTGTGGTTCTAAAATGAAGTGATATAAGTCGCTAGTGCAACACAACTTTAAATATATGACAAGTTTGGTCCCTATGGTTTTGATGAACGAGTGGTAAGTCGCTAACACGGATTATAGACTAAGTCTCTAGCATAGATTATCCCAATGATCACCATGAATCAATTAAACATTTAGTCAAATAAGCATTTAATGCTGGGCACTTAATACATAGGAACACAATGATAATCACATGAGCAAGATACGACCACAACCTATAACTGAGAGAAACACCACAACCAGATATTACAAAAGCATAACCAGTTAGTCACACAAGCAAGACACAACCACAACATACAAATGAGCAAACATCATAACCAGCACAGATGCCAATGGCAAATAAAACTAATACAAAATCTCCCCCTAAATCAATGTCATCAAAGCCCATTGATTGATATTAACCAATCCCATTATAAAATAAGAATATATCATTTGTTCGAACTTCATCTATGAGCCCGTGCCATTATTGAATGACATTTCTAGGACCGTAGATGTTATCGATAACAAGGAATGTATTCTTTATTAGATTGAGAAAAATGATAAAAAAATTTTAATTTTTTTTTTTTTTTTTTTTACCTAGATTTATACACAGATATATAAAAGAGCGAGTCCTGATTCAAGATGAATAGGAGTCAAAGTAAGAAGTACATCAACTCTGGCAAGCTATAGCTCCTGAATGAGCTATGTTCATTTCTGAGGGGAACCAAGTCATGAAGTTCCTGATTGAGTTGAGCATTGTACCTGAAAAAGACTGAGAGCACATTGTACTTGAAGCACATGTAGACTTGTACATAGAAGGGTTAGTGACATGTTTAATCTCACATTTGGATGCATCACAGTGTAACACAGACGTATCATTAATGGGGATTCTATTAGGTTCTACATTCTTGAAGAGTTTACCTATGGGAATCCACTTGAGACATGATCTAGGAATGTAAGTTCGTTTAAGTCCTGTAAACTTAAAAAATCTGCCAGTGGGAATCCATTTGAAACCACAGTTAGTTGAACTAAATGAGTGCACAACCTTGTTTTGACTATTTGTCCTTTTGTGATCAGAGAATTTCTTAGGGGATTGATCAGTCAAATGATGTTTTGCATGAGAGCTAGTTAAACTTATTGCATTTCTGATCTGTGAGAGTTGACCATAAGTCCTATGTTTGAGATTCATCATATCTGAACTAGGCAATGAAGTGACTGGTTTTGACAAAACAGAGATATTATCAACTTGGGATGTAAGCTTAGATTTCAATGGTTTAGCTCTTTCAGACCTAAAGGCATTAGGTTGTTTAATAACTGTTCGTTTCAAGTGGTTCTGAACATTTGACTTTCCCAAAGTTGAAGATTTTGCAAACTTAGTGTTCATCCTATTTCCAACAGACTTCCTGAGCTCATTTTTTAGGGCAACAATATTGAAGCTCTTATCCTGAATTTGTGCTTTGAGGTCATCAATGTCTTTCATCAAGAGGTTAGATTGATTGACTAACTTAGAGTTTGTTTCCTCAAGGTTCTTTCTTAAATGCTCATTTTCTCTTAGAAGGTTGGACACACATAGAGCTAGTTCAGAATTTCTAGATTCTAATGCATCACTCATCTCATGACAGTCATATTTCTGGGCTTCTGAAAGAAGTGATTTTAGATTGCCTATGGTCGAATCTTTGTCTTGAATCTGGGATTTTAACTGATTAATTTCAAAAAATTCTCTAAATTCTGGAAGTTCCTGATTAGTACACGGTTTTTTTGCATAAAACATTTCATCCTTTTGTTGTATTTCAATTTTCAATGAGATACAGTGTTTTTCAAGAATTGAAAATTTGTTTGAAAGCTCATCAAATACCCTTTTTTCAATCATGTTACTTGCATTAGATTCAGGCAAAACAAAGATTGATTCTACATTGTTATGTTCAGAGTAAGAGTCATGTACCTTTTTATGAGAATTCGTATGATAAGATGAGTGTACCTTATTGATTGACACCTTTTCTGACTCTGAGAATTTGAGATCAGTGCTGTTCTCTTCATCCTTTTTCATTACAACTGAGATTCTGCAATCAGTGTCATTTGCTGGTTCAACTGGAATGTAGCATGACACGTCACCATTGCTCCATGGAATCTCTTGGCACTCATTCAGCTTGTTATTCTCTTTTGCAGCTTCCTTGATGTATGTTTCCATATTACCCATGAGTTGAATAAATGAGTTTCTGAACTCGTGCATTTCCATTCCCGTGTGTTTCTTGAAAGATATTCCAGTCATGATGTCATCAAAATCTGAGGAATATTCTTCCCGGATAAGTGGCTGAAATTGATTGAAGATAGATTGAAGAGCGGTATGAGACTCATCAGTTGAGAACTTTTCTTTGGTAATTTGAAACCTTAGTCGTTCTAAGTTAAGTAAAACAGTTCTTGTCAAAGTGGGAAAATCCTGACGAAGGATGGCACAGCTTGTTCGATCCATGGTTGTAGATAAGAGTAATTTGAGAAGCTGACTGAGATGTTGAAACGGCTCACTGGTGCATTCCATATTCTTAGCATCATTTGCAGACATTAAGAGTGACTTATTTGAGTTGTTCTGATTAATCGATACTGAATCATTAAGTGTATGGCATTCAGATAAGCATTCTGTTTCACTATTCTGTGCTGTGTCATAGAGAGCAAGTACTTTGGTGATTAAAGGATCCGTGATGACTGACATTGTGTTATTATAAATTACTCCCCAAGTCTCTAGAGATTTTGAACCAGCTCGCTAGCAACTAAATAGTAATGATCCCAAGTCGTTAAATCAACATCCAAGTCGCTAAGTGCAAGTCGCTAATCCTCTAGTCGCTATACCACCAAGTCGCTAAACAATTTCAAGTCGCTAAGTAGTAACTCGTTAAGCATTAAGTCGCTAGCAAAATTTTGGCAGCAATTCGCTACACAAGTCGCTAAAGATACAAGTCGCTAAATAGCAACTCGCTACAAACCAAGTCGCTACCCCCAAGTCGCTACCTGTGGTGGAAAGTCCACTACTTGTACTTTAAGTCGCTAGGTCTAAAACTGTAACTCGCTACAAATTTGTAAAGCAAGTCGCTACGAAGAAAGTATTCCGTGTGTTAAGTCGCTAGCAAGAAAAAACCACATAAACATCACTTTTCAATCCAAAAACAACCCAACCAAGATGATTCAAGCTTACCAAATGAAAACCTAAACAGTTGTGATGATTCTAAACATAAAAGTACTAACAAAATCCAAACTTTAACACAAGAAATCAACCAAATGATGCACAAACCACTAAACTTTTTCAAACTCAAAAACCACCTAAAAACCACTAGAAATCCAAAGATGTGCAAGATATGATCTAACCATGGCTCTTGATACCAATTGTAGGATATTGGATTTCACTTACATATCATAACATTAACACAATGAGCATATAGATGATTTTAGAGAGAGAGAAAGTGGGATATTCAAGTAAGAGAAACTTGTAGAATATTAGATTATCAAAGAACATCCAACCCTCTACCTTGCAAGGTAGAGGGTATTTATAGGTTACAGACTAAACGACCTCCTGACGGCCTGTGGATCAGGGATACAGTGGGTAAAGACCCAACCTTCCTCCACGGTGTTGCACTAAACTATTTTAAGCTACTGACTAACTAATTAACTACATAAAAACGTAAATAACGACAAGTCTACGAGCTAACTTATGCTAGATAATAGTCGGGGTGACCGACACTTCAATACTGGAATTTTCTAATTCCTAACATGTTCACTCTTTAATATTGTTCGTACATTGAAACACTTCTGGATCTATGAAGATGAGATTTCGTGTTAAAAGACATTTGGAAGTCTTGATGAATCAATTAAGTGCCACGAAAATATCTGAGATCTTTTACCATTTACATTTGATATCGTTTCTTGAAATATGTCATAAGATCTGTGATGGGGAATACTCGTGATTAAGGACCTTGAGTCTTGATATAACTTGAATAACACACGAGTCAAAAACTGAGATCAATTTCTTTATGAATGAATACTTTGTTAGTTTCGAGATTAGAATGATGGGGGATGAGTAGGATAGAAAGAGATTTGTTGGAGTTGGTTTTTGTGTAGGTTTAACATGGACTGAGGAAGGTGTAGCTACCTGAGGTCGTTATGAATCTTGGGTATTTGTTATACGGTTGGTTGTGGTCATACTTTACGATTCTTCTTCTTCATCTCATTCATAGCAAGTCGCTACCCTTTTTGTAGTCAAGTCGCTAACTGAGTATAGTGTCAAGTCGCTAGCTGAGTTTTGTGTCAAGTCGCTAGCATAAGTCGCTAGACCAAGTCGCTACCTGTTAAGAGTCATGAGTCAAGTAGCTACATTACAAACAAGTCGCTACTTCTTGTTAAATAACAAGTCTCTAGGTCTGTAAATGTGGCAACTCGCTACCCATTATTCAATGAATCTAGACAATTTGTAAATACAAGTCGCCACCAGTACTTGAAACAAGTCGCTAGGAAGAAAACGATGACAAACAAGTCGCTAGGATTTTCCGACGAGTTTTTCGACTAAGATTTTCCATTCAGCTTCAAGCTTACCCAGAAAACTGCACAAAGGATGCACCTTTTTGACCCATTATGACCCCAAAAATGACCAGATAAACAAACAGTTGGTTTTTTTTGGACAAAGCTTACACAAACAGATTCAATACAGACTTGGACAAAAATAATGACTTGGACACATGTTGAAACCAGTTTAGACCATGACATATTGACCAAAAGAAGAATACCAAAACTTGTTAAAGAACAATTTACCCATAAAAAATATTCCGACCACAACAATACACAAAACAGTTTCAAACAAGTATCAAAACCACAAAAAATCATCAAAACACAACAACCATGGCTCTGGTACCAATTGTTAGGATCCTATATTTATTGTGTTGATGATTCGGGTGGCCTTGGATGATGGAAATACATGTTAGCCATTTGAGAGAGAAAGAGATGAGAGGGTGTTTCTTGCTAGAGACTTGCTTTGTAAATTATGAAATGTTAGATTGAGAAGCACCACCCCTTCCATGGATGGAAGTGGTATTTATAGTTACAAAGAATACGTCCTCTTATCGGACTGTGGATCAGCCATACAGTGGGTAACCCGTCCTTCCTTCACGGTGTTACTCTAAACTAGTCTATGCTACAAACTAACTAATTAACTACTAAATAATGTAACAAACGATATGTCTAGGAGCTAACTTATGCTAAATAATATTTGGGGTGACCGACACTTCACTTATGGAATTTCCAATTCCTAACAACCCATACACCTTAGCCTACCCTGTAGTCTTTATTTGTAAATGGGAAGTCATTGTTTGCCTAAGTTCAAGGTTCAAGTGGAAAGGTTTAGGAATCACGCTTTCGTCGATGAAATATTTTTAAAGATTATTGAAGACCCCCCCCCCCCCAAATTCTCATATTGTTCATCTCAAGTGGGAGGATGTTTTGTTTGGTTGTTATATGTAAAAAAAATTATTTGTTGATTGTAGTGCGAAGTTATAAGCACTATGTTTATAAGCTCATTATAGATTTAGTATCGAGGAGGCCACCTGGGTCACATTTGAAGAATGGAGTTGGTAATTGCGCCAACAGTTGAAGAAAAGGTAATGTGCCCATCATGACGTCCTCTAATGGCACATCTACCTGGTATATCATGATCTGGTTTCTTAGCTTTGAGACTCGAACTTTGGATGAACGGTAAGTGGTGATGACTTGGTTATAGATTTAGACTATTTGCTTGATTTTATTTTACACCAATTATATCCCATGTCTTATCCTACCCTTTAGTCATGAAGCGTGTCTAGGTGATGTAGCGAGCAATATTTGGTGTCTTAGCCATGAATTTGGTCATGTATCATTGATTTTGTCCACTTCGTTGTGACATGTTAGTAATGACGACTCACCCTTAACCTTTGTCGTATCTACCCATATTGCCTTCAAGAATTGTTTAGTCCTTAACTCTTGTGGTGCAGATTTGTGTGACCATCAAGCTTATGATAGAATACATGCTATGACTGTGTGTTGAGTGATCACCCCGAAATTGACACTTAGAATAGTTGAGAGATTTGAGTATTTTGTTCCCATTTCGTGAGGTGTTCGGCTTTGTTTTATTCTAGCATAAGGGATTTGTAAACTTATATTTTCCAGGTAATGGGAGATATCTTTTTAGGAATCTATCTAATAAGGTCTACTTGAGGGCAAGTAGAGTTCAAGTGGGGGGATATTTGATAACATCAGATAGTCCTGAATATTAAGTGTTAATTTCCACCGATAATGCTCGTATTTTATATCATTTATATGGATTTTGTCACACCCCCAAATTACATGTTTTGCAGCGGAATGGAATACCTTGGGGATGACTGCCATAGCATCACAGTTACAGTTATATTGAACGACCTAAAGTGTCGTTTTAAAAACACATAGTTTGATATAATAAAACATTCAGAGTTTACAAAACATAGGTCCCAAATGACAATCAACATGTGCGGAAATAAGTTTGTTACAATCCAAACGATGTTTTAAAGTGCATAAAACCCATGTAAGACGCGTCGTCACCGCGACTCTATGATATCTCCTTATGTATGCAATGAAGTATATGCTTTAGATACCTGAAAATACATTGCTAAAACGGTCAACAATAATGTTGGTGAGAAATCATAGGTTTATGTAAATGTTTTGTACGACTACCACAAGTAAGTTATGTATGACAAATATGCCACATGAAAATGATACAATTGCTATAAGCTCATAACACCGAAGCTAGACTGATTATGATGTTCGCCCCAACAGAGTGTTTGCCAAACAACTCTCATTCTGATATTAAATGAAATGCATCCGTTTGACCAGTTGGAACTACCAACCCGGATGGAGGAGTCACCCTCAATAGATCTATTCACTCACTCTCGCTTACTCCGTAATTAACGATTCATGATAATGAAATGGGGACATTAGTATGGCAATGGGGTAACTTAAGCAATGTAAATGAATTTGATATACTTGGGCTCGTAATAAAATTATGTGCAATGTATTCTCCCCCGTAGGTTTGAAATGAAATATAAACTTGAAAAGCGGGGCTATGAAAACTCACCTTATACAATGATTATGATGATATAGTGGCAATACTGAAATGAGGTGCAATCTCTATCTGCAACCTAATATGAATGATATGATCTATTATAAATCATGAATATATATCGTACATGCAAGTTCACGTGTAATCTATACCACTTGTGTATTTTTGAAAATAGAGTTTATCGTAGAAATACATGTTTATGACATCTTGTCAAGTTACAAAATACTTAACAAGTATTTACGTTGAAACAACATCCAACGATAGTCGTTTAGTGATTCATCAAGAAATTATAGCTTTTCTTCGCAAAACAATATACTTTGGCAAGTTATGAAAATGCCTAAGTAGACTCGTAAAGCTAGTTGTAACTCGATGAATATTGAGTGTTAGAAAACAAACTCAATGGTTTTGGAATGCTTGTAGCGATATCTAAAAATCTTAGACTTTAACTTTTGATCATAGAAGTCTCGATCATAGAGAAAAATATAGATGAAGTAAGGTAGTCGGACTAAAAATATTGTTTAAGGTTAGTTTTTGGCAAAGTTTGAGTGATCGTATATTATTCGTTATAACTTCATTTGATGAATGGCTGAACATTTTAGAAAATAGGATAGGTGAACTCACTTTTACTTGTAGACATCATTTTCTCAAAAGTACTCTATCGATATGAAAAACGGCTCCAAACATGGTCACTTGCGATAACCATTTTGGACTAATAGAAAATATGTAAGTGTTAATACTTGTGAAAATAATTACGATAGCCATAATTAAAACGCGTGTAAATTAGTCGTTATAGCTCGGTTTTCTACGTTCTATATATCTCGGAATCATGATAGTATGTATTAATATATTTTTGATAAGTCGACTCTTCTAGTTTAGGTTTACAACTCGTTTTTGACCTTTGAAAATTCCTGGACAGCATGCATATTTTCAGAAAAATAGTTTTCGTCGCTAAACTTGAAACTAACGTATCTTTTTCGTTATAAACCCGTTTTAACCCATTCAAGCGACAACAGTTTCGTTTTTAAGTCTATTTTCAGAAAATATAAACCAAAATAAATCACAAACTACTGAAATTTCCAGAATCTACAAAATGTCACAGCCCTTATATATATTTCGTCAAAAACGATTTCTCTTGTTTGAAACTTGTTCTAAACCATTCCAATCAACACCAAAGCTATTCTAAACCTACCATACACCTTCTTAGGGTGTCATGGGTTCCTAAACTTTACCGAAAATGATAGGGTTCAAAGGAATACTAATAAGATAATTTAAACTCATATTAAGTAGTAAAAACAAGTAAAAGTGGTATGGATCATAGTATACTTGCATGTTTTTCTAATAGAATCATAAAAATAGATCAAGTAAATGTTTAAAAGATTAGGAAAATTATTAGTAACTTACTTGAAGTGATGAAGAGTTTTTGAGCTAGAATACTTAATTAATCTATAGGTTTTTATTTCAAAACCTTGAAATAGATTACTAGTGGATCAATAAAAATACTAGAGCTTAAATTTTGAGATGGTTTTCTTCTTCTTCTTGAAATGGCCGAACCACAAAGACCATGGAGAGGGTTTACTTGGCTAGTTTTCTTAAAATGGTATTTGTATGTAGAAATGATAAGATAATACTTGAACTTGTAATAAATATCTAGTAGCATGGCATTCTTGTAGTATTTTTGGTCAAATTGCAAGTCAACAAGGTGACTAGATTGTATATATATCGACATACATATTTGAATAGAAGAGAAAATGAACTTTTGTATTGACTTTGGTGTACATATCTAGTTATTAGTATATATAATGTATTATATATATTGTTTTGGGTACTGAGTTAGCTAGAAATAAATCTTAACGGAACAAAATAAAATATAACGAAGTCATAAAAATTATAAAAATGCATTTCTCACAAGTATTGAGTGAATAAATAATTATCGAATAGAATTTACGAAAACCGTCGTAAATATATATATATATATAACATCGGGTAAACTAATAAGATAATTTTTATAGTCTTAAAATGAGTATAAAAAATATATCAGGATAATTGTCGGAAGTGTCGGATCAATTATTCAAAATAAATGATCGTGCGATAGCGTTTATTTAATAAACAAATATACGTTAATGAAATATGCAAACCCATGCATGAACTAATATGAAAATGATGTTACTGATGATATGTAGACTAACTCTAGTCTATATGTAATGTTCTCAATGATGTTCCATGAATACGCAGCTTAACCCTTACGGTTACGCGTATTTGATACTCGTAAACCTAGTTTACGAAAATGATGAATAGTAACCATGAATAGTGATTTTTCTCCGGGAATGAATAGTGTTTCGTGAATAGTAAAATTTTAAAATAACCTCTCAAAGTCGCAAACTGACTTAAAAAATGATGAATAGTAAAATGATGAATAGTAATCTATGAATAGTAAATTCTCGAGATGAATAGTAAATTTGAGAAATCACCGGAAGTTACGATTTGTCACATTCGCCCACCCAAAAAGGAATTCAGTCCCTGAATTCAGTTCATGTTGGTTTCTACGGTGTTATTTGTGAAAATGTGAGGATATTTGAGTCTCGCATATGGTCTTCCCGCTCCCAAGTAAACTCGGGACCTCTTCGGGAATTCCAGCGAACTTTCACAATAGGAATTCGACTCTGCTTCAACTGTTTGACCTCTCAGTCCATGATTTCTGCTGGTTCCTCCACGAAATTGAGTTTTATCGTCGAGTTGAATTTCTTCTAATGGAATTACAAGTGATTCATCCGGAAGACACTTCTTGAGGTTTGAAACGTGAATTGTGTTATGTACACCGCTGAGCTCTGATGGAAGCTCGAGTCAATATGCTACAGGGCCGACTATGTTCAAAATTTTAAATGGCCCAATGTACCTCGGGTTCAACTTCCCGCATTTTTCGAATCATATAACGCCTTTCCAAGCGAGACTTTCAACATAACTTTGTTGCCAACTTGGAATTCTAATGGTTTGTGACTTGTGGAACATATTTCCAATATTTTACGTCGTATATCGACGTAGCTTTTCTATCTATTTCTTGTCGCTTGTAACTGATTCTTGATCTGTATGATTTCTTTGTTGTTTCATGAAATAAGTTATGGACTATTGAGTTGGGCTTTCCTGACTTTGGCCCGTAAATAGGTGATTGACACCTCAACCATAGAGTGCCTCAATTGGTGCAGTTAATATGTTCATGTGATAACTATTGTTGTAAGCGAACTTGTTCGATGATGAATGATTTACCCAATCGTTTCCAGAAACAATCACATGTGCTTTGAGCATATCTTCTAATGTTTGAATTGTTCTCTCGCTATGACCATTGAGCTGAGGATGATAGGTGGTACTCATGTCCCAGTAGGTTCCAAGGGAATCTTGAAATGATTGTCAGAAGTCTAAGGTGAATCGACTACCTTATATTAGGTATAATTGAAATTGATACCACGTGTCTCATGACAAATTACGAAATGTCAAGTCTGTCGAAAAGGGCATTATTGTAAAGAATAGATTAAGGGTAACAGTTGCGATTCCTCACGTTTCTAGTGCTAGCGAATGTCATGACTTGAGTCTTCTTTGCCTAGGCGCTTAGTCTCCATTACTAAGATGTTTATTGCTTGATGGTGTCTCTCTTAATTTCCCTTATCGAAGTTTTTCCATGCTCTATGTTGTAAAGTCACGAAACCCTAAATATTTAAGTGATGTGGTATGGTGGTTGATTTTCAAGATTTATTCCGATATTGAGTGTTTTGTTTGAAATCTTTTCTTTGAATGAATGAATTTACAATTTTGAACAAACGACTTTCTAAGTAATATTTTTCTTGATGATTCAAAATTTAGTAGTTATGCAAAATAGGACTGTTTATCAAAGATTGATGTTTATACGTTTCTTAACGTACGATAGTTTTGTTAAAGATTGATAAAAAAGAATTTACTTGTTAAAACAGGTACTTCAGAAAAAAAAATTTCCTACAAGGTATATGATTTGTATAAGTACATTTTAAATAAAATCCATTTAAAATGAAAGCACTATAAAGGATGAAGTAGTCAGGTAGGTATGTCTGCATGAATGTTTAGTTTCTAATGTTGGATAATGTCTATCGGTCGATGTTAGGAAAAATCTACAGGCATAGGTATTCAATTTTACTTGAGTGTTTCTAAAATAGTTCATCACTGAGATTTTTATCATGCTGGCAGAAACGTAGATATCAGATGATACTATGTCGAAGAATATATGTTCTGTTTTCACATGTAGATGGGGAGTCATTGATTGTTTGATTTGTTCAGGCCTATTGCCTCTCTTGATATGGAAGTGAGGTTATCTGTAATTTCTAGAGAACACAATGCCTTAGGGGAAGTTTATATCGATAACCTTAACTTAACTCAATTTTTCCTTTGAGGGAAACTTATTGTAGGGAAGTTCACATATCGTTGAGGCCATGTTTAATGGAATGTTCTGCAGTCTTGGTTAGAAGATTTAGTTTATTTCTACAATGTTACTTAGTGGGTATTTGCTGTGTACAAATTCGTATAACTCGGTCCAGCTGGTACTTTTGAAATGATAGAATTTGGCTTCTAGTCATAAGTTAGTGGTTCAGATTGTCTCGTGATGTCTTAAGATTTATATTGAGTTTTGAAACATCTTACTACATACTTCTAGTCCTTGTTGGTAGTTCTGAAATCCTTTCATTGTTTTCTTCTATCGAGGAATCCTCCTCGTAGATGGTATGGAAAGTCTTTCCTAAAAAGGTCACTGGTAAAATTTCAACTTATCGGTTGAGTGAGTGATGGATGGCGTATGTAACTACAGAGTGTTAACAAAAGAGATGTTTATGAACAATTTATCTGATTACAAAGCTTTGTTTTTGAATGAAGATTGTTTTAGAAAGTTTGAAAAGATGCTTGTTTCTTTCATGACATAATCCTTCCTGAATTATACATAGGTGATCAGGCTATGTATAATCGAGGACAAATGATGTGATGCTTGGTTTTGTTGAAATGGTATTATATTTCTCCGAAGTTTTAGATGGTATTCAACGCGTTTTTTGCAAGATAATGGGCTAAACAATTTTTCATAGTAACATGAAAATCGTTTCGCGTAATGGTAGTAAATAGTTGATAGAATGACAGAAAATCAATTTATAGGGTGGTAACAAAACAGCTTTTTTTTAGAACTTTGTGAAACAATTTTCCTAAGATGGTGGTAAAATAGCTTGAAATAAAATTATGTGAAATAATTTCATAAAGTGGTAGCAAAATAACTTGAAATAAGATTTGTTGAATGGTTTGTAGGGTACATGGGAGAACCTCATAGAATGGTAATAGTCTCCTAATTGGTCAAGCATAAATTTGGCCTAATCCCTAGTAAGATAGCGGTATATTGTTGCGAAATGATTGAAAATTGGGCAATTGGAATAGGGAATGAAATAAACAAAGTTTGTGATTATCGTGGAGATAATAAAGGAAAAAGATTATATTAGATAGAAAGGTACTTATTATCTGTTCCTATTGATGGTCTAATCGTGTCTCAAGTGTAGGAGCAGTAGGCTGTCTAGCAGCAGCAGCTCTGAAACTCTTACCGCCCTCAAACTTATAAGATGGTGTAGTGTATGTAGTTTTAGTGATAGATGGTAATGGTGTGTCAAATTATGCACGCTCCCAAGCTGCAAGTCAAATGTATGAGTATCGTCTATGAGATGTGATGGTACGGATGGTGCTCTAGATAATAATGATGATGAAAATGATGATGATGATGAAAATCCTAGTGGTGAGTTAGGAGATGATGGTGATGATGGTGAATGAAATACTACCCTTTTTCGTGTTGTCTTACGATGTTTTAGAGATAAAACTAGAGTATGCACTATTGGACGACTAATAGTGGTATGAGTAGTTGATGGTGGTTGTAGTACATGAGTAGCACATGATCTAAGAATGAGGGTAAGAGAATGTACTCTCTTCCTTGCAGTAAACATCCTAATAGGTCCATTAGGACTAAGCCTATAAGTCCTACCAAATGGTATGATCTGTCCCGACAGAATGATAGGAACTGCCCTGTTCCTAAGACGAATCGATGGTGACAGTGGTGGTGTAGGTGCAACTTCGTCCTCCTCAAAGGGTTCAGTCTCAGCATCTGATGTTATCGGTGCTGAGTCAACTGATGTTAAAATTGTGGTAGGGAATGTCAAGGCATTCTCCACGTTGGAGTCTAAAGAAATGATGATGGAATGGGTGTTCGAAGACATCTCTGTGACAATCGATGTGAAATGGAAGTAAATAACTCACATAATGTGCGTATAAAACCGCATGTATAATGAATATGCACTTATGATGAAATGATGAGATGCTATGATGATGTAGTTATAGTCTAGGGTCAATGATACAACCTAGTTCTCTATAACTCTTGCTCTGATGCCAATCTGTCACACCCCCAAATTACATGTTTTGCAGCGGAACAGAATACCTGGGGGATGACTGCCATAGCATCACAGTTACAGTTATATTGAACGACCTAAAGTGTTGTTTTAAAAACACATCATTTGATATAATAAAACATTCAGAGTTTACAAAACATAGGTCCCAAATGACAATCAACAAGTGCGAAAATAAGTTTGTTACAATCCAAACGATGTTTTAAAGTGCATAAAACCCATGTGAGACGCGTCGTCATCGCGACTCTATGATAACTCCTTATGTATGCAATGAAGTATATGCTTTAGATACCTGAAAATACATTGCTAAAACGGTCAACAATAATGTTGGTGAGAAATCATAGGTTTATGTAAATGTTTTGTACGACTACCACAAGTATAAGTTATGTATGACAAATATGCCACATGAAAATGATACAATTGCTATAAGCTCATGACACCGAAGCTAGACTGATTATGATTTTCGCCCCAACAGAGTGTTTGCCAAACAACTCTCATTCTGATATTAAATGAAATGCATCTGTTTGACCAGTTGGAACTACCAACCCGGATGGAGGAGTCACCCTCAATAGATCTATTCACTCACTCTCGCTTACTCCGTAATTAACGGTTCATGATAATGAAATGGGGACATTAATATGGCAATAGGTAACTTAAGCAATGTAAATGAATTTGATATACTTGGGCTCGTGATGTGCCCGGTTGGTGCAAGTTTTAAATTTATAAAAGGTGAATTACCAATATTACCAATAACACATACGAGCAAGTATACTCGTCCGTTATAGCAAGATTATGAAGGTAAGTCGGGATCGTTCGCAGGGATTTGAGTGAATCTAAGCACAAGTTTGAATTAACGGAGTCTATCCAAAACATATAACAAAGCAAATAGATATAATGAAATTCAGATGATTAAAAACTACACTTGCTTAAACTAGTTTCATATCATAGATTAATGTGATTGTGTTAACCTCTTAACATGTTGGTTATGATAATTAGTTGGTGTACTAATCTATTGTTCTTACAAGTTAAACTTTGATCAAGAGTTTAGTTTATAAAAAACAAGCATTAAGTTTAACCAATCAATTCAAGTTTCATAAGTCTACATACATAAACTTAAACACAAAAACATCCACTTGTTCATCAAATTACTTAAGAAATGGTCAATACAAAAGGTAACCGATCATAGACAAAAGGCTACAATTGATTCTCAACAACTAATCTTACGACCATTTAGATGTTTCCAACCAATCCAATTTGATAATCAAAAAGCGTTTCTATTACAACCAATCCTTAGTTCCTTTGTATAATCAAGAATAATGGGTAAAAACAATCATCCATAGACAAAATGATTCTGACTAGTTGAACAACACGAAGTTCTTTCGACCCCCAACGATTATTATCAATTAGCCAAACTTGATTAACAAATGTCACTATGAAACTTTAGCACAATTGGATCTTAGAATCAACTTGAAATTGAATTAAAACATGTTAACACAACCACTAACTAATCATATGATAATCAACATCATTTAAGCAAGTGTATAAAGAAACTAGCCACTCATAGCAAACATAAACATAAAATCAGAACTTTGAACATTAGAAAACATGATTGAAAGTCTTACAATGCTTGGAATAAGATTACAAATGGTGTAGTAATGATTCCCAAATGATTGGTGTTGACTTCTTGATGGTTTGACCTCCAAATGATGACTTCTTGGACCTCCAAAGTTTCCTGGAACTTTATGAACGAATTTAAGCTTTGAGAGAGTAGTAGTGGTGGTAAGATAGGTGTGAGAGAAGATCTCTCAAGTTTTGGTGTGTGAAATGAGGTTGCAAAGGCCTCTATTTATACTACTTCCAAGCCTAGGGGTATTAAATGTTGAACTTGGCCTCCAAGGAGTTTGGAAGGGACTAGAAGACATGTAGGAAGGGACTAGAATCTTTTGGAACAAGTTTGGAGTCTTAGTAATGGAAAAATGGCTGAAACAGGACCTCCAACCGGATCCGGTTGAGCTCCAACCGTTCGGTTGGTCTACGTGACCATTCTCCAACCGGATCCGGTTGCGGGGCTCGACCGATCGGTTGGAGCAAAATCACAAAAAGTCATAAACTGCAAAGTTGTAGATCTTTCTCTTATCTTTCCGTGGCCGCGAACGGGGGGTCAAACGGAGTCCGTATGCAAAATTTATGGCCAAAATGGTGAAGGTGTGTCGGGAACAACGAGGCTTCCAATATCTTTTCGTTTAAGCTTCTTTTCTTCATTTCTTTCTCGTTTTCCTTCTTGAACTTTATTCTTGAGTCTTTGGACCACTAACTTGATGACTTTATCTTCTCGAATATACTCCACAAGTCTTGCTTTGGTCGGGAATTCTTCATATATGGAGAAATCTTCGTATTTTACTTCTTTTTCCGCCTTTTTCTCCACTTTCCTGTACTTGGCTACAAATGAACTAGCAAACGCACTTTGATACGATTAAGCAACAAAAGCATATGATTATAACCAAATAACATACATAAAAACACGGATAACGCTACTAAAAACATGCACAATTTGAGCGTTATCAAATTCCCCCACACTTAAACTTTGCTTGCCCTCAAGCAAATCTAGGAAAAAACATCCACTGGTACAAGATCGTGATTATGAAAAATGTGATGCAAATCAACCAAGTATAAATACGAGAGAGGATTCATCAATTATGCTTTATAAGGGTGAAATATCAAGATGTTTGACAATATCCAATGATTTTCTTGCATGATGAACATTTCAGAACACCTCACGGAAAAGGAACGAAATATAATTCACTCAATCACTCATTTTTAGTGGAGTAACAAGATAAATCACACTCATTGCTCAGTCATGATTAGATTATTACTATAAGCTTGTACAAGAAACAAAACTCCACCGACGTGGCGTGAGCACCAAGTAAAAACATCTAAAGAGGACTTTTATTCGGGTTATAATGATATGGCTAAGGGTTAAGGGTAAGGATAAGGCATGGGAATGTTTATGAAATTGGTGTTAAAATAAAAATGAAATCAAGTCTAATACCCATGTTGCTAGCTACCAAACATTCCACGAACCAAATAAACGATTATAGCTTTGCTTTCTTCTTTTCCACTTTCCACAGCTTTTTGCTTTGCCATGACAATTGTTCTACGATCATAGCTCATTGGCTATTATTTCCATACTTTCAACACAATTTTTTTTTTTTAACATAACATAACGCGTGGCTCAATCAATCACATAGGATGTGGTACTCATAATCATTTGACCAATCTTTACTTTCCAGGTAACTAGCAACCAACCGTTTAGACATTGATATGGGATAGGCAAAGGTTTAAAGTGTAAAATCTTTTTGTATTTTCTGGGTGAAGCAAAAATGAAAGGGATGGCTCAAAAGGTGTAACTAGGGGTATCTAGTGCTAAAAATGAGCACTACAAATGGGTCCATGTGGGTGGTTAACTAACCAATGTGGCTAGCTAATAAATCATTAGATGTAAAATGGAAGGCCATTTGGGTTAAATCTTAAGGTGCCTCTTTATCACACGAATTCACTTATATCGCACGAATGCAATCTCACTGCGGTCTGGTAATGATTTACAAGCACAAGTTCTAGAATAAATAAAATCACCGGCACACTCATAGCAAAAAGATCTAAGCATAAAAGATGTATGCTATATATGAAATAGGCTTAAATCCTCACAATTTAGTGGAAAGGGTATAATATGTGCTAGCAAATGTTTATCGATCCCAGAATGGATTGCAATAGTAATCGGAACACATCTCGAAGTTTCAAATATTACCAATTTTTACCAGTGGAATGATCCAGTTATTCTAATAGATAATCCTAAAAGTGTGAAAACAACTAGATCACAAGGGCAAACAAAATTTTAAATTTAAGCATGAAAACTCTAATTTTTCCTATTCACCCCCCCCCCCCCCCCACACTTAAGTTAGACATTGTCCTCAATGAAAAACGAACTTCAAAGTATAGAAATAGGGAAAATAGAGATGAAACCAGATATGTCAACGAGTTTATCAGCTTAAAAATTCTTTCTTCATTACTGGCGTCCACTGGAGAAATCATCACCTGCACACAATCTTATAAACAAACAAAAGGTTTTATTAAAAGGTAGCACCCCCCCCCCCCACACTTAAGTTTAACCGAAGGTTAAGACTTTGGGGAGTGACCACAGAAAATAAAAACACACACGGGTTGCCTCCCGAGAAGCGCTTGTTTTATTACCGAGTCATCAGCCTGACTCGAATCTTCCCCGGGTTAGGATACTTTGACAATACGGTTCAAATGGGGAATTTCAGTTCTTAAACGTTGAGGGTATGGAATCTTTGGTTTGTACTCCACAATGGATGGGAATACATTTGATTCTTTTGGTTTGACCAAGTGAAAGTCCCTCTTTGTTATCTCGAACGTTTGGTCAATTTCATTAGAAAAGAGGACAGGTGGCGGATCTTTTTGATTTTTCGGAGGATCATCGGATTTTCCACTCCCAGTGAATATGGCATCCACATTCTCAAGGTGAGATGTAGGAGGTGGCTTAGTCCTACCGTTTTGATTTAAAAAGACTGGATCTTGTGGTTTAGACCATTCTTCTATCTTTCTTTCCAGTTCTCCATTCCAGTTGCCTCCAATTTCGTTGAACTTCTTATCACCAACATGGTGTTCAAAACTTTGTAATTGAGTGGTTGGGATATGCATGGTGCAATCCTCAAGAAAAGGTAACACGGTTGGTGAGTTAGACTTGATTTGGTTCGGATTTAGCGTGGTTGGAATATGCTCGGTCTCGTCCTCTTCGATAAATTCAACCACTTTTATCGTTATCGTTTCGAATTAAGGGTGGTGTGTAGACAAATTCATGTCTCGAGTTGGTATATGTGGTGTAAGGGAGAGATTCAGCATGGTGGACTTTCTGCTCCTTACTTAATCTTTCTATCCTCCTCTCCAAGTCTTGGATTATCGCTTGTTGGTTCCTTCTTCCTTGATCGACTTTACGTTCCAATTCAACCAGCAAGTTCGTTATATTCTCATTGGCTTTCGCTTGACTGGCCATCCACTCTCTCATCATCTCCTCCGGTGAGGTTTTAGGTGTATTGAAATGTTGTGATGGATGTGGCTGATATCGAGAATAGTTTTGGGTTGGGTTGTGGTATGGAAAGGAGTACGAATTTCTGGAATTTTGGTTGTGATATCTTCCGTGATATCCTTCATATTGAACTTGGTTCGCTTTCATGGGATCACACATCGGCATGCCATCCTCAGCATCGTGGTTTGAAGCGTGGTGATTATTTCGCAGTTCCATCATCTCTCTCCGTATGCTTATGAATTTGGCGTTGATGTTTGTTGAGAGAGCTTCCAATTTCTCAATCAATAAGACATGATCGGTATTGATGCTGCTTCCACCGGCGGAAACAACGGCTTTCGTATTGGAATTGATCATAGATTTTTCTGAGAGATCAAGCTTGAGTTGGACCTTGTCCTCAAGGATTTTGAAAGCTTCGTTTGGAGTTTTATAGAGGAAGATTCCTCCGGCGTCGAGATTTCCTCGAGTTGGATCGTCTAAACCGTGATAGAATATTTGAATTATCGCTCCTTTGGTTAGACCGTGTCCATGACAAATGCGAAGCATATCTTTCATGCGGAGCCAAGCGTTAACGAGAGTTTCATGATCGATTTGGTGAAAGTTGTGAATGTTATTTAGGAGACGTTTAAACTTAGCGGGAGAAAAGTATCGGCTAATAAAAGCTTCTCTCATCTCTTCCCACGTAGTAATCGTTCCTTTATTTAACTCGTTCAACCAAATCTTGGCTTCTCCAGTTAATGAGAAAGGAAAAGTCCTCAATTTAACCACTTCCTCTTGATTTTCACCATATTGGAATAGGCTACTAATCTCAAGAAAATCGGCTATATGTCGGTGAGGATCGGATCGGATTCTCCCATCAAATTGATTCTCCCGAATCATTTGCATGTGGGTACCCTTGATATGGAAATTGTTGGGAAAAGGGCGTTGAATAACAGCGGAACTAGGTGTTGGTGCAACGGTCCTAGTGCTTGACCACATGGGTTGGTCATCGGGATCAATGACGATTATGGTTGGGGAATCGGTTGGAGGTTTGACTTTTTCTTCAAATATGTCGATTACGACAAAGAGTTCCTCGATGAACGGTGGTTTCGGATAAGGTTTGGGTTTAATCCTCTCTTTGATTTGACGTTTAAGCTCGTAGAGTGGACTAACTAGTTGATCACTCCAAGAGTGTGAGTTTATAAAAACACAAAGCGTTTCACAAAATATTTTAAAAAGAAAAAATAAAAAGATAAAAATAATGAAAACGAACATGAAGAAAAACTTTTTGTATTTTTATTTTTAGAAAAATGACTTGAAAGAAATAAACTAAATAACTTTAAGACGCTTTTTATTTTATTTTTTTATTTAAAAAGAAAACTAGTTATGACTTTCTTTTTTTTCCTTTTCCCAAGGGTTCTCGGTAGCTCCATTGAAACGCACAAAGAAGCGGAGAAGCAGGTCAGCGCGAAGCATATTAAAAACCCAACTTCTTTAGGGAATCAGAGAGACCCGCCTTATACCTCTCACACAGTTTGTTTCCAATGGGTGAGCCTTACTTTCGAGGGAAATTTTTTTTTTATTAAATAATCTACCAAACAAACAAACAAACAAGGAAAAACACAATTTTTTTTTTTTTTTTTTTATTTTGACAGAATGGTGAAACCGATCGGCTGGGATTCCAGCCGATCCGGTTGGATTTGGTTTTGATGTCTAGCCGAATCGGTTACGAAGCCGTACCGATCGGCTGTACGAACTGATGAATGGGCAAACTCGTAACCGATTCGGTTGAGGGGCAACCGGATCCGGTAAAGGTTTCTGAGATTTTTTTTTTTTTTTTTTTTTTTTTTTTTTTGGGTTGAATCGACTTAGGGAAATTCAAAAACTTGTTGAAACACAATCAAATCACCGGCAGCGGCGCCAAAAACTTGATGTGCCCGGTTGGTGCAAGTTTTAAATTTATAAAAGGTGAATTACCAATATTACCAATAACACATACGAGCAAGTATACTCGTCCGTTATAGCAAGATTATGAAGGTAAGTCGGGATCGTTCGCAGGGATTTGAGTGAATCTAAGCACAAGTTTGAATTAACGGAGTCTATCCAAAACATATAACAAAGCAAATAGATATAATGAAATTCAGATGATTAAAAACTACACTTGCTTAAACTAGTTTCATATCATAGATTAATGTGATTGTGTTAACCTCTTAACATGTTGGTTATGATAATTAGTTGGTGTACTAATCTATTGTTCTTACAAGTTAAACTTTGATCAAGAGTTTAGTTTATAAAAAACAAGCATTAAGTTTAACCAATCAATTCAAGATCAATTCAAGTTTCATAAGTCTACATACATAAACTTAAACACAAAAACATCCACTTGTTCATCAAATTGCTTAAGAAATGGTCAATACAAAAGGTAACCGATCATAGACAAAAGGCTACAATTGATTCTCAACAACTAATCTTACGACCATTTAGATGTTTCCAACCAATCCAATTTGATAATCAAAAAGCGTTTCTATTACAACCACACCTTAGTTCCTTTGTATAATCAAGAATAATGGGTAAAAACAATCATCCATAGACAAAATGATTATGACTAGTTGAACAACACGAAGTTCTTTCGACCCCAACGATTATTATCAATTAGCCAAACTTGATTAACAAATGTCACTATAAAACTTTAGCACAATTGGATCTTAGAATCAACTTGAAATTGAATTAAAACATGTTAACACAACCACTAACTAATCATATAATAATCAACATCATTTAAGCAAGTGTATAAAGAAACTAGCCACTCATAGCAAACATAAACATAAACTCAGAACTTTGAACATTAGAAAACATGATTGAAAGTCTTACAATGCTTGGAATAAGATTACAAATGGTGCAGTAATGATTCCCAAAGGATTGGTGTTGACTTCTTGATGGTTTGACCTCCAAATGATGACTTCTTGGACCTCCAAAGTTTCCTGGAACTTTATGAACGAATTTAAGCTTTGAGAGAGTAGTAGTGGTGGTAAGATAGGTGTGAGAGAAGATCTCTCAAGTTTTGGTGTGTGAAATGAGGTTGCAAAGGCCTCTATTTATACTACTTCCAAGCCTAGGGGTATTAAATGTTGAACTTGGCCTCCAAGGAGTTTGGAAGGGACTAGAAGACATGTAGGAAGGGACTAGAATCTTTTGGAACAAGTTTGGAGTCTTAGTAATGGAAAAATGGCTGAAACAGGACCTCCAACCGGATCCGGTTGAGCTCCAATCGTTCGGTTGGTCTACGTGACCATTCTCCAACCGGATCCGGTTGCGGGGCTCGACCGATCGGTTGGAGCAAAATCACAAAAAGTCATAAACTGCAAAGTTGTAGATCTTTCTCTTAGCTTTCCGTGGCCGCAAACGGGGGGTCAAACGGAGTCCGTATGCAAAAGTTATGGCCAAAATGGTGAAGGTGTGTCGGGAACAACGAGGCTTCCAATATCTTTTCGTTTAAGCTTCTTTTCTTCATTTCTTTCTCGTTTTCCTTCTTGAACTTTATTCTTGAGTCTTTGGACCACTAACTTGATGACTTTATCTTCTCGAATATACTCCACAAGTCTTGCTTTGGTCGGGAATTCTTCATATATGGAGAAATCTTCGTATTTTACTTCTTTTTCCGCCTTTTTCTCCACTTTCCTGTACTTG
Source organism: Chrysanthemum seticuspe (assembly GCA_019973895.1). Lineage (NCBI taxonomy): Eukaryota > Viridiplantae > Streptophyta > Magnoliopsida > Asterales > Asteraceae > Chrysanthemum > Chrysanthemum seticuspe. The sequence goes on along the minus strand of BPTQ01000007.1, from coordinate 238,636,950 downwards.
GCTACAAATGAACTAGCAAACGCACTTTGATACGATTAAGCAACAAAAGCATATGATTATAACCAAATAACATACATAAAAACACGGATAACGCTACTAAAAACATGCACAATTTGAGCGTTATCAGCTCGTAATAAAATGATGTGCAATGTATTCTCACCCGTAGGTTTGAAATGAAATATAAAATTGAAAAGCGGGGCTATGAAAACTCACCTGATACAATGATTATGATGATATAGTGGCAATACTAAAATGAGGTGCAATCTCTATCTGCAACCTAATATGAATGATATGATCTATTATAAATCATGAATATATATCGTACATGCAAGTTCACATGTAATCTATACCACTTGTGCATTTTTGAAAATAGAGTTTATCGTCGAAATACATGTTTATGACATCTTGTCAAGTTACAAAATACTTTACGAGTATTTACGTTGAAACAACATCCAACGATAGTCGTTTAGTGATTTATCAAGAAATTATAGCTTTTCGTCGCAAAACAATATACTTTGGCAAGTTATGAAAATGGCTAAGTAGACTCGTAAAGCTAGTTGTAACTCGATGAATATTGAGTGTTAGAAAACAAACTCAATGGTTTTGAAATGCTTGTAGTGATATCTAAAAATCTTAGACTTTAACTTTTGATCATAGAAGTCTCGATCACAGAGAAAAATATTGATGAAGTAAGGTAGTCGGACTAAAAATATTGTTTAAGGTTAGTTTTCGGCAAAGTTTGAGTGATCGTATATTATTCATTATAACTTCATTTGATGAACGGCTGAACATTTTGGAAAATAGGATAGGTGAACTCACTTTTACTTGCAGACATCGTTTTCTCAAAAGTACTCTATCGATATGAAAAACGGCTCCAAATATGGTCACTTGCGATAACCATTTTGGACTAATAGAAAATATGTAAGTGTTAATACTTGTGAAAATAATTACGATAGCCATAATTAAACGCATGTAACTTAGTCGTTATAGCTCGGTTTTCTACGTTCTATATATCCTCGGAATCGTGATAGTATGTATTAATATATTTTTGATAAGTCGACTCTTCTAGTTTAGGTTTACAACTCGTTTTTTACCTTTGAAAATTCCTAGACAGCATGCATATTTTCAGAAAAATAGTTTTCGTCGCTAAAGTTGAAACTAACGTATCCTTTTCGTTATAAACCCGTTTTAACCCATTCAAGCGACCACGGTTTCGTTGTTAAGTCTATTTTCTGAAAATATAAACCAAAATAAATCACAACCTACTGAAATTTCCAGAATCTACAAAACGTCACAGCCCTTATATATATTTCGTCAAAAACGATTTATCGTGTTTGAAACTTGTTCTAAACCATTCCAATCAACACCAAAGCTATTCTACACCTACCATACACCTTCTTAGGGTGTCATCGGCTCCTAAACTTCACCAAAAATGATAGGGTTCAAAGGAATACTAATAAGATAATTTAAACTCATATTAAGTAGTAAAAACAAGTAAAAGTGGTATGGATCATAGTATACTTGCATGTTTTTCTAATAGAATCATAAAAATAGATCAAGTAAATGTTTAAAAGATTAGGAAAATTATTAGTAACTTACTTGAAGTGATGAAGAGTTTTTGAGCTAGAATACTTAACTAATCTATAGGTTTTTATTTCAAAACCTTGAAATAGATTACTAGTGGATCAATAAAAATACTAGAGCTTAAATTTTGAGATGGTTTTCTTCTTCTTCTTGAAATGGCCGAACCACAAAGACCATGGAGAGGGTTTACTTGGCTAGTTTTCTTAAAATGGTATTTGTATGTAGAAATGATAAGTAGGGGTGTTCATCGGTTCGGTTATCGGGTTATTCGGTTTATTCGGTTCGGTTAGTTCGGTTAATTTTTTTTTCTGGGTATAATCGAAAACCGAACCGAACCGAAATTAAAATTGATTCAACCGAACCGAAAACCGAACCGAATAACCGAAAACCGAACCCCTATAACCGAAAACCGAACCGAATAACCCGAATTACATAATTTTAATTATTTTTTTATTTAATTATATATATTTTTAGCACAAAATATTTTTTTCAAGCTTAAATCATGTTATATTTATACTAAAAAAAAGTTTTAGTGATTTTTTATCATATATATACATAGAAAAAATATATATTTTATATGATTTCGGTTTTCGGTTCGGTTTTCGGTTTTCATTGCCAAAACCATATCCAACCCGATAACCAAATATTTAGTTCGGTTCGGTTTGGTTTTGACCAATTCAGTTCGGTCACAAATTCGGTTCAGTTATTTTCGGTTCGGTTCGGTTTCGGTTTTCGGTTACTGTGGATATTACCCAATCTGTGAACACCCCTAATGATAAGATAATACTTGAACTTGTAATAAATATCTAGTAGCATGGCATTCTTGTAGTAATTTTGGTCAAATTGCAAGTCAACAAGGTGACTAGATTGTATATATATCGACATACATATTTGAATAGAACAGAAAATGAACTTTTGTATTGACTTTGGTGTACATATCTAGTTATTAGTCTATATAATGTATTATATATATTGTTTTGGGTACTGAGTTAGCTAGAAATAAATCTTAACGGAACAAAATAAAATATAATGAAGTCGTAAAAATTATAAAAATGCATTTCTCACAAGTATTGAGTGAATAAATAATTATCGAATAGAATTTACGAAAACCGTCGTAAATATATATATATAACAAATTATATACCAAAATAAATTCAAAACATCGGGTAAACTAATAATATAATTTTTATAGTCTTAAAATGAGTATAAAAAATATATCAGGATAATTGTCGGAAGTGTCGGATCAATTATTCAAAATAAATGATCGTGCGATAGCGTTTATTTAATAAATAAATATACGTTAATGAAATATGCAAACCCATGCATGAACTAATATGAAAATGATGTTGCTGATGATATGTAGACTAAATCTAGTCTATATGTAATGTTCTCAATAATGTTCCATGAATACGCAGCTTAACCCTTACGGTTACGCGTATTTGATACTCGTAAACCTAGTTTACGAAATGATGAATAGTAACCATGAATAGTTATTTTTCTCCGGGAATGAATAGTGTTTCGTGAATAGTAAAATTTTAAAATAACCTCTCAAAGTCGCAAACTGACTTCAAAAACGATGAATAGTAAAATGATGAATAGTAATCTATGAATAGTAAATTCCCGAGATGAATAGTAAATTTGAGAAATGACCTGAAATTACGATTTGTCACAGATTTACGCTTGTTTTCCTCTATATTTCACTTTCAGGTAAATTACGAGAATTGGAGCTAATGAGACGCGGATTTGGAGAGTTTATTGAAGATATATGATAGTACGCCCATTTTGAAGTAATTACGGCGTAACTCTTCTCGCACATTACGCCGTAACAGAAGCGTGACTCAGAAAACCAACTAAACTGAAGATTACAGCGTAACTCCATCTTAGGATTACGTCGTAACTAATTAGGTCAAATGATGTTCCACGCCGTTGCAAGCTACGCCGTAACTCTTTCCAGAAATACGGCGTAACCATGATTTATTGAAGATACGGCGTAACATCTGGCGTAACTCATTCCAGATGTTACGCCGTAACCAGCTTTTCTAGAGCAAAATACGAAGAAATGGATGTTACGGCGTAACTCTCAACTTAAGTTACGCCGTAACCAGATCTGGCCTATAAATACCGCCCAAAATTCTGCATTTCTCATCATTCACTCCACACACAAAAGCAAAGAACGTGGGTAGGAGGCTGAAGGCAGATCTCGAGGAGCATACGGAGCCATCTCCAATGGAGAAATCACACCCTAACGATAAGCATTAGCAATTTATCATTTCTTTTACATTCAATTCATGTATTTCATTATGTCAAACATTGAATCGATTGTTTCAGTTAATATGAGCGGCTAAGCACCTCTGGTGCTAGCCTAGTTATGATTCCTTAATTGTTTTGTTTATGTTTATGGCTTTCGTATAATTTTTTCTATTGTATGCATGCATAGTTTGTTGGTAACCCTTGTTTCTGTAGTTTTGAATGGCGGTAGTGTCTAGTTGCTTAGGAGATATGACCAACTGACCCTAAGTAGGTAGACTGAGTGGGAAGAGTAAGAATTGACCAATTGACGACCCTTCTTCGCTTGTGTGATTTGACCAACTGATCACCTACCATTTGGATGAACTTAAGAAGTTAGGGATGAGTGTTTAAGATGCTAGCGCTCGGGCAATCATTGTTATGAATCTTGCATATAGCGGAACTTAATGACTTAGAAACAACTAAAATTTCAAGGGTAGTAGCTTGATCTCCGGTGGAAACCTTTGCTGATAGGTTAGGACGAACTGACCAAATGTTGTCCTAGAGACTTAAACCCCCACTTGAAGCAATTGGAAGTAATTAAACGTAAACTTAACTTGATAGGATGAGTAACTAGGTTAGCACACTTCTTTTCTATTGATCACAACCTTTGCCTTTATTTGCTTTCTTTTATTGTCTTTAGTTATTAATTAATCATTTCAACCTTAAAATCCGTGACACCTAGACTTAATTAGAATCCGCTCACATAGCTCTTGGGACGACCTCGGTTTTACCGAATACTACACTACACACGATCGGGTACACTGCCCGTTAGTGCATTAGGGTAGACCATAGGTATAACGAGACACTTATAAATATTAAAACTTGGTCAGTAAAACCTGCATCAGGGAATTCCTCTACTTGTGCTTTGTTTGTGTATGTTTGCTCTTGTTTTTAGGATTCCCGTAGATCGTGATGATTGATGCGCCTGTTTTCAATCCAGCCGCCCAATATCCGATCTTTTTGCTAACGATTATCCAGGGATATCTTTTAAAATCCTTCTTGTGAAAAATATTTCCTTCCTACACTTTGGTACTAGTATTACCTTTATACGTTCGATGGTGTCGGCATAATAGCCGGTACTTTGAATATTGAGGGCAATATTCAATTCTAAGTGTGGGGGGAATTCTAGCGAATTTTGATCACATTTGTACCTCTAGTACCCTAGTACCCCCGTTTTGACCAAAAATATAAAATTTTTATTGTCTTAAGTCAAGTATTTACATTTAAAAGAAGTGATTTGCAAAAAAATAATGCATTAATACTTCGGTGTTGATGGAAGTTTAGTCTTGATTAGGCTAGAACAAAGGAAACCCTGACTTGATTAGCTTTCCCCTTAACCTTTATAATTGAAAAGCTTTCGCTAGTCTTTGATACAAGAAGCTATAAAATGCGAATTCCAGCTTGAAAAAGCCAAGAGTTTGCAAGTTTCCATAGACTTTAAATATGCAAAGCTTGATATTATTCGACTAAGCATTCGCGGATCTTATTACTTAAGATTTTAAATTTGCGAAGAACGAGAAATGATAGAGTTATTTGTAAGTTAGATTGCTAAGCATGGAGTAGTTGGTTCTCTTTAGAGCTTATAATGGTTAATTGTAGCTTCTTGCTCCCATAAGATTAATAAACCTAAAATAAATGATTTTCAATAAATAGAGTTTCACGGTTTTTACAATTCTTAGTTTTAAATTTGTTTCTCGAGGGTCCTCGATGGTGGAACTTGGGGTACATACTTAGATCGTGTTAGTGTCGTGTACTTTAGGTTGCGGATAATTACGCCTTGGATCCTCGTTTCTAAAAATAGGCATTTAGGTCTTGGCTACCCTCTTACACCGGCCCTTGGACCCTTAATTCTGAAAGGCGTTAAGGTCTTGGAACTCTCCGTTGTAACGGCCCTTGGATCCTTTATTCCGAAAATAGACATTTAGGTCTTGGCTACCCTCTTACACCGGCCCTTGGACCCTTAATTCGGAAAGGCGTTAAGGTCTTGGAACTCTCCGTTGTAACGGCCCTTGGATCCTTTATTCCGAAAATAGGCGGCGAGGTCTTGGATTTCCGTAGTTCCGTGAGTTCTAAAGTACATGGGGTTAGGAGTGAGGCATTAATATTAAGATTCAAAAATAATATAAATAAAGAAGCATGAAAAATGAATAATAATGAATAACCGATGTCGAAGTAAGACTCCCAGTACTATCGATGACGCCCGATGTGCAGGTTATTTAAAGGATGGAGGATCTAATAATAAAGTTTCTTATGTTTCTAGCATAATAATAAGCCTCATTTTTAGTCCGGGAGTGTCTAAAAAGCATTTCCAAAATCGTGTTAAATCGGGATCTAAGTGTGGACCTTAATTTTTATCAAAAGGAAGTCTTTAGGAATGTTTTAAAAACTAGTTATTGTCTAAACTGGGTTTCTTCTATACAATAAAGTTCCTAATCATAATGAAATAGGAAAAATCAAAAAAAATTCATGATAAAATTATTAAAGGAATTAGGATTATGGGAGCGAGAAGTAGCTACGCATACACAATTAGCATTTATGAGTAGCGTTAGCATCTAACTTATACTTAACAATTATTTCATTTTTAAGCTTGGTTTGGGGATCGTGAACTTCGAGAATGATGAAATTTGTTTCCATGAGACACCCAGTTTGTGTGAATCCCGTTCTATAATGCCACTTTTGAAAATCAAACACGTCATCTAATTTTGTTTTAATTTAAACTCCTTGCATTGAATAGAAACTCGAAACGGGGTATCCTTGGAATTTTTTGGAAATCCTTTCATTACTTTATATGATCGTATTGCTAGGGACTAGCAATTGATAGTATGGGGGTATGATGAGTGGCCTTTTGCTCATCATTTTACACTCATAAAACCCGCAAAAAATGACTAGAAACACCCTAATATATCAATTTATATCGCAAATATCCATGGAGTGTGTTTTTATGTGTTTCGGGTACAAAAGGATTGAAAACGGGGCAAAAACGGACAAAATCAAGCTTGGAATGGAAAAAAGTGCATTAAACACGGAGCCAGGAGTAGTTTTCTACGTTCTTTGGTCAATTTAGGACCCGAAATACGTTTTTGAGTAAGCTTGGAAAAAATAGGCGCGAAACCCAACCCTAAACCAAAATTTCCTTTTTACCCTTTCACCCGAAACCAAAACTACCATTTTAAACCTAAACCATTTTTATTTAAAACCGTTTTTCTTATAAAAACCATCTTTTTATTAAAACCCATTTTTTTAATCAAAACCATTTTAATATATATATATATATATATATATATATATATATATATATATATATATATATATATATGTGTGTGTGTGTGTGTGTGTGTGTGTGTGTATATAGGGGGAGAGTTAACGTGAGATCAAACTTAAAGTTGTAAAAATAAGATCAAGTCTAAAAAACCACTAAAACATTTATAAATAACAATTTTAGCAATAATGCACGTAAAAATAATATTTTAATACAAATTAACATTGTAGCAACTAATAACCAAATGATACATGAGTTTGGATTAGTGATACACCTGATACACATTACACTAATAAATATTCCAAAATCTGATACACATACAAAAACCTGATACACATTACACTTCTAATCAAAGTGTATCACCTAGGTTTCGTAAATTTTAAAAAGAAATCTATCGAAACTTTAACAATTTTATTTGTAGTTAATAAAAAATTTATTTTTTTTGTAAGGAGAGTGTCGCTTGTCAAATTTTAGTTGGATCTCATTTTAACAACTTTAAGTTTGATCTTATTTGATCTAGATTATATATATATATATATATATATATATATATATATATATATATATATATATATATATATATATATATATATATATATATATATATATATATATATATATATTCACTTAAACTCTTTTTTTTAAACTAAACCCTAAACAATTAATAAACCTTACCTGTTAAACCCCCAATTGAACCTCTCATATCCTTTGAACCCTCTCGCAATCACCCTTATGACCCCTTGTCACTTACACTTTGAACCATACCACCTATTACCCCAACCCATCACACTTGCATCCTTACCCGTTTTTCTTTTCCACCCACTTTTACCCAGAAATAGTCAAAACCCAGGAACCTAAAACCCTTTCACCCGCCAGACACAATCCCAAGCTCATCCATTCCCCAAGGTAAGCTAGTATCACATGTTGCCATCCACCTTGCCAAACCCTGGCTTGAAGAAAATGAAGACCAATGGACAGCTGTGATTAGAGGGTTTGGTCTCCAAGATTGTTTAATGGCTGTGATTGAATTCAAGAAAGCAAGATGAGGTCCAAGGCTGTTTACACTCACAAAAGAAGCACAAAAGCACTTTGGCTCATTCCTACTCACAAAAGAAACACAAGAAGCAAGGATGGAACCCTAGCACATGTAGTATAAATAGAACAATATGTAGCCAAGTTATAAGGCAGTCAAGTAGGTTTTAGAACAAAAAATTAGTTTTCAAGTTTTATTTTTAGTTTTCAGTATTGTAATGTTCCTTTTTTTTAATGAAGTATTGATTTAGTTAAAATTTTGTTCTAGTTCCCTTTTTGCAAACATCTGCCAAATAAGCACTTAAGTGCTTATTTGCAATACTGCTTATCGGAATATCAAACTTGTTTTCTTTAGCTTAGTTTAAGTTGTTAAAGTAGTTTTGATAAAAAAAAATTCCGAGATTGTTCTTAAAAAATTCAGTTTTACAAACAAAAAAAAACCTTGTTAAGGGGTGTTTAGATTAAGCAAAAAAAAGGGGTCAAAACAGATTTTTACCCACTTTGGTTTTGAAAATCAATGTGCAATAGTGTTTTTGAGTCCTATTTAGTAGCCTAGAGTAGTTAAAACCAGTTTTCAAAAGACTTAAGTAGTAAAAAAGTCTGTCAAAAGTTGCAGCAGAACAGCAGCATAAGCAGCTGTTCATGAGTAGTTTTTAGCTAAATTCCTTTGTCAAAATCTTTAGAAACATGTTTTTATGAATCTTTGTTTACCATAGTCAATCTGTTTTAAAGTTGTAAGCATTTAGGATAACCTTAGGATAGCTTAAAGTTCCTTCAAAATTGCCCCATAATCTATCTTTTCGTTATGTCTCAGACTCCACTGTCCCCATAAGCCCTTTTCACAAGCCATTTACTAACTCATTTTCAGTCCATTTTAGCTGCAATTTAGGTTTTTAGAGTCCTTGTAGTTTAGATTTAATTTGTTTCATCTTTTTGTTGATTTTGGAGTTCATATAGTAGCTTATTTTTAAACCCAAAGTCTCCCACTTGACTGTTTTGGACTGCAAGTCATAGCAGCATTACCATGGAAGATTTTAGCTTATTAAGTGTTTTCTTTAGCTTATCAGTGTTTATATTTAGCTTATTTAGATTCCTTATCTTGTTAGTTGTTTTGGGTTAGCTTTGATTAGTGTTAGCTTATTATAAGCTAGTTATAGCTTATTAAGTCCCTTGTAGCATTAAATTCACTTAGATAGCTTAAAGCCAAAACTGCTTATTCCCCTTATAAATTAGACACCCTCTTTGTCTTTAGCTTATTTTTAGTCCTTTATTATGCATGATAGCTTCCTTTCTCATTTAAACTGCTTATCAAGTGCTTTTTATGCTCAAAAGTCTGCCCAAGGGGGTGTTTGGTTGAACTATGTAAACTGTTGGGGAAATTAAGTTGTGAAAAGCTTATTTTGGCTTTTTGAAAAGTTTTTTGTTTACTAAAGTTGCTTATTTTCATCATTTATTTAAGTTTCAAAAAGAAATTTTCAAAAAAAAATCACAAAAAGTGTAAAGACCAGAGATTGAACCCTGTTCTCCATACTCACGATCCCAACACAACACCTCATAACCATCTGCCTTTGGGACTTGTCCTGGTAAGATGGAGCTTTATTAAATACTTAAAGTACTTTTTCAATTTTAGCTTAATAGCTTAGTTGCCTTTTTAACTGCTTATTTCAAAAAGCAGTAGCACCCTTTTGTGTTTTTCTTAACTACATTATAATCCAAAGTATTTACTGTAATATTTTTAAATTTTTCAAAAAATGTTTAGTATTTTTTATTAATTAATTAGTTTAATTTAGTTTTTAATTCATAAAAAATAATTTAAAAGTCAAAAAAATACCCGGCTTTTTTCTAAAATCATTTTTAGTCATTGAACTTAGAAAAAATAAATTTGCATCAGTAGGGTTGATTTTTAATAATTTCACTTTTCGGGCCCGTTACGACCCGGTAAAGGCCCGGTTTTAGTTTCAATTGCATATTAGGGTTATCTTACCTTAGCTTATGCGTTTCACTTACTTCCTTATTGTTTTCTAGACTTCCATCATTGTTTTTAGTTTAACTTTGTGTTTTATTTATTTTTCCGTTGTTAATTTAAGACTTAAAAATCAAAATCTCACATCTTTAAAATCCAAATTCAAGTTCTAATCACAAACCTCAACGAATCCTTCAATTCACACCTCGTTGGGACAAGACCCGGGTATCAATTGCCCGGTATCACATATATCACATTCGTGAGTTTTGGCACGTTAACCTTTTTCCTAAATGGTTGATTTGTCGACTCTCGCGTACATTTGGTATTTTGATATTTGTTATATATACTTTTGAATGAATCACTCACCATTTTACATTCTCAACTACTATACTTCATCTTTTTATAAAAAAAATGTCTCAAGAGAACACCCACGAAACACCAACCGTACCCAACGAGGAAGAAATCCCCCGACACCAGAAGGAACGTTCAATTTAGGAAATACTCCTTTGTCAAACCAACAAATCAACTTACGACCACAAGCATTCTATAACCAAGCTTACCAAAACGAAACATAACGTAATCCAACAACAAGCTTTTATCCAATTCTCACAACAACAACAACAACAAAACACGTTTAGCCAATTCTCAAAGCAAAACGATTCCCCATTTAATGACCCCAACTACAAGTCACAAACACAAAGGGGTGGTTCGTCATCACAACATCATACGCAAAAAACCATGTCTCTCATTTCTTCATTTCCAAATGAAGAAATTCCCATTTCTTCATTTCTAAATGAAGAAATATACGAACCTTATTTTCCAGAAGATTTTTGTCAAAACACCGCTCTTTGAAGCTGAACACTGTTACAAGTTCACACTCAAACATTGTTGGGAGCAGTTAAGAAAATGTTAGGAATGGAATGAGGGTGAAGTTCCAAATTTTTTAGCAAAAGAAGCAAAAGAAAGGTCCAAGAGATACAAGTCATCTGAGTCTAGTTCGTTCAACCAAGAAACTGGGGATGCTAGTATTAACCTCAATGATGATGCTTGAGAAAACGAGGAAGATTATGTGATAGAAGTTTGACGACCACCGGCATGGACAAAGCAAAAGCTGCGAAGAAGAAATGTGTGCGGTCGACGGGATCGTCGGCAACTATGAATGACGAGTCATTTGCTAAGATGATGATATCAGAGTTGGCACATCAGAATGAACGTGCCATGGAATTGAAGATGAAAGAACGGGCTTAATTTATGGCGATTTAAAAGAAGGAGGTGGAAGTGCAGGAATATAAAGCAAGGCAAAAAGACTTAATGTTCTATTTGCAACCATATGAACACTTGAGTGGGGAAGTTTATGTAATGTTCTACTTTCGTATGTTTGCATTTTAATATTTGTAGTTTATGTATTGTTTTAATTTAGAAGTTTATGTATTGTTTTAATTTTGTACTTTCGCGTTTTTTTCTGTGTATTTACGTTTTTATATTTCGTATGTATTAAAAAAATGAGAGTTAAGGTGACCAAGGTGACCTACCTTGTCCACAAAAAAGTGAGTGGAATTGAGGGGAAGTGTGAGGAGAGAGAGTTGACGTAGCGCCGAGGTATAAGATGAGTAAGTGTTTGCCTTGCCATCTAGCCTAAGGGACAAACGGTTCAATCACAAGCCAGCCTATTAATCCCAAACCCAAATTTTGGAATGCTATAGATCGATGTGAGCTTATTTACTTAGAATTTAGAAAAGGCATGCAATGTATGAAAGTTCCTAAATCATATTGAAACCAGGAAGGGTACTACAAGTCTAATATTATAGGCAAGACCACACACAAAGCAAGAGTCTAATCGTAGCAAGTACAAATGATTATGCTAGACAACGTACAACTAGGCAAAATACGCAACAATATTTGATTATGCAGCAACGCCAGCTTCAAGAAGCATCTGATCAAAATGCCAGACCCCTGCAATTCAAATATTACAGCGATTAATACATAATACAATTTTTCGAATGCATGTACCACATATAATACATGCAAGTTATATGATTTACTTTATCAACTATGTTCTAACTAAATTGCAGACATATTTCTTCGATCTCGAAGATAGATTTTGATTCATATATATACAAGTTTTGTTATGAAGAAGATTTTCATAGAAACTTACCATGGCCTTTCCCAACTCTTCTCAGTTGAGAGACATAGTCTGATATTTTCTTTATTGCTTCAACCTACCATGATACAGATATTACTTTAAGATATTTGGATATATGAATATCAATACCTACATTAACATGTATTTCTAGATATGATATTCACCTGCTCAGCTAGAAATTCGCTCTCAATGAAGTCTGCCATTTGGGGATCATTGTTTCTATCAGCCACCTTTAGTTTCAAAAACAATTGGTTAAACATTGTAAGATACCATGTACTGTTATAATATCTGTTATCATGATCGACGGAATAGTGTTACAAAAAATACAAGGAAATGGCATACGTACCGCGTGCAATGCAAGAAGTTTTTCATTGACTAGTTTCTCCAAGGACAATGCTAGCTCCATTGCTGATCAAGGTCAAAAGAATAAAGCTGAATATGGTTACTTATCAATCTGTTACTTAACTTTTATATGGCTACTGTATTTCATGGATAATATTTAAGTTGGGCTTACCATATAAAGCATCTCCCTTTTCTACATGCTCAAACTCAGAAGGGGGAGTAACAATAGTGTGCAATGTCACTCGTCCACCTCGCATATTCTGCATATTTATAAATATCATCAGACTTCAAACTTGAAATTTATTTGCTGTTGTGTACTAAAAATATTTTTGTAACGTATGTTCTTCAAAATCTTATAAATTCACATATGCGGAAATGACCTGATATTTCATTAGCTTCTCAGCATGTTCTCTTTCTTCATCACTTGATTCCTTAAAGAATCTGACATATACAAACGGAATTTTATGATAACGTATATATTCAACTGTTAGGAAGAAAGGATTCGAGTTTATATGGTTTGCTTACTTGGCAAAGCCCTTCAAAGCTATGTTGTCCCTATCAAAATATGCATACAGAGCATGGTACACGTACGAGACATTATATTCCACACTGCAGCAATATTAAAATACAAAACAGTTAGAGAAAAGTTATTGACATCCGAATGATAATTTTGCTGCTACTAGTTTATGTTCTATAAAGATATGTATAACTTTAGACCGACTAATCGTTAACATCATTGTAGTAAATACTTTTCGATCTTTTCATTTGCTTGGGTCGGTCAGTTTGAAATAATATCAGTAACACAAACGGTTAAAGCATGTCAAATTAAATGAGCATCACATAAGTTTGGGTATTGAAACTCCCTTCATCGACGATGATATCTGTGACACTTCCCCAAATAACACATAATTTAAAAGATCAATGACCAACAAAAAGGCCTATATTATTTCGAAGTTATTCCTTTAGTTTTGTATCTGTTTATGTTTATACAATTATCAAGTCGTAAGTTTTTAGTCTTGTCGATCTTATCAATATCTGATTTTTTTGGCTTATAAAAAATCGATATGACCAGCACTGAAATTCAGATTAAAAGTCATACTTTCATGTCTATCAATCATTTCTCTAAAGCCAAATATAACAAAATCATAAACACCATAATATCATACTTCTTCATATACACACACACACAGAGATCTACGATAAAACATAACCGGCCGTAAATAAATAAAAGAAAACTTACTTAATCTGCTCATTAATAGCAGCTTCACACTCATCAAAATACTTTTGTCTAGCAAGCGACATCTGAGGCGATATCGGAACAATAAACTCATCCTTCTTAACCTCATCAAAAGGCTGAAACAAAACACCGCTACTCACCACCACATTTTCTTCACCCACACTCGCACCACACCTTCCATTCAATTTAACGAAACCGATGGGTTTCCTCGGTATGTAACCGAGATCCGCATCAGTTTTGTTCAAAAGGAGATTAAATGATGAAGAAATTGATGTGTTTAGAGACATTTTTTGATGATGAAATGAGAGAGTGTGTTTGTGATATTTAAAAGAGGAGCTTAAGGGTTCACGAGAATGATAATAGGAGATGGGTGAATGTGGACCGTTGAATGGCGAGACATGTGGACGGCTCAGATTGATTGGAAGGTACGGGCGTGTGGTCGCCTCGTGGCTTATCTTTAAAAGTCTGTGGTGGCTGCGGAAAGATCTGTTCCATGTCATATTCTAGGTATCTTTACCCACCCAAGTATTTTTCGTGATTTCACACCACTACTTTTTACGTATAACAACGTCGGATGTAATGGTCAAAAGATTGCACATCAGCTTTTACTTTCAATCACTAAACTAACCACTAACGCTCAGTTCTCGAGTTGAAATGGAAGAGGAAAGTAAAGGAAATGGAAAGGTTTTTGTGTTCTTGAGTTTTTTTTAAAGGAGGAAAGGGAAATGGAAAAGAAATAGGGAGGAAGATTTGTTAAGTAAATCTTCCTCCCACTTTTGGGAGGAAAAGGAAACGAAACGGAAACATATGTTGTGTAAAGACTAATATACCCTTTTTAAAACATTTGACATTAACAATTAAAGGGCATATATGTAATTTGACCAAGTTATTTTCCTTTTCCTCTCACTAAAGAACATGATTATAATTACTTTCTTTTTCCTTTCCTCTATCTCAAGAACATAACAACTAACACTTACTTTCCTTTTCTCTTTCTTTTCCCTTTCCTATTCTTTTCCATTTTCATTCCCTAAAAACTCAAGAACTGAGCGTAAGAGCATGAGGTATAGTGAAGAAGCTAAATCTTTTCACTTGAGCTTTACGGATGTCACATCATTTCAACACACCCACTTAAAAATATCTCTCATTCACAACTAACCTCAACCTCTTCATTTAAGTACCACTCACCCTCATTTTATTTCATTTTCATATTTTTCAAACACAATAAAAATTTTATAAAGTAAAAGGTAAACTTTTTTAATATTTAAAAGTATAAGTTAAAACTTTTTAAATGTTTAAAAGTATAAACTCATTTTTTAAAAAACATTTAAGGGTATAAACTAAAACTTTTTAATGCATAAGGGTATGAATTGAAACTTGTATGTATTTAAAAAGTTTAAAAAAGAAAAAGAAAAACTCACACACACTCAAACCTGGTTTGTTTTCTACTTTTCTTCATCTTAAAAACATGCACACACTCAAACTACACACACTCAATCAAACACAAAACACAATTAAAATCAAAAAAAGAAAATAAAGTTGTTTGTCTTTTTATTCTTCACTTCCCCGGCGAGAGACCGAACGACGAGAGATGGCGAGGGGAGTTGGTGTGGTGGCGAGCAAGTGGTGAGCTACCATGTCGGAAGTGGCGAGCTTGCTCATCACCATACCTTATGCTCTAACGGCACACAGAGTGGTCGTGACATCCACACCGTGACAAGCCAAGTCACGAATGACCACCAAAACATGTACCACAAGTCACAGCCAAATTGTATATGTTTGGTGACCGGCTCACCGAAGTGAGGTGCAAAATGTGGGTTCATTTTCAAAAAATAAATGTTTTTTATTTATTGTGTGAGTGTGTGTGAGATATTTAGCGAAATATATTTGTATAAAGTAGGTATTTTTAATAAAAGGTGAGGAGAAAGTGACCAAAAGCGGTGAAAGGTGAGAGAGAGTGTGAAAAAGTAAGGAGAGGGAAAGCTAATGTGGCGCTGTTAAATACCATGTTATTGCTCTCTTAAAACCATTAAGGAAGTGTTTTTTTTTGTTTTTTGTTTTTTGTTTTTTTTAACTTCACTAAGGAAGTGTTTGGTTGAGGTCTTTTGCACTATGCAATGGGCATTGGATTTATTAAAAACGTGGTTTCTTAAACACCTATGAAGAACCAAGTTTAGAGAAACTATTACCCAAATTCATATTAGAAAAATATATTGGCCCAATGTATTATCTCTGTATTCAATTGAAAAATCTACAAATCATGTACCCCATCTGTCTCAGAATAAATGTTATTTTTTAAAAAATCTCACTGACTACATTATCACTAACTACATTATCTTTACTCACCTAAACTTCATTTCGATTGATTGAACACAAAATAATCATTTATTTTAAAATATCCTAAAATAATAACATATACATTTATTTTGAGACGAAAAAATTACCGCACAATACTTTTTATTTTCAACTACTTCGTATTAGTTAGATGAGACCACTTTCATATCATAATACTACTTTTTATTTTCTTCCATTAATTGGATGGTACCACTTAAATGTGATACTTTTACCTAGTGTTTTAAAAGGCGTGTGACGTCGTTAAGGCGCGAGGTTTGACCTTCACGTTACGCAATAAACTAAGGCGTGACGTAAAATGAGGCGTCGAAAGACACGCTAAGGCTTGAGGCTTGACACCTTTTTTGAATTCAACTCTGATGAATAATGTTTTTCTGAAAGAAATGAAAAATATTACATGGAACGATAGTTTGTTGACTTTATTCTTTATGTAACACTTTTTATAAATTCGATATATATAAAATATGATATAAATTTATAAATTTATAAATATTTCCATATGTTTTGTCAATTTAAGTTCACACGCCTTAAAATATACTATGGCTTTGCCATGACTCTTAAGGCGTGAGGCGTAGCGTATTTATAACCTTGCCTCTTATCTCAAAAATTATAGCAAACACAAATAAATGAATCGCAATGTCTAATCCCATAGTACCTTTTAACCAATGTCATACACTCATACCCATAGTGATTCCAAGTAGCAAACCAAACCCTAAATGATCCCTAGAGATGAGAATAAACGGTTTTTATTCTTACATTCGGGTCAATCGGGTTCAAAAATATATTCGGGTCAATCGGGTCAACCCGAATTGACCCGAGTTCTAAGCAAGGTCGGGTTCGGGTATGTTTTTTTAGCCTTGACCCGACCCGAACCCGACTAACCCGGCTCAACAACACTTTTACAATGTAAAATACTCGGGTTGACCCAAACCCGAATTGACCCGAACCCAAATTGACCCGACCCGAGTTGACCCAAGTTCTAAACAAGGTCGGGTTCGGGTATTTTTTTTAAGGCTTGACCCGATTGACCTGACCCGAGTTGACCCGAACCCGACTGGGTCAACCCGAATAACACCCCTAGACTCACAAGGAAAAAAACACTACGTTTAAACACTTTCTACTGCAGACCACATCTTCATTTTTCACATGATCAACAATTATATCATATAAACACCGACACGCAAAAATATATAATCACCACATTCAAAACCTATACAACTGTTAGTACATCATTCGACACTTTCACATACAGAAAGAAACTTGTAACAAATCCATCACAGTTTATGGTTTTCAGTTTTCACATAACTCAACAAACATAAACGAATATCAGAAACTTGCCACGGTTCCAACACATTTCAGAACTTATCTACCGTAATCCCATCCCTGCAAGCCTCATAAGCTTGTCTACTTCTAGTTTTCTTCAAGCCGGCTGTGAAATGCAGCTTCGATCCTTCAGAAGTGATACAAGTTACTTTGACCCAGATCATAACTTTTGTCTTAAGTCCTTCAACATCAGTTAGCTTTCCTTTTTCAAGATAACCCGTCACAGTGGTTGAAAACCTAAGAACTGATGAGTCTCTGTAACCCACTTCACAAATTGAAGGTATGAATACTGTTAGTTTTTTGGTTTGTTCATCAAACTCGTAGTTTGTGGCATCACGGGGGAAGATACCCACCGGGAAGTCGTGCTCCTTAAGTAGTTCGGTCAGTGGCTTTTGCATTTTCCCTGCAAATGCAACACCAGTGTGTGGATGAACAATTTTTGTATCGGATTATCTGGTTATGTAGGGATCAAATATATCGGTTCTAACTAGCTGCATCAAAACACTAAACCCTATCTCATATACAAAACAATTTAGTACAGCTATTTAGCAGATATTTATTATTCAACTCACATGATAACTTTCAAAGCGCAAATCCAAGCAACCCTTCATTACTTATTCAGAACGATACTACCATTTTAGTAAGTGAAGTTATAATCCTCTTAACACCGAGAGAGAAAAAAAAAAAAAAAAATCTCATTTGAACTGTCCCACCAAAAAGATTGCCTAGTTAAAAATATATTTGTATCCAGAGTCCAGACTCAATAAGTGCCAACGTTCATTATTTCAAAACTAATAAGATTGATTTCAAACTACTAAATTCTTCTTATTTCACCATTACCAAAGGGTAGCGTAGATATTTGGCTAATAATCACACTTGCTAAAGAATCTTTAATTTATAGTCATGGAAGTTTAAGGAAGGGTGTGGGTACAAAATTATCATGACTCTCTATCATGGCAAGATTGAGTTTGTATAATCCAGTAATGCATCTATGGCATGCAGTTTTTTTGTATGATAAATAGCAGCTGCAAGAATTTTTGGCGAATGTATGCTGTAAAAAATCATCCGAATTTTACAGCTACTTCATGCATGATATTAAACTTGCACAGCTCCACCACTTATTCCCTTAAACCATAATACTTTATTGGAAACAACATTATGCACCAAGATTTAGAGCTAGAGCCCTAATAATCAAAATAAAATCCAGAAATAAAAGCTCTAGATTGCCTATGATCACAGAAGAACATCGACAGTAAGATTATATTCAGTATGACGAAATTCCGATAAGCAACTTTAAAATAATTACCCTCAAATAAAAGAAATTAAAAGAGAAAGTCGCACAAAGAAATTAAAGCAGCCCAAATTTAAGTTGGATATCAGAACAGAGAAGCAAAACAAACCTTTCATTTTGTTGACGAACCAGGTTGCTCCACCCGAAATACTGCTTTGCAAACTCTTAAAGATACAAAAAGAAGCAAGAATCAGATGTTTTCCATACAAAGATTAGCATGTGCTGATACAGGGCAGCTATACTTAAAATATAAAGGATCAAAAGATCGTAATGTAGTCAACCAATTGTACTACGGGAAGAATCAAATCAACCACCAAAATATTAACTTAAAATGCAAACTGTT
Organism: Chrysanthemum seticuspe; assembly: GCA_019973895.1. Taxonomy (NCBI): domain Eukaryota; kingdom Viridiplantae; phylum Streptophyta; class Magnoliopsida; order Asterales; family Asteraceae; genus Chrysanthemum; species Chrysanthemum seticuspe. Next base: position 238,617,795 of record BPTQ01000007.1, on the reverse strand, counting down.
TCTCCATGATTTTACACTAATTTTAGTAATGATAGTTCACTCGTATCTTGTCCTATGAATATGTAAGACCCAACAGATCGTAGTGAATATGCAAACTGATCTAAGAAACAGGTTTTTCTATACATTTTGTTGTCATTTAAGCTGCTTTAGGTAATTTTTTATTTTGTAGCCGGAATGCATTTCAAAATAGCAGATTATTTCTTATATATGTGCTTCGAATATATAAATCTTAACATATTAGACTAAAGAAGTATATATAACCAAAGCATCCCTATCATAAGTCAGAACGTTACTGATGTTTCAGTTCATGAATCCTGTGTTTAAGCCAAATTACGGGTTGGAAGGAGATAAGTCTAAAAGGGAGGGAAAGAAAAGAAAGTAAAATAAATTTAATTTTGCAAATTTCCGAGTAGAAAAGAAAAGAAAATGAATGCTCATGAGTTGGAGATAATAAATATACAATGTTTCAAGTTATAGGCATCTATTCAATTCAACAATATTATAAAACTCATACCACCTATGGAAAAAAAGTTTAGGATAGAATATTCATCCAATCTTCCCTCCGATTCCTTTCTCTCATTTGCTTAATATAACTCGAGAATTCAGTTTTTTTATTTTCTTTCTCCTTCCTCACCAAAATAAAACTTGGGGACATAATATTAAGGGAAACCGCTCATCAAATGGCAACTAACCTCCAAAAGCTTCAATCCTTAAACTTTGAAAAAAAAAATGTAAAATGTGATTGTGATTGTGGTTGTTAGTTAATGTAAAATGTCCACAATACACCGCTTTCGGAAAATCAGTTGCAATATATGGTTCAGGGGTATCTATGGACATTAGTTAATTAAGTTCAAAACTTTATCCCCAACCACCCTGCCCTCACCGCTCACCCCCACCACGCCCTGGTGTATCCTGATTCCTGCCACACACCCCTGCACCCACATCTATATGCCCCCGGTGACCATATTTTCAAAATCCGGCTTTTTGCAAAGGAAAGAAGCAGTTCTTTTCCATGACCCCAAAAGTCCAAGGACTGGAGAATGTTGACAAACAAATACAACATGACTTTGTAAAAGTTGCAGCGACCCTAAACAAAGAAGTTATGATACCCAGACGACTCTTATATGGCTGAAATCCTAGAAGCATGAAGTCATGATGGAATTTATAAGGGAAGAAGACCAAGGGATGGAAGGGAACGAGACATGTCACTTGGTGGGGCGTCATGCAATGATAATGGTTATGGAGGCTTTGTGAGTTCTTACTGCATACAAGAAACCCCTATTCTAATAAGTGCCAGTGAAAATGGAAGTTAGAAAGCTCAAGGAGGAAAGGTATAGGTGGTAGTTAACAGGCGTATGGATGAGTTGGTTGTTGGATAGGAATAAACGCCACTGAAAACACTCCACACCAAACACATTTTCAAACGGGTATTAAAGTCATTAGAATCAGCAAAAAACATTGACGACATATTATGGGTAACGAGCTAAAATATAAGAAACCAAACTAAAATATTTTGGGTTGGTTGCTGTCCATGCTGAACGAAAAAAAGGACTGAACTTGGATAGACAACAAAAGAAACGAAAAGAACGAAGTTCACTCTCTAACGATAACACTATATGAGTTAAATTTTGTGATAAACAAATCTTTAATTGCAATTATGAGATTGCAAGAAGAGTGAATTTATAATGATTCTTCCAAGTAATTTTCCTCTTTAAATAAAATCAAACAGTATACATGTGCAACAACAAAAAGAGTAAATTGTCAATTTTTTTAGAGCAAAAGTACATAACAATATCTGTATGGTACCATGGTAAAGCTCACTAACCAAATTTACTCGTAACAAAGGTTTGTTACGCGTTATTAAATATTGGCCAAAACCTTACGGCTCACATGTAAGTAATCCCTTATTTATTTAGCTTGCTTTTGCAAATTCAAATATGACTTTACAGGAACACCAATTGTTCTATGGCTCGTTTGTAGTCTTAGTAATTGTGAGCCTAGTTATATTCTTGTACATTCTTGTGGGATTACATGACTGAAATTTGATGTTAAAATTTGTTTATAAAGTTAATGAACTTAAAGCAGATTGGCTCAAAACATGGTTGCAAAAAGCGCTAGGCGCTAGTCGGGCGGTTGACCACCGCCTAGCTAGTAATCGGCTGAGGCGGGGCCTAGGCGGATTGGACTTTTCTATATACAAATTTTGAAATTATATGTATAAATTTAAATATATATTGATTAATTTAAAATCTTCTCTTCTTCTCATATACAACAATTATGTCACAAAGTTTATTCTCACACCATTAAACACAAGATCCTACCAATTGAAAATAAAACCCTAATTTAAAGTTAAAAAACGGAGTTGACCGCCGCTTGCGGCGTTGACCGCCCAATTGGCCGATTTTGTGAAATCGGGGTGGCTAGTAGCCGCCTAGCGCCTAGGCCGCGTTTTACAACACTGGCTCAAAAAATAATAACAATCACACCAACTTTGAAGTCAAACATAAACTTGCATAACTTTGAAGTCAAACATAAACTTGCATATACTCAAAGGGAAAGAGCAAGTGATCCTAGAACCCAAGGGAGCATATGATCCCATATTGGGCAAATTAGCAGTGTATTGTCACCTCATTTCTGAATCAATTTTGAAATACAAGTTACTAGAACTACTCGTGTTTAAGAATTAATTGTTTGTGGTAAATTTGACCAGAAGCCTGTATAATGTGACTGTATCAATGATAAAATGACGGTTTACGAGGGTTGGGTGGTACTTTATAGTGGATTGGGACGAGTAACATGTTGAGTAATGATACATTCTCCTAAACTTGTGCCTACAAATCTTCCTAATAGACAACTGGATTGATCCATAGACTGATCAACTAACAACTATGCCAGGTGCTCCACACCATAACTGGATTTGTAGGCACATGTATTGCTAACTCAGTTTTTATTGTCGTAATATTTCTCTTGAGAATGCAAACAAAGATTTGATCAAAGAAGTTGATGTACTATCAGTCCATTTTTCCAGCAGGTATCTGTAAGACTTGTTAGCCTAATCGATTAATATTATATCAGTGATTTAAATTCTCCCACATCAAGGATATAATCCGATTTCCATTAACATCATACCCAAATAATGAATACATCATAAAAAGGGATATGACCTTTATACTTCAGTTGCATAACAAACTTATCTTTAGACGTTTACTTGGTGCAAAGTAATTATAATTATAATTGCTAACTATTTGCAACATACATTATGGAACTTGTCATCCAACACCAAAATTTAACTTTACCATGTGATCTAAAGAGCACATGAGCTGTCAATGTAAAAACAGCCACCATAATACTAAATTCCCACATAAATTAGTTGTACCCATTACTTTAATGACTGATAAATCAGGCAAGCATTGCTGAAATTCCTGGTAGTCATGTCGATCTTAGTTTCCACATCTATGATTATGCAATCATATTAGTGAACTTTTTGTATGTAAGCATATTATCCCCTCAATCAACAGCACAACATACATTTTCGTTCAAGATCCAATTTTTATCATAACGCCAAAATTGCAAAAGATTTTGTCATAGCTCTAACTCCGAATTTGTTTATCTATACTATTAGCTACAAATTTCATTGTAGTTACTGCAATTTAACTCTGCACAAATTCACAATCACACCATCTTTGAGTTGAAAGTTAGATTGCTTGTCCTCAGAAGCCAACAGTTTATACTTTTATTTGATTATACGCTTACATATTTGGTAAATTGAAATAAATAGGAGTTAATTTCACCTCATTCATAAATTGATCACTCGAAAATTCAAAGTCACTACAAAAAGCACTACACGTTTTGGATATGAACTGTTTTTGGTAATTTGGCTGAATGATTTTCATATCAGATTCCCTAGAATCTGAAATGGAATGGTATTGAATGTCCAATTGTTTTAGTAAAGATCTCTAGATTCCACTGACCAATATATAATATCGTGAAAACGCATTGCTACCTGTTGCAATTTGTATACGCTTCCACAATGGAAACCATAAAAATTAGCAACTTATGGTCACCTAAGTTTTAATTACATCACTTTATAAATACTGGTTACGAAAACCTCTAACACTCTTTTCAAAATGATTGTTGTTATTACGTTCGACCATACACCTGTGTTGCTGTGTAAAATGTTATTGTCCCTGAATAATTTCATAACCACATCAAGAGTTCGGTAGCTTTTATAATACTTTTTGAGAATGATTCTTTTAATATATCCCTGTAAAATCGTGCATACAAATCCTCATAACAAACAATTGGCGTTGATCATTATGCCAAATGTCCCATAAGGATAGGCACAAGTTTCGGAAAATACATAATAACCCGTTTTTTAAAACTCGATAATTTTCATAACCATTCCCACCCTTTTCGCAACGATCTCTCTAAAAAAAAAAAAAAAAAAAAAAAAAAAAAAAAAAAAAAAACCATCATCAAACTATATAACTACTTACTGCAAAAACAATTAAAACCATAATTATCTATCTATACTACTATACTAGAAGGGTACCCGCGCAATGCGGCGGCGGGTACCCGATGACTATAATATGATTGGAATAAATGAAATAAAGGTTAAAGTTGTAAAAATTTGAATTAAAATAAAATAAACCCACTAAAAATATAAAAACTAAAAACTCATAAAAATATATTAAAATGGATGTTGAATTAAAGAGCATAAAATTTTAGAAAATATGGTGAAATTAGATTATAATATAAATAAGTAGATAAAAAGATATTTTAATTTGAAAATAAAGATGAATTTTTAGTTGAGAAGTGACACATGTCATTTTATAATTGGAGCTCCTTATCTTAATTTTTGGTGGTTAGGAGTTAGGCTTGGAGTTTGTTAGAAGTTAGGCTTGGAGTTTGTTAAGAAGTGACACATGTCATCTCATGATTGGAGCTCCTTATCTTAATTTTAAGCCTTTAAGTTAGTATAGATATAGATATAGATAAAGCATTTAAGTTGTGGGCTCCACAAAAAATTAAGATAAAGAGCTGCAATCATTGAGTGACATGTGTCACTTCTCTAACTAAAAAATAACAAAAAGAGAGGAGCTCTAACAAACTAAAATAAGGAGCTCCAATAATAGGGTGACACGTGTCACTTCTTAACTAATTAATCACCTTTATTTTTAAATTTAAATATCTTTTTATTTGTTTAATTTTTTTATGATCTAATTTCACTATATTTTCTAAAATTTTGTGCTCTTTAATTCAACATCCATTTTGATATATTTTTATGAGTTTTTAGTTTTTACATTTTTAGTATGTTTATTTATTTATTTTTTATTTTATTTTATTTTTGATTAAAAATTTTATAACTTTAACATTTTTTTCAATCAATACAAACTTGATATATCAAAATCATTTACTTTTGGGAGAGTGTTTGACGGGTAAGAGATTGTGAAAGTATTTTTATATGCGGAAATAATGATGTCACAGGAAAGATACGAAAAACTCAAACAAACACATACAACTAAACAAATATACATTTGGAGTGTTGTGAAATGAATTTACTAAGCGGGGAGGGAATTGCGGGGAGAGTTGGGTTAGCAATTCATTTACTATATTTATTATATAACTATATTTATCGCCGCTGCTGTGCGCGGGTATCCAACTAGTGTTAAATAAATCACTAAAGATCTATCTTTAAAATTAAATTATAACTTCACCATGAACCAGGGTCAACATCTAAAACCCAGAAATATGATTAATTAACAAATAAGAATACTTCAATTTTACACAGATCATAACAATTAAACATAAAGACTTACATTAATATCATCACCAACAGAATTAAGTTCTTTGCTGGCTTTGTTACCCAACCAATAACTTCCAAATTTACCCATTAGCTGATCCATATTTAGATTTAATTAATTTCTCAAGAATATGTGATTCTGATTATAAGATTTATTCAAACCCCTGAATTTTCTAGAGAGAAAAGAGTATTGAATGGGGTTGGTTTTGTTACGACTTTGCAGAGGTTTTACTTTGTCAGTTTCGGGGAACTTACACTATGCATCCTTTATTTTATGTATTTTAGTTTTTGTGCGCTAAAGGCTGACTTTTAACACTTGTGATTGTAAGAGCATCACGTATCGTGGAGCCGTCCCGCTGGTGCCGTGAGAAAAACTGCTGCCACATCAGCACTTTTTTCCACAACACCAGAATTCACCACAACATAAAAAAAAAAAAAACCCTTCCCTTCTATTCTGGTGACGCCGTGCAACCCTACACCCCACATTTTTCTATTTATTTAAATAAAATAACACATTTAACAAATATTAAAATTTTATTAATAAATATAAATACATAAAAATAATTTATAGAAATAACTTAATGTATCAATAGAGGTGAAAGACTAGAAATTAAACAATCTTTGCTTTAGCAGAATTTGCTGAGATATTATGTATAAAGCAAACACATGTATTTGAGCCCATTAGTATTTGAGCCCAACTTTTCATACAAACCCTTTTGTTTCATAAATAACCCTAAACATCAAACACAAAATGCAGCCTTTTATATTTCTTTTTCCTTTAGCTTTCTTCTTCCTTTAGCCTGTTCCAAGACCTGCAACAACATAAAACACAAACACACAAACACATCACAGAAAACAAACACATCGCGCAAACACAAAAAGAGAAAGAAAAAAAAAAAGAAAACGCGACATAATACGGGAAAACGCGAAGGCCGGTACCCTTTTTGCGTCGTCCCGTCGCATTTTCCGGGACCATTTGGGCTGGTCGTGACGGCTCAATACGCGAAAACGCGTGCCACGGTGTGGAGCTTGCGCCGTCCGGTCACGTTTTGCCAGAAAACACACGCAGGGTACCCAAGGCTCTAAGTATTTAGCGACTGGATTTTACAATTATATTTGCCATATTTTAATTAATTATTTTGTATAATGTTTATGTATATGACGTAAAATCATCAAAATATAATTTTACTAAAACACATAAATATAGATTTACAAAGGATGAAAATGTACTAAATCAAGATCTGTATGTGATTCTTACGCTGGATATCCAATATCATATAGGAGTAGTTATACAGTTGAAGATATTGATTATATATTGTAGGTTCCCAATAATGATAAACTAACACATAATTCTGGAGAAAGAAAGTTAGAAAGAGAGAGAATGGAAAGAATCATTCTTAAAAAGCATCAAGAAAGGTCAAGCATATATGTTTTATGAAATGATCAATGGTTTCATTTATGTTATGCCCTGCATCATGTTCGTCTGTGTTTATTGAGCTTTCAGCGCCATGCGCTTTGCTTCGCTTTATAAAAGAGAGAGAGAGATAGAGAGCCTTATCTTGAGAGTGAAAAGAAAGGGCAAGCAATAGAAAGGATAGTCCCTCGCGCATTCACGAGAACTACTAGAAAATGGTGAGATCATTAGATCATTCGCGAGAACTACTATAAAATTTTGCATAAAATGAAACCAACGCCCTTTAAAGAGGGTTTACATATTGTTTATAATGCAAGACTAGGGCAACACCCTTATGTGGTGTTTATAGAATAATCCTAAGGCCCATGGGCTTACTACATATACCTTAAGTTAAATACATACATATAAGCCTATAATAAACAACCTATTACATAAACTAATGACCGACACTTTATATTGATTACACGTAATCCCAACAATCTCCCCCTAAGGGTTGGTCATCATGGTCTTCATTTATAGGTTGTCTGACGTCTTTTGTTCTTTGAATTTCTTAGCTGATAACGTCTTCAATATTTATTTTCTTTGTTCTTTGTTTTTTGTTCTTGTGATCTTATGTTGGTCTTGCCTTCACTTCATCAACGTCTTTGTCTCTGATGACTTTTCTTCCTTTCTGACATGCTCATACTTCTTGATAACTTTGAATCTTGATACTTGCGTAGTTCTCAACTTTTAACATTGATCTTTGTCTTTTAGTTTTAATTCTTTGATTTTGACGTAGAATCTCCCTGATGAGAATGTCTTTATGATGTGGGTATGAGCATGTGGAAGTAGATGTTGATGATAATGGTAGTAGTAGTGGTCTCTACTGGAACTCCGGGCCTTCATGAGTACCTGCATGAAGACAGTTAGCAATAAAGTTCCCGACGTAAGTGTTCGGATATTTTGTACAAGTACATCCTAGATCACTGACGCGTTCTTTGACGAATCTCAGACCGGATGGTCACTGGCATGTCCCCGTACTTAATATCTTCTCACTGTCGTTGTGAGTTGTAGCATCTGGTAAAATTCCTCGTTATCAATAAACATTAATCAATAAGTAATCTACTATTACAGTTCACTTAACCATTTTTACGTACAAATTTATTTTTTTTATTTTATATTGTGACAACGAAACAATATAACAATACGGGATTACATTTCTTTGGGACGAGCTCACGCACGTACCATGATGATCCAAGTATCACCAAAACACAATATTTAACACACAACCCCCTCCCCCTCCCCCCCACCTCCTTATTCTCTTAATGGGCCTATAAACCTAACCGGGCCCTTAATAAATTGTAAATGAGCCTAATCCAAGATTTAGTACAATAACCAAATCCAATAACATAACCAATATGGTTCACACCCATCTCGACACCCTAACACTTTGCCCCGATTACTCGAAATCTCGACACACAAGCTATGTTATAAAATACGTGACTCGTTTAAGCTCATGGCATAGAATCAGAAACACCAAAAACATAGACTTAGATCGAGAGTTTAATTACTAAATGAACTCCAAAACTAATCGAGTTCGACACCTATCTCTAACATGCCTAAAGTTCCATAAATAATCCAAACTCTTTCTAATGTGTTTCTTATTACTCAAATAAGTTTCCTAATCGTTTTACTTGATCTCACATGTTGTGCTAGACTCAAATGTGTTCTCCTAACACATTTGGTCACGTTAAATTGTCATTAGGACCCTTTCGAGACCTAGTAAACCAAACGAACCATGACATGTATTTTACTTGATCACATATGCTAACTAAGACTCCCAAATATCATTTGAACCTAATTGTAACATGTATTTAGTCATGATATGACTTTTCTTAGACCTAAAGTACTCGAATAAAAATCCTCAAAGTCAGTTACTAGTTTCCACCTCACTAACCCGACTCCCAAACTCATTCACACCCTAACCAACTTGCAAACCTACTTGTAAACATACTAAAGTACCTCTAGACCTATATTACATTCCCCATACCCTTATGATTCGGTCCAAACCGTCAAGTTTATCACACAAGTCAACCACTTGTGAATGGTCAACCGTAATAAAATTCAAACAGTCTAAAACCAATACAATTAAGATCAGAGGAATATAGTGTTTCCCTAGGTCGTTAAGTCCCACGGAGGATTAATGGTGTTTTAAAAACTTTCAGATGTCGAATAATCACTAAGGATAGTGATCAGTAAGGATTTTAGTGGATAATTACACTACTGATTGATTGGAATGGTATTTGGATACAGAATTGTAAAGCACAACAATCAGATAAGACAAACGTAAACACGTACGTTTATTAAATTACGTAAACGTACAAAATAAAACGTGAGTTTTAAGAAATAAAAGACCTACAAATATGAAAATGATATTTTTGGAATCCTAAAAATAAAAGAAAATTATTAGAAAAAGAAAATTATTTTTAAAACTATTTATTTAATTATTATTAATTAAAAACTATTTTAAACTATTTAATAATACTCTAAAATATAATAAAATAGGAAATAAAGCTAGAAAAATGAAATTATGACTTAGAAAAATCTAAAATATTATAAAACTTATTTTAAAACTAAAAATATATTTTTTTACACTTTTTATCTATTTATTATTAATTAATTACTATTTAAAATACACTTAAATACAAGAAAATACAAAATTAACCTGGAAAAATAAAATTTTAACTTAGAAAAATCTAAAATATTATAAAACTAATTTTAAAACTGAAAAGATATTTTTTATGCTTTTTATTTATTTTTTATTGATTATTTAATACTTTTTAACTATTTTAAATTTTAATAAATACTAAACAAACAGAGAAAATTCTGAAACTTTTTCTAAAAATATCTTATGATGACAGAAAACTAAGAAAATTATAAAAACAAGTAGTGCTTAATAATAAGCTGAAAAGAAAATTTAAAAAGCTATTTTCTATTAAATAAACGCTATCACTATATTTAAAATGATGTTTTTGTGGTTTTTCTTTTTTTGAAAACTATTTAACTACTTATAATATGCAACTTTAATAAAAACAAAAATTTTCAAACTTAAAAATAAGCTATTTATGAGCTTATAAGCTCAACAGTTTAGATTATGAGCTTATTTGGATTTTTCAAGCTTAAATAAGCTTACAAACTGAAACCAAAGGTGTAATAGGCTATAAATAAGCTAAAGTAACTTAAGTGAAGCTAAAAAGCACAAAGATACACACTGAAAAGCTATTAATAAGCTAATAAGCACTATGACTATCCTATCTACCAAACAGTCCTGTGGAGATTTTCTAAGCCAATTTAAGCTAATGAAATAAGCCTAAAAGTTCAAAATAAGCACTGAGGTATTGAGATGGGTTGGTAAGCTTTCTAAAAAGCCAAAGCTCACACACTGGGGACCACTGGAGAGCTTATGAAGAGCTTGTGAAAAAGGCTTGCTAGCACTGAGTTATCATGTTTACACAGAAATGGTACAAACAACAAGCTTGATGCAGCCTGATGAGTGTCTAAATACTCATCATTTTTGTACAAAATAAACTGCGAAATCATCTGAAAACACTCAGAAACACATCAAAATGATCAAAATATCACAAATCAGTGTTTTATGTGTTTTAAATGCAAAAATATCAAAATCAGATGAAAAACATATCAAATTTGCAAAAATTGCAGTTTCAGTCCCCCAAGTTTCAAAAATTGTCAAAAATAGTCCCTGAGTCAAAATTTCAAAAGAAAAGTCACCAAAGGTCCTTTTAAAATCAAAAGTTGTCAAATTTAGTCCTTTGGTGAAAAATATGAAAAGTTTGAGAAAATTGCAAAAATGGTCCTCCAAGTTTGAAAATTGGCAAAATTAGCCCCTGGAAAATTGCAAAATGGCAATTTTGGTCCCTATACTTTTGAAGTTTGTCATTTTCAACCCTTGGAACAAGTTTGATGAATTGGCAGTTCTGGTCCCTGGAATTTCAGGAAGTACACATTTAGTCCTTGTTATTTTAAACCCTTTCAAACCATTTTGACCCTTGAACCTGTTTTGGACCCCTGTCAAAAATGCATTTTGGACCCCCTGGATTATTAGCCTGCCCAAGTCAAAATCAGTTTGACTAACACCCTTGGCGCCAACTGCTTTCTTCCCCACTTGATAGCCTGCAAATCCCCTGCACACTCCACCCCTTCCTCACCTTATCCTTCCCCCTGTCCCCCCACATCTCCTACAATCCAAGAGATCATTAATTGCCTCCCCTTTCTCACACTCAAGCTCCAACTGTCAAAAATATCATTTCCCGCCAAAACTAAAATAAACGGCCATGATGGCTTTAGGTGATCCAATGGCTACAAAGATGGTGGGAACTGCTCATCCATGTGAGAGAAGCAGATTGGAACTATAAAAAGGGAAGAAAGAAGCAAGATTGAGTGGTAGCTAGTTTTCTTATTTTTCTCTTAATGTCGTTTTTTTTAATAACTGTTGTAGCTTAATGAAAATGTTGTAATTTCAGTTCTTGTATCACATTCAAGTTGAACTTTCATTTTAATGTGTTGATTAAGCACCAATCCAAGTCTTTATTCAAAGTCCAAGTTAGTGTCCACTGTTGAATTTTTTAGTTTCAATCTCTTATAAAAATCTGTCATTAACTTATTTCTGAGCTTTAGCAAGTTTATTGAAGCTTCCAATAGCTTATGCTGAGCTTAATCTTAGTTCTGTCTCACTTTCTCTAAATTTTGGAAAAAGTCAAGAAAAGTCAAACGGGTCATATTGAAAGTCAAACAGGTTTGGGTTGGATTCTGGTTTTAAATGATTGTAAGTTGAGTTATAATTGTTGTTTAAATCTGTTTAGGATAGAATCTCATCAGGTTCTAGTAGTTTTGATGCAATTTGGATTTCTAAAGGAGTGTTTGGTTTAGCCTAGAAATCTGTGTTGGAGGTTTGTAAAATGGATTAGATCAGTTTGTTGAAGTTTGATATGGTTTTATGCCTTCATTTCTGTCATTGGTTTACTGTCATTGGAGCTTTTAGTCAAAGTATCACCAATACTGCTCTTAATTTCATATCTGTTAAAATCAGTCACCATAATCACAACATGTAGGTTTAGAACTAGTATAGGTAGCTTAATCATGATTTAGGTTAGCTTGTTATATCATTTTCAGTGATTCAGAAGCTTTTAAATGTCATAAAAATCAAACCTATCTTCTGTTTTAAAAAGTCAAACTGCAGGTCTGGATCAGTGTTTTAGCAGACCTTGCAACAGTTGCATAGGGTTCATTTTCACTAGTTAGGGTCTAATTTTTGGCACAAGTGTAGTTGGGTAGGTGGACTTTAAGACCACAATTCTGTTTTTCTCATTTGCTTATTGGATTAGCAGTTAAACTAGCTTAAACATTGTACCTGTTCTGCTTACTGTTACTGCATCAGTCAAGTAATGACTTGGGCAGTTTTTGTTAGATCCATACCTGTTTCATTTCAAGTCCTTATAAGCTGAAATTTGGTACTTATGATCTATGCCAGGTGGTCTTAAGATTCACACTTTAGGTTTTCCCTTTAGCTTACTGAATAAGCAGTTTCAACTGCTTATTCAGTAGGGTTGTTTAGCTTATTTGCTCCTAGTTCAGTTTCTATAATCTTAGGTAGAATGCTTCTTTAGGTTTTAGGAGTAGATGCTTTAGGTTGCCTTAGGTTCATGTTAGCATACTATAGCTTATTTAATCATTTGGTTCACCCTTGTGCTTATTTGCTTAATCAAAAGTGCTTATTTCATTGTCATTTACACTAAAGCTTCAGATTCTCCCACATAGGGCCATGTTTTTATAATTTTTACAGCTTTAGAATATCATTTTAGTATTTCCCTGAAATTTTCATAATTTTTGGACACTGTTTGCTATTTTTCTAGATTAAAATCAGTTTTTAATCATTTTTAATTAGTTTAAATTGCATTTAATTCAGAAAAAGTTCCAAAAAATAGTTTTTCAATTTTAATTGTTTTAGATAAATATAAAAAGCATAAAAAATATTTTTCCTTATTTTTCTCCTTTTATTTAGTATTTTTCATAATTTAATTCAGTTTTTAATAGTTTAAAATTCATAATAAATAGAAAAATAATCAGAAAATTACAAAAATAGTTTTGAAAATTCTATTTTGATATTTTAGATTTTTCTAAGTCTTAATTTTATTTTTCTAGCTTTATTTCCTATTTTCTTGGATTTTAGGTAATTATTAAATAGTTAAAAATAGTTTTTAATTAATAATAATTAATTAAATAGTTATAAAAATAATTTTCTTTTTCTAAAAAGTTTCTTTTAACATTAGGATTGTAAAAATGTATTTTTCATATTTTTAGGACTTTTATTTCTTAGATTTCACTTTTTATTTTGTACGTTTACGTTATTTTTAATTTAAACGTACGTTTTAGGTTTTAAACGTTCATCACTTTAAAAATAGTGATAGCGTTTATTTAATAGATTTTAACTTTTTAAATCTTCTTTAATTTGCATTTAAGCCGTTTTTATCTGTTGGCTTTTTCTTGTAGTTATAATCATAATCTGATCCTTTTCCCGTTCAAATCTCGCGATCACTAAACGTTTGATAATCCATTGCACAACTCGCTGGGACATAACGACCCGGGGAAACACTGTACTCCTCAGATCTTCATTGCATTCGTGCTTAAGCTGTTTTAAGTTTTCTTACGCTTGCGTGAGAGAACTTGACTGTTTTGCGCGCATCAAATTTTTGGCGCCGCTGCCGGGGAGCTGTGCTGATAATCTTACGTCTAGCAGATTAGTGATTTGGATATTCACTCTTTGTTCATACCATCCATCTGTATATGTTTATATTTTCTTATCCAAAAAACACAAAAATATTCTTCTCATTCCTCTTATCCGTATGATTCTATTTCTCTTACCCCCTCGTACCGTTTGATTCTACTCGTCTTTATCCTCATAACCATTTGATTCTCTTCTTAATCCTCTATATGTTTAATTCTTATGTCGACATTCGTCAACTTCATCGTCAGATATGTGTGTGAGCGGTGTGGAGGTCCTAGTTCAAGCGAATTTTGCAATTCGTGCGAATTATCCATCAAAAATGCTTTTCTAAGTTATTTCGACCACCCGCCACAACCTGAAATACATTCTAATCTTGACAAACCAGTTCAAACGTCGGAGCTACCCCAAGCACCCATCGAGGATTACGAGGACACTTTCTTTGAAGATAGAGCCCGTAATCTAATCGAACAAATTCAAACCGATGAAAAAAGGTCGAGAATTAGAATTGATTACGATGAACCCGTTCAAACACCGGTGACTAGCAAGAATGACTTGCCTAATCTTCACGCTTCTCAAGAACCAGAACCGGAGACCATAACGGAAGTGGTGGAAATTGCTAGCTCTCAGAGCACACCACTTGTCCCACCTCCGGATCTTTCTGAATGTTCTTCGAGACTTGATAGTCATCCGGATCACAATGTTGGTTTTGTTGATCCTTTGAATAAACTGATTCCTCTTCATAACTCTCAAATGCAATCGTTTATTCCTTGTGTCGGTTGTGGTGAGCCTCTCTATGGTTCACCCTGTCGTTGGTGTACTTGTGTACAATGTGGTAATGATATTCATAACGGGAGTTGTTTATTTTGTGGTTCAAGGAATTCATTTGATTATGATCCTAATCAGAACTCATTTAACGACTCCTCAAACTTTTCCAATTACCCACCCCAGCCCGACCTATATTCATATGATCAACACTTCTGTTGTGAATTTTGTGGAGGTCCTCACCAAGGATTTGAGTGTCAGTCCGGAAACACGTTTGTCTATGAACAGTTTTCCAATGATGATCAGAACTTTGGTTATGACCAAAATCCATATGATTCACCATTCCAGACTCAACAGTTTTACTGTTGTGAATACTGTGGAGGTCCCCATTACAGCTCTGATTGTCAAATAGGGAACCCAGTTCCTTGTAACAATTATGACTCTCACATGTGTGATAATTTCCAACCTCCACAGCACCATACGGCTCCAACTCCACCTGAGCCGTTGTCTCAAGAAATCTCTCAAGAATTTGAAACCGCAATGAAAACACTTGAGGAAATGATGAGTAATTTTAAGAATCAAGTGAGTGGTGAAAAGTCCATGGGAGAATTGCTAGCCGAAGAGCAAAAGGCCCGCCAATCTAGGGAAGAATCATTAGTCCTAGAGCAAGCCGCTCTAAGACGTTCCCAATTTCTTAAGGCAGCTCTTTATGATGATGACGAGGAGAGTTTTTATCCTTTTAGAGATAATATTTCTCAACTCCCTCAGTCAGTTGATATTCCAGCAGTTGAGATTCCATCTCAAACAACTGCTATCACACCCGAGATTCACACTCACTCTCTTATTATGGGGGACGAGCATCTCGACACTGTTCCTGAAAAGGAATCGGACGAATTGATAAAGTCTAGTGTTGAGGACCTTGTCCCAATCCCAGGAGAGTCACAGGGAATTCTTGATCATGTGTGTGATATCCCTCCTCCTCCTGTCTTCCAAACAGATCATGTTGAGATGTTCTCCGATTTTGATGATGATGAGTCGTTATCTTGTGGAGACATTATTTATGTGGAAGACTCACCTTCTGAGCTTGTTAGCTTAGAAGAAGAGAATGATGAAGTTACTGACAATGAAATCAAAGATGAAGCTCTTCGAGCAACATTATTGAAGGTCAGTCTTCTCATTTCTAAAATCGAGGCTTTCAAAGAGAAACCTATTTCATCTCCTACCCCCATTAAGGGTAGTGACATTCTTTCCAATGATTCTAATCCGGAAATGAAAGCCTCTTGTGTTGATAATATGGGAGAGAAGATTAGTGGCAGTACCACTTTTCATTCTCACAATTCTCTCCCCGATTATGAATCATGTACATTGGAGGAGTTCACCATTGAACCCACTCTTATCAATTCTGAATATGATTCATTCACCTTCATGGAGTTCTCAGATGAACTCACTCATATCATATCTCCGCCGGAGTATGATAACTTCTACTTTGATCTAGACACACCCGAGATATGTCTAGACCAATTGAGCTTAACTGAGGAGATTCATGAAACTATGAATTCTCCTATTGAGGATGAAGAGTTAGTCATGATTTATATCATGATTTTCTTTCTTTTCTTCATATATCCCGTCACTTCTCCTGTTCTTCACTCCTTCGGGAATGAAGACATTATCTTTGATCCCGGCATTTTCATGTACCATTTGTGAGCCGGTTCTATGTATATCTCATCGGTGTGGAACTTTCTCGTGCTTCAAATGTTTGTCCAAACATCTTGAATGAAAGTCCGATGGAGATTGTTTCTTCCACTTTGCTTCCCCATGAACAAATGAATACGGGGTCGAGTCAAGCTAGCGACTCGGGAATCAAAAACAGTAGCATGCTATATGGGTTTTCACCCATATTTCTGTCTTCTTACCCCTTTCTACCACCTAAGTGTGGGGGTAATGCCCCACATGTTAAAAAAAAAAAAAAAAAAAAAAAAAAAAAAAAAAAAAAACTTTCTAAATAATGGCCGTAGTATTTCCCTTTCACGTTCTTGGTTTCGGCATAACCGCCGGTACTTTGAATATTGAGGGCAATATTCATTTCTAAGTGTGGGGGGGAATTCTCACGAATTTTATCATATAATTACACCAATTCCCCCGTTTTTGGCCAAAATTTTTTTTGGAGTAAGTGTTTTACACTTTCTCATTTGGTTATCAGTCCGCCATGTCTGTAAGACAAAAGGATTGGCTAATCCAGGAGCAAACGGCTCTTGGTAAAGATATATCAAATCCGTTTATATGGCTTGCAATTTGCCCAAAATTGTATGGTATTCAACTCACCATATCCTAAAAAGTGAAGAGTTGGCTAGCCCGCAAGATTATGGCTTGTGGTAAAGGCAGTGGAAAAACCATAATTGGTAATCGACTCACCAAAGATAATATTGATAATTTATCTAAGAGTTGGCTAGTCCAGAAGGGTACGGCTTCTGGTAAAGACAAAATCAAATCCGTTGAAAGCTGGTGGTTTGCTCAAAATCACATGGTTATCGGTGTACCATGGTTCTTACTTGAACTGAAACATTTGGCTACTCCAGAAGTAATGGCTTTTGGTAAAGAGATTAAAATCCATTATGTTTTCTCAAATCATTGCTAGGGACTAGCAATATCTCAGTGTGGGGGATTGATGAGTGTCTAAATACTCATCATTTTTGTACAAAATAAACTGCGAAATCATCTGAAAACACTCAGAAACACATCAAAATGATCAAAATATCACAAATCAGTGTTTTATGTGTTTTAAATGCAAAAATATCAAAATCAGATGAAAAACATATCAAATTTGCAAAAATTGCAGTTTCAGTCCCCCAAGTTTCAAAAATTGTCAAAAATAGTCCCTGAGTCAAAATTTCAAAAGAAAAGTCACCAAAGGTCCTTTTAAAATCAAAAGTTGTCAAATTTAGTCCTTTGGTGAAAAATATGAAAAGTTTGAGAAAATTGCAAAAATGGTCCTCCAAGTTTGAAAATTGGCAAAATTAGCCCCTGGAAAATTGCAAAATGGCAATTTTGGTCCCTATACTTTTGAAGTTTGTCATTTTCAACCCTTGGAACAAGTTTGATGAATTGGCAGTTCTGGTCCCTGGAATTTCAGGAAGTACACATTAAGTCCTTGTTATTTTAAACCCTTTCAAACCATTTTGACCCTTGAACCTGTTTTGGACCCCTGTCAAAAATGCATTTTGGACCCCCTGGATTATTAGCCTGCCCAAGTCAAAATCAGTTTGACTAACACCCTTGGCGCCAACTGCTTTCTCCCCCACTTGATAGCCTGCAAATCCCCTGCACACTCCACCCCTTCCTCACCTTATCCTTCCCCCTGTCCCCCCACATCTCCTACAATCCAAGAGATCATTAATTGCCTCCCCTTTCTCACACTCAAGCTCCAACTGTCAAAAATATCATTTCCCGCCAAAACTAAAATAAACGGCCATGATGGCTTTAGGTGATCCAATGGCTACAAAGATGGTGGGAACTGCTCATCCATGTGAGAGAAGCAGATTGGAACTATAAAAAGGGAAGAAAGAAGCAAGATTGAGTGGTAGCTAGTTTTCTTATTTTTCTCTTAATGTCGTTTTTTTTAATAACTGTTGTAGCTTAATGAAAATGTTGTAATTTCAGTTCTTGTATCACATTCAAGTTGAACTTTCATTTTAATGTGTTGATTAAGCACCAATCCAAGTCTTTATTCAAAGTCCAAGTTAGTGTCCACTGTTGAATTTTTTAGTTTCAATCTCTTATAAAAATCTGTCATTAACTTATTTCTGAGCTTTAGCAAGTTTATTGAAGCTTCCAATAGCTTATGCTGAGCTTAATCTTAGTTCTGTCTCACTTTCTCTAAATTTTGGAAAAAGTCAAGAAAAGTCAAACGGGTCATATTGAAAGTCAAACAGGTTTGGGTTGGATTCTGGTTTTAAATGATTGTAAGTTGAGTTATAATTGTTGTTTAAATCTGTTTAGGATAGAATCTCATCAGGTTCTAGTAGTTTTGATGCAATTTGGATTTCTAAAGGAGTGTTTGGTTTAGCCTAGAAATCTGTGTTGGAGGTTTGTAAAATGGATTAGATCAGTTTGTTGAAGTTTGATATGGTTTTATGCCTTCATTTCTGTCATTGGTTTACTGTCATTGGAGCTTTTAGTCAAAGTATCACCAATACTGCTCTTAATTTCATATCTGTTAAAATCAGTCACCATAATCACAACATGTAGGTTTAGAACTAGTATAGGTAGCTTAATCATGATTTAGGTTAGCTTGTTATATCATTTTCAGTGATTCAGAAGCTTTTAAATGTCATAAAAATCAAACCTATCTTCTGTTTTAAAAAGTCAAACTGCAGGTCTGGATCAGTGTTTTAGCAGACCTTGCAACAGTTGCATAGGGTTCATTTTCACTAGTTAGGGTCTAATTTTTGGCACAAGTGTAGTTGGGTAGGTGGACTTTAAGACCACAATTCTGTTTTTCTCATTTGCTTATTGGATTAGCAGTTAAACTAGCTTAAACATTGTACCTGTTCTGCTTACTGTTACTGCATCAGTCAAGTAATGACTTGGGCAGTTTTTGTTAGATCCATACCTGTTTCATTTCAAGTCCTTATAAGCTGAAATTTGGTACTTATGATCTATGCCAGGTGGTCTTAAGATTCACACTTTAGGTTTTCCCTTTAGCTTACTGAATAAGCAGTTTCAACTGCTTATTCAGTAGGGTTGTTTAGCTTATTTGCTCCTAGTTCAGTTTCTATAATCTTAGGTAGAATGCTTCTTTAGGTTTTAGGAGTAGATGCTTTAGGTTGCCTTAGGTTCATGTTAGCATACTATAGCTTATTTAATCATTTGGTTCACCCTTGTGCTTATTTGCTTAATCAAAAGTGCTTATTTCATTGTCATTTACACTACAGCTTCAGATTCTCCCACATAGGGCCATGTTTTTATAATTTTTACAGCTTTAGAATATCATTTTAGTATTTCCCTGAAATTTTCATAATTTTTGGACACTGTTTGCTATTTTTCTAGATTAAAATCAGTTTTTAATCATTTTTAATTAGTTTAAATTGCATTTAATTCAGAAAAAGTTCCAAAAAATAGTTTTTCAATTTTAATTGTTTTAGATAAATATAAAAAGCATAAAAAATATTTTTCCTTATTTTTCTCCTTTTATTTAGTATTTTTCATAATTTAATTCAGTTTTTAATAGTTTAAAATTCATAATAAATAGAAAAATAATCAGAAAATTACAAAAATAGTTTTGAAAATTCTATTTTGATATTTTAGATTTTTCTAAGTCTTAATTTTATTTTTCTAGCTTTATTTCCTATTTTCTTGGATTTTAGGTAATTATTAAATAGTTAAAAATAGTTTTTAATTAATAATAATTAATTAAATAGTTATAAAAATAATTTTCTTTTTCTAAAAAGTTTCTTTTAACATTAGGATTGTAAAAATGTATTTTTCATATTTTTAGGACTTTTATTTCTTAGATTTCACTTTTTATTTTGTACGTTTACGTTATTTTTAATTTAAACGTACGTTTTAGGTTTTAAACGTTCATCACTTTAAAAATAGTGATAGCGTTTATTTAATAGATTTTAACTTTTTAAATCTTCTTTAATTTGCATTTAAGCCGTTTTTATCTGTTGGCTTTTTCTTGTAGTTATAATCATAATCTGATCCTTTTCCCGTTCAAATCTCGCGATCACTAAACGTTTGATAATCCATTGCACAACTCGCTGGGACATAACGACCCGGGGAAACACTGTACTCCTCAGATCTTCATTGCATTCGTGCTTAAGTTGTTTTAAGTTTTCTTACGCTTGCGTGAGAGAACTTGACTGTTTTGCGCGCATCACAGCCCTATTAAATAAGCTACAAAGTGGAATATTAAGCTTGGAACTATAAGATGGCTAGGTTAGCTACACAAAAAGCTAAAATTCACAAGCTATGACTCACTAATGAGCTTTTGACAAGCTTATGAAAATGGCTATAAAACTGTGCACAGGGCACCTATTTTGAAAAAGGTGTTAAAAGAAGCTAAGAATTAAGCTATTAAATAAGCTAATTAGAAAATATAAAAAATACAGTGATTAAGATGAGCAACTAGATTTTAATATCCCAAAAGCTCAAATATTGAAAACTAATATTAAGTTCTATATAAAATAATCTATTTTATTCAAAAACGACCAAACTGAAAATTTTGACTTTTTAAGATTAACTAAAAGGTTGACTTAAGTGAACTTTAAGTTGATTCTACTAACTGATTATTATGTATTAAACTAAAATAAGATGAGATTAAGCTATGTTAACAAATTTTAAGCAACTATGATGATTTTTGTAACTTAAATCCTAACAGTGAACTAATAAGGAGAGATTAAAGGTAACTTTGATTTTTTTTATCAAATAAGGACTGGTTTTTCTTATTTATATGAGCTATATGGTACTTAAGTGACACAAAACAATAACAAGCAACAACTAAAACACTCTTTAAAACAGTTAACAAGGCAAATCCAAACACCACTTTATAAAACTATTTTGATGTTTTTCAAAAGATTTCACAGATTTAGACCATGCAAATGATTAAAAACTTTATATTATCACTTAATGAGACTATATAAGCATTAAACAACAATAATAACAACATTAAATTAAGAAATTTCACTTATGCTATATTAACTGTTAAAAAAAAACTTTTACTAACTACAAATTAAAGAGAACAAGTAACTGGTTTTAATGCTTAATTATACTTAACTATGACTAATAAACATGAACATACAGAGATTTAAGCTAATGAACAACTCAAACAGTGAAATGCCAAAAATGGAGAATTAAGCTTACAAGTTGGATTCCAAGTGAAAACTGAGAACCAATGCTTGAAAACACTTCCTATAGCTTCCCAAGAAGCTCTAAACCCAAGGGCAATCCATTATTAACCCTGCTCTAGCTGTGATCATCCTTTCTTGTGCTTTTTGATTTTTTACTAATTTATTTTGTATTTTTTTGTATTTTTGCTTTTTGGTACTAGACTGATTTTAAAGGTTACTAAAAGCTTAAATAAGCTTTCTAGGAGCTTATGTTGGCTTATTCAGTCCTTAACAACAGCTACAAACAACATTTGATCTTAACATGAGATTTTTGAACATGGAAAATTGCATAACCTGAAAACTTGGAACTTAACTGAAATTGAAACTGAAAAAGGTTTTAGATTACACTGAAAATGATTAAACAAAGACTTGAAAGCTGAAAATTACACTGGAAATTGAAAACTTATTAAAACGACATGCATTAACTAAAAAAAAATAGATATCCTTCTACATTGCTTCCTCCTTGCTTTATAATGATCTCTGTAACACCCCCAAAAATGGTTTGCAGCGGAAGAAAAGGTTTTTGGGATGCTACTCAATTGTATCATAACACAAAGTGAAAAATAAAGATTTTTCTTAAAAGATTTCATTCATTGAAATAAAATAGAGTTTACAAAGGTTGATTTGTTGCGGAAAAATGGCCCATTAATAAAATGTGGTCCCAATTCGTATATCAGAGTCATCTATGACCATGCCATGCCAATGCCCAAGCGCCTCCAGAGTTAGCTATCGACTTTTCATCCTGAAAATACATGCTAAAAAGTCAACACAATGGTTGAGTGAATTCATAGGTTTAGTAAATAAGTAGTTGATCACAAGATTTTCAAGTTTAAAAGAAGCCATGGGCTACGTTGTTATACGCCCATAAAAGATAGTTGATATTATTGCACTAAGCTCATGAAACCAATACTAACTGCATACACCTAATTACTGGTGTAAGTAAATAAAATTGCCCCCAAGATGTAATTGCTAATTACATAGAGATACCAAATATAGTGCGCCCCGGTTATTTCCGATAACCGAGTCGGGGTTGTCAATTCCCATAGTACTATCCACGATATTTGCGTTCACTCGCAAGTGATTAATGGTTCATGATGAAGGGGACTTTTGGCTGGCAACTTAGGCAGAGTCATAATAGCAAGGGTACAGCAAACAGTTTTTAAGCAATTGTGATCATAAAAGCAGTAGTAGCATGTATTCTCCCCCAAGGAGTTTATAAAACAGTTAAAAGAGTAAAAGTGGGGCTATGAACTCACCTTAGTCCGAAGCAATGCAAGAATCGATACTATTACGACTAGTATCGGGAAAAGAAACAAAGTAGTATCACAGTGTTGCACCGCACAACGATTATAAGAGTACAAGCACAACGGCACGTCATCGGCTCGACCTACTAGTGTACGTTTATCTCAGAATGCATATCGTAAAGTAATTGAGTTTTCAAAAGATAAGTGTTTTAGTTTTTGTGGATACTCGTATCAATGTTCATTTAAAAGTATAGTGTATCGTATCTCAAAAAGTTTACCATTAATGTTTCGTGTGGTGGTAAGAAAACAAGGACTCGACAGATAACTCACACCAAACATAACTCACACCAAGGCATAATGTATATCCCAATACATTATAAGGAATAGTCAAGAAATATTGACCAAGACTCAAGAACTCACACCAAAGTAATAAGACATATAAAAGAAATTTAACATGTAAGGATCATTTAGCAAGTAAGTAACAAGCAAGCAATTGGTGGAGTTTTAGGCATTTACGTGGTAATCCTAAATAGTTTTGTATAAAATATACATATCTCATTAACAAAGACAAGTTGATTTCATAATTCAACAATAGGGGTATTACAATCAACTTGTACCATTCATCATTTGACGAGTTTGTAATTAAAACGTTTTTAAAAATACAGTCCTTGTATAACCTTATAAAGACGTATAGTTTTATTTAATAGTTAAGTTCAAGTTAAACGTCTAGTCATATGAATAACATCAAGTAATTAAATTACAAAGTTCTAATTTTCCTAGTCGGTTTTTAAGAAGTGTAAACCTATGAGAAAGTCTTTCTAAGACTTGTTTGTTTACGAAACTTTCGAGTGCGTAGTATTTAATTTAAATATGTTTTCTATATATGACCTATGTTGTTGGTATGCTAATAATCCGTTTTCATCCGAATAATTTGTCCAAGTGATTTGATGCAAGTCCAATGATTTGTTAAAATGATCCGAGCCGCAATGTTTTATATTTTGTCCATTAAATATATGTTACTTCCGTTTCCAAGTATCATTTTTATGATTAACCAAAAGTGTCACACACTTAAAATCAAAATAAATGATTCACGTTAATCATATGTTCGATAACCTTAAGTTATTAAATACAAATTGAATATAATTTTAGCAAAATGAGAAATTTCACATTCATTTTTAATGGGCTATGGCCCATAATTAAAACCAAACGTACCCAACATGTTGATGGGTTTGCTAGTCCGCTAAGCCACAACCAGCTTAAACTCTTGATTCTTGTTACAGTTATAAAACTAACATAAGGTTGGAAAATTTTATGCTTCATAAAAAAAAAGATTCAACCCGTGGATTACCACAACTTAGGGAAAGTGGGCACAACCTATGATTTTGTCAAAACTTATAATCTAGTTATAAGAATCAGTTTTTATACAAGAATCAAACTCATATTTTATAACTAATAGTTATGTTTGTTTAATAATTTTAAATTTTGATCCGAAAATAAAACCAGCAAACACCCTAGTTGGGTTGATGATTGACTCGAGAGTAAACAAAATGAGCACGAAACATCCCTCGTGGGGTTTGTGGCTGACCGAGATAGAACCAAACACACGAAAAACACTCCCTTGAGTGTGTCGTTTAATACCGAACGAACCAGCAAACCCTTGTGGGTACTTATTGAACCGAAATAATCATCAGCACTCCTTGTGGCTTTATACTCGATCTAAATAAAAACTAAAGAATCACCCTACGTGGGTTCTTTGACTAACTCAGGACCAGAAACAAAGAAATATGAGTAAAATAAGCATACGAGTATTTCCAACCCTCCGAAACTCTTGAGTCGCCCAGAAACCCATCCAGGTTATACCAAATTCGTGACACAACCAAAGTCACAAACGAAATTTTACACAAGTATACACACGACGAGATTATCAAAAAAAAACATTTACCATACGAAACTTATTATCAAAGTATTTATTCTCCGGTTTTATCCACGAAAATCATAACAACTTATCTATAATCGGTTTCAAACAATAAATCAACAAGTCACTGTTGGGCTTTAGACATACCATAAGGAAACGAGGAGGAAAAATGGAGACGGGATGGAGGAGATTAGCCACGAACATAAACACGGTCGAATCACGCCCATATGATTAAGAAAACGGTTCTTATGCGTGACCCCAACCCAATTTACAAAACCCCCCAATCAATTTTGTGAAAACCTAACTTATAGAAACCTAGTTTAAGTGGTGATAGAAAGAGTGGATGTGAAGAAAACTTCTGTGAACCGTGGCTTAAATAGAAGTAAAGATGGAAGTCTTTGCCTTGACCATCGAAGTGGGGATGGAGTAAGAGCCTTCTTTGGGTAATGCTACCAGGCCTTCACGTGGCTCTTCTGGCTTATGTCTTCAACCGCGACCTTAGAGACAAGAAACGTGGATGGGGACCTCTGATTCTTGTCGATTCCCTTCCAAATTATAGGGGAGCGTGGTGTGGTCAAGGTGGTGAAGCGTTTTTGTTGCTTGACCTCCTGAGGGTGTCAGCCAAGTCTTATCCAAAAATGGTTAATTGGTTTTTGGAGATGAGGGAGTTTGGTGTACTATATTTCTTGAAAAAGAAGATGAGGTGAGAGAGAGAAGAGATGCAGGTGGGCGTGGGGTTGTGTGGGGATAAGGGTAGGATTTTAGTTTTATTTTTGTTTTAATTAGTTAATAAATGTTGTAAGGTATTTATTTTGTGTCTAGATTTGGTACTCAATGTATTTCGTACTCCGTTGTTTAGTTCGTAAAAGTATAATCCCTAACGGGAAAAATATAATTCTTATATTTCTGGACACGTTTTGAATAAACTGATACGATGACGAAATTTTTGATTAGTTCGTTTTTATTTCTCGTGTTTTCTTTTATTATATTGGTACGCGTGTGGACTCGTAAAACAAGAAAGTTTCCTTGTGAGACTGATTGAGTTATCAGTAAATACTAGGCATAATTAAATAAGACTACTCGAATATGCATAAATTTTTATGCAAGAAAACGAAATGCACATGCTAAAATGCTAAACTTAGATCAAATGAATTTTGATAAACAGTCTAGCTCATTAATTTGAAGATTTAAAATAGTGAAATTTTACAGGTGGCTACAATCTCATTGAGCTTTGTCGACATCTCTGAGACTTTCCCACTTGATTCCAACCATTGGATCTTTAAAAATCATCAGAATCGTCCATGTGAAATTTTGGCGCCAAATTTCTCTTGAGCAGGTTTTTGCATTTAATGTAATTTGGTGGATGTGGAGGTGGAAGGGGAGTGGTTATACAGCTGGGAAGTGAGGTGGAAAGGGTGGAAATGTCAAGTGGAAGAAACCACTCTGGTTTCTGGTTTGCAGGCTTGGTGAGGAGGATGTACAGTAGAACTGGTATTTGGCGCGTTTGACTTTATTTGACCGAGTGATATTAATAGACGGGGGGTTCAAATGGGATAATGGCAGGGGTCTTTTGGGTTTGGCTGGGGTTCAAAATACACAAAGGGCCATTTGGTTTAAGCTTATATATAAGGACCATTCATGTAATTTCTGCCAAGTTAAGGGGCTGAACCTGCCACTTTTCCAAACTTATCACAAGGACCAAACTTGCCAATCTTTAATAGTACAAGGACCATATTTGATTATTTTCCATTTTTAAATATCCAAGGACCAATTTTGACATTTTTCAAACTTTAAGGACCTTTTCTGCCATTTAACCAAAGATTCATTCAAGGACCATTTTTGACAACTTAGAATATTTCAGGGACCTTGAATGATAAAACTCCACATTTTTGGATTCCAGGGACTAGATTTGATAATTTTTGAAACTTGGGGGACTAAAACTGCCAATTATGCAAACTTGATACGTTTTTCACCTGATTTTGGTATTTTTGCATTTAAAACACATAAAACACTTATTTGTGATATTTTCATCATTTTGATGCATTTCTGAGTGTTTTCAGATGTTTTTGGCATTCTAAACAGTACAAAAGTGATGAGTATTTGCACACTCATCAATCCCCCACACTAAGATATTGCTAGTCCCTAGCAATCTTTTTAGAAAACTTAATGGATTTCATCTCTTTACCAAAAGCCATTACTTCTGGAGTAGCCAATTGTTTTAGTTCAAGTAAGAACCTTGGTACAATGATAACCAAATGATTTTGAGCAAATCACCAGCTTTCAACGGTTTTGATTTGTCTTTACCAGAAGCCGTTTGCTTCTTGACTAGCCAACTCTTAGATAAATTATCAATATTATCTTTGGTGAGTCGATTACCAATTATGGCTTTCCAACTGCCTTTACCACAAGCCATAAACTTGCGGGCTAGCCAACTTTTCACTAATTAAAGATATGGTGAGTTGAACACCATACAATTTTGGGCAAATTGCAAGCCATAAACGGATTTGAGATATCTTTACCAAGAGCCGTTTGCTCCTGGATTAGCCAATCCTTATGTGGGTTAGACATGGCGGACTGATTACCATTTGCTGAGTAAGTGAAAAACACTTACTCCAAAAAAAAATTTGGCCAAAAACGGGGGAATTGGGTGGAATAATTACATGATAAAATTCGTGAGAATTCCCCCCCACACTTAGAAATGAATATTGCCCTCAATATTCAAAGTACCGGCAGTTATGCCGAAACATAGAAAGTAAAAGGGAAATACTACGGCCATTATTTTATTTTTGATATATACACATTTTTTTTTTTTTTTTTTTTTTTTTTTTTTTTTTTTTTTAGAGAGTACTTATATACAACAGCGGGGGGAAACTCCCCCACACTAGGGTAGTACCCAATCATGCACGGTATTTTAATGTTTTTAGGGTCACCTCTTTTTATGCATGGCTCGAAAGGTGGTCGCGCGAAGTTAACTACGTGATAGTGATAGGCGGTTTCCTTCCCGTTAGGGTATGAATCGAAATACTCCCTAAGTTCCTCCTCCTCCTTACTACCCTCTATAATTTCCAATACCTTATAATCCCCTTCTTCTAGTTCAT
Source organism: Chrysanthemum seticuspe (assembly GCA_019973895.1). Lineage (NCBI taxonomy): Eukaryota > Viridiplantae > Streptophyta > Magnoliopsida > Asterales > Asteraceae > Chrysanthemum > Chrysanthemum seticuspe. The sequence goes on along the minus strand of BPTQ01000007.1, from coordinate 238,589,891 downwards.
CTTTGGAATCATCGTTTGTGGTCGAATCACTATCTAAAGTACTAGTGGATTCCTCAAGGGCTTTTTCAAGTGCACTTTCAATTATCCTATTCAATTTCTTAAGTTCTCCAATTTCACTAAAAATACGAGCTCGGAGTTGGTTGGCAAAACTTAGATCGAGTGGCTGGTATTTGTTTGATGATGAGTTGTTGTTTTGTAGGTTATCACCTTCCATGATGAGAAGTGATGGGGTTACAAACAAAGTCACGAAGAAGGGGGATAGACTACGAGGAACCTAAAAAAAGGAAAAAATCTTACTTGATAGGAATCAAGCAAGGGAACCTAAACGAGATAGAAATCTAACTAGCTATTCTATTACCCGGCAGCGGCGCCAAAAACTTCATACGCGTATAACGCGTTTGGGGTCAAAGGAACTTCCTTTTCGTTGAGCGAGTTTTTCAACACCCTAGGCAGTGAACCTAATCGTTGTAGTGTAGTATTGGGTAACCCTCGGGTATTGATATCGTTCTCTAGGGGAATAGGAACGCTAGTGAGAGATGTACTACGCTAAGGTTTGAGGTTGAGGAAGATTATCTTTTTATCTTTTTATGATTTTTTATAAAGCTAAGGGTAAAATCTCGGGGTTTGGATTTGGGGGTTTGGTACTTCTACCGATTACTTCTACTATCTAATTATTTAACTAATGGGTAGTCTAATGTCTATTGATCAGTGCTCGTATGATGATTAAAAATGTGTCTACCTAGATACTACTAACCCTAGTTATCTTTTATTGGTCGTTGAATTGTCACGTCCTTATTCTTAACGCGTTGTGTTTTCTAAGGTCGTAGGGTATGCTTTTATCCCTAACTCTTTGAGACTACCTTAAGGTTATTGCCTACGAAATCTCTAGGATTCAGAAACTAACTCTAAGGTTATCTTTGGATGTTTAGTCTACAATTTCGCTAAGTGACTATAAACTAAGGTTCACAAAGATTACTCAAGCATTAAAAACACAACGATATCCTAGTGCATTCCTAAGCCAATTACAATTAAGATAAGAGACAAACAATCAATAATTAATAACTAGGTTTCATAGATCTAAGAAAACACACAAGAAATTTAGCCGGACATGTTAAACATGCAAGCATACACACATACAATCGAAGACATAATGAAATCAATGAAGTAAATTACTTATCTTGATGTAAAATAGGGTATGAGAACCCTAAGATACTGTCCAAACCGGACTTAAGTTGTTTTAGGTTTTTATTCCACAAGTCTACCTCTTGAAATTCTAAAAATTCGATTTCTATATATAGTTTTACAACTGCGACAGCGTTACCTTATAGCTGGGACGCCATTAGATCGCCGTCATTAGGGTTTTGGCTTGGCCAAGTCATTATTAGGACGGCGTCACGTTGTGGTTGTGACACCGTCAGTATTGAGTAGTGACGTCGGCTGAATCTGGATCTAGGCCGTCTGAGAAGAAAAGTCTTCGTGACCCCCTTACTCTTCAAAGCCTGACGTTGTCAGGTGTAAAATAGCAAAAATTCTACTGAGTCATCGCAAATTTAATTACGTAGTGAGGGACGGCGTCGCCCATGGAATGTGACACCGTCAGCTTCAATTCCAGCAGCTTGAGAGTCTTTGATCTTGACTAAGCCCTTTTCTTCACATATTCACTCCTTTTCGTCCAAAAATGCATCATTCCAGGATTTTGCTTCCAAGAGACCTAAAAAGTGAAAAGGAACGAAATTAAGCAGTAACGGATATAAAAGTAGGCGATTAAGGGCTTAAATGACCCCTTAAAAGTGTACGTTTTAAATCCTTATCAAAGATAAATAGGCAAGTCGTTAATGAAGTTATAGTTTGCCCATACCTAGTTCCCTAAGTTATCCCTCCCGTATTAAGATTTCTCATAGGCTATATTATTGCGAACCTAGGAATTACTATGGACTTTCCCCCACCAGGTTATCTCGAGCCTAGATATTTAGGACTCGTGGTAGCAATTCATAGTCAGGAAATTATGCAAGCGACTTTACCTAAGGATACTAAAACTTATGATGATTCTACGTCATCCTGTTTAGGATCTTCTCCACCGCCTAGTCCATTATCCTCCGTAGGATCTTCTTCACCGTTTAGACCCACTACACCACCCCTAGATTATGCCTTAGATGAATCTATGTTTGCAGAACTAGATAATTCACTATGGATTATACCGAGACCCTTAGGAAGTGAACTAGCTCCTGAGGAACCTAATGCTAATTAGTATAGCATCTGTCTCTAGTTATAGATTTCCAATCCTCCGTCTTACCCTACAACGTTCTAAGCATTAGAACTTGTACTTCTAATCCCCCGTCATACTAAAATGTTCTATTAGTTAGAACTTGTAAAGAATATCTACGTCGATCTTTATAATCGTCGTTATATTCGACTTATGATATTATTCTTATCCCTTCCTATTTCTCGCTAAGAACGCCTCGTACGAGATCGTCAACCCCCAGCGACCCGACCATGTCTCAGGATGCCATCCGAAAACTAGTTGCTGACAGTGTGAATGCAACACTAGAATCCCAAGCTGCTAACATGGCAAACGCTAATAATGCGAATAAAAACCCCGAGACGAGGGAAGTTTTTGCAGTGAAGAAGTAGCTACAAGGAATTTCTGAGCTGCCAACCTTTCAATTTCAAAGGTACAGAAGGCGATGTTGGACTAATCCGCTGGTTGAAGCGAAGCGAATCAGTATTTTCCCGTTGCAACTATTCCGAGGACTGTAAAGTCAAGTTTGCTACTGGTACTCTTATAGAAGAGGCTCTATCTTGGTGGAATTCATATGCCCAACCTCTGGGAATAGAGGAAGCATATAAAACCACTTGGACTGAGTTCAAGAATCTTTTGATTAAGAAATACTGCCCTCGAACCGAAGTCAAGAAAATGGAAGATGAGTTTTATAACTTGACTATGAAGGGGAACGATATCAAAACTTAAATTAGGAGATTTCAGGAATTGGCAATGTTGTGTCCAACAATGGTACCAACCACTGAAAAGACAATGGAAGTTTTTATCGGAGGTTTTCCCCCGAGTATCAAAGGGAATGTTACTGCCTCTAAACCTTAAAGTTTAGAGGAAGCCATTACCATCACTCAAAGGTTAATGGATCAAGTAACAAAGCACAACTCTGTGCCAGTGCCCCGAGATAATAAGAGAAAGTTCAACGATGGAAGAACTTTCAATAACAACTACCATAACTCTAACCCTAACACATGTACCCCAAATCCTTACCGAAGGCAAGAAGCTTCTTGAGCTTATGCCGCCACTACAACTAAGGAAGTGGTTATACTGGAAAATCCCCTATGTGTAAAAGATGTGCTCTACATCACATAGGTCCTTGTTTTGTTAGGTGTAATGCTTGCAACAAGGTGGGCCATCAAACCAAGGATTGCAAACGCAAGGGACCCGCCACTGGGAGCAAACAGCTACCAGTGACGATCACTTTGTCATGCCTATGGAGAGAAAGGGAATTTTGCAAACCAATGCCAAAGGAAAAATGATGGTGCCCAAGGGAGAGCCTATGCGTTAAGGGATATAAACGCTCTGCAAGACCCGAACGTAGTTACGGGTACGTTCCTTCTAAATCGTCATTTAGCTAGAATTCTATTTGATTCTAGAGCCGACAAAAGCTACATATCCCTATCTCTCGCTTCTAGACTTAGGATTCCACCCCTTGCCTTAGAAACCCACTAAGATATATAATTAGCTGACGGAAACTTAGTTAGTATTAACAGCGTTATCCAGGGTTGTACCATAACTCTGTTAGACCAACCTTTCGAAATCGATCTCATGATGATTAAACTCGGTAGTTTTGACATTTTCGTTGGTATGGATTGGTTGTCCAAGAATCATGATAAGATTCTTTGTGACGAGAAAACCGTTCATATTCCAATAAACAACGATGAGACTTTAATCATCCAAGGAGATCGAAGTAAAACTCGTCTAAATCTCGTCTTTTGTATCCAAACCAAGAGGTATATATCTCGAGGTTGTCCCATCTTCGTAATCCAGGTAGTGGAGATGAAGCCAGATGAAAAACGACTGGAGGAGATCCCTGTAGTCAGGGAATACCCATAAGTTTTTCCTAAGGATTTACCTGGCCTTCCTCCTGTTCATCAAGTAGAATTTCAAATAAACTTAATTCATGGAGCGGCACCTGTAGCCCGAGTACCCTACAAGTTAGCCCATTTAGAGATGAAGGAAATCTTTGAAGAAATCCGAGAAATACGCCAATTCTTAGGACTCGCTGGTTACTATCAAAGGTTTATCGAAGGATTTTCAAGGTTTACGAAACCTTTGACTGCATTAACCAAGAAAAACAGTAAGTTTGTCTTGGGAGAAAACCAGGAGTCAGCTTTCCAACCATTGAAGAGAAAGTTATGTGAAGCTTTAATTTTGGCATTACCTGAGGGAAACGATGATTTCATTGTTTACTGTGATGACTCTTATCAAGGTCTAGGAGTTGTTTTGATGCAAAGAGAAAAGGTCATTGCTTATGCATCATGACAACTCAAGACACATGAGAAAAAATACACCACCCACGATCTAGAATTAGGAGCAGTCGTGTTCGCTCTTAGAATAAGGAGACACTATCTGTATGGCACAAAATGTACAATTTTCACCGATTATAAAAGCCTACAGCATATTCTTGATCACAAAGAGCTTAACATTAGACAACGACGTTGGCTAGAACTGCTCGCTGATTATGATTGTGAGATTCGTTACCACTCTGGCAAGGCTAACGTAGTAGCAGATGCCTTAAACTGAAAGGAACGAATCAAACCTCTTAGAGTTAGGTCATTAGTAATGCCCTCTCTATCCTAACCTACCTTCCCAAATCCTTAGAGCCCAAAACGAAGCCCTCAAAGAGGAAAACCTCAAATCTGAGAACTTGCGAGGAATGGACAAAGCTTTCAAATTACGTCCTGATGGAACTCGTTGCTTCAAGAATCGGAGTTGGTTACCATATCTTGGTAATCTAAGAAACTTGATCATGCACGAGTCGCATAAATCCAAGTACTCTATTCATCCAGCTTCTGATAAGATGTATCAGGATCTGAAGAAACACTATTGGTGACATTACATGAAAGCATCCATTGCTGAATATATGGGCAAGTGTTTAACATGCTCCAAAGTGAAGGCTGAATGTCAAAAGCCATCCGGCTTACTGATTCAACCTTAGATTCCCATATGGAAGTAGGAACAAATCACTATGGACTTCACATCTAGATTTTGAAAATGAATGCAAAGTGCCTTAGGTACTCAGATAGACATGAGTACGACATATCATCCTCAGACCGACGGTCAAAGTGAAAGAACTATCCAAACACTTGAAGATATGCTTCGAGCTTGTGTGATAGATTTTGTAAAATGATGGGAGAAACACTTACCGTTGAATCACGCCAATATTAAGGCGGCTCCATTCGAAGCACTTCATTGTCAAAAGTGCAGATCCCTTGTCTGCTGGGCTGTAGTTGGAGATGTTCAACTTACAGGTCCATAGATAATCTATGAGACCACTGAGAAAAGATTTCAAATCCTACAACGCTTACAAGCTGCGAGAGATCGGCAGAAATGTTATGCCGATATAAGACGTAAGCCATTAGAATTCTACGTCAGAGATCCGGTTATGTTAAAAGTGTCACCTAGGAAAGGTGTCATTCATTTCGGAAATCAAGGAAAGCTTAATCCGAGATACATTATACAACGGATTGGTCCAATTACGTACAGAATTGAGCTTCCGAAATAGCTCAGTAATGTACACAACACTTTCCATGTCTCAAATCTTAAGAAATGCCTATCCGGCGAATCTCTCGTCATCCCTATGAAAGAGCTTCACATTGACGATAAGCTCAATTTCATAGAAGAACCCATAGAAATCATGGACCGCGAGGTCAAAAATCAGAAACAAAGTAGAATCCCTATCGTTAAGGACCGCTGGAACTCTAAGAGAGGACCATAATTCATGTGGGAACATGAGGACCAAATTTGAGTGAAATACCCTCATCTATTCTCAAACTCTCCTCCCAATTCTCGCTAAAATCTCGGGACGAGATTTCCTTTTAGGAGGGTAGACTGTCACAACTCACAAAAACTCACCAACTCACCCAAAAACTCACTAGGTTTCTCTAGCAACTCACACAACTCACTCATTTTGCCTACACTTATTATCCTTATAAGATCATTTTACCTGAGTAAAATTTTTGCCATATTCCCCCTAAGTTAAGTGCCTTAGATGCCTTAGGTGCCTTAAGTAGCCCACTAGTCGCGCTCACGCAACTACCTATGCCAAATATCTCTATGTTTACTTCACGTAAACCTCCTAGTATGTCAATTCTATGTTTAGAAGATCATAATACCAAGTATACTATTAAGCTAACATACTATTATTAACACTATACTAAATCAAGCCTTATACGTTTACGGTTAGTTCAAAAACCCTAATTTTGAATCTAAACTAGTCTGAAAGTGTTCAAGACTTATGTAAAAGTTACCTTAACCAACTTTATAGTATCCTTGCCTCCTTAAACCCTAGTTCAATCACCTATAGCACAATGTACAAGCCCTATAAGATTAGAACCCAAATTAGGTCATTTAGGTACCTAAACTAGGTCTAAACCTTACCGTTTCTTTAACACAAGTTATAAATACTTAGTACATAATTCCTAAACCCTAAAATTAGTCCCTAATCAATAATAAGAACCTAATCTATTACCTAAACCCTAATCTACCCTTAATCCTAGATTAAACCCTAAACCTAGAATTAAACCTAAAAACTAACTAAACCTAGCAACCTAGTACCACCACCACCCAAGCTACCTATCAACCACCTTCATCACCACCTTTTCATAACCAAAAAACTACCCAACCACCACCATCACCACCTCGTCACTACCTTACCCCATTTAAACAACCATGACCCAATCTCCACCACAAACACCCTAGCCTTCCTTAGTCACCACCCACTTGGCCACCAATCCTGTTCGCACCCTATAAATACCCCTCGACACCCCTTCTTTCCAAACCATCATTTCTCACTTCTCCACCTCAAATCTCTAAGTTCTAGCAGTAGTAAACAACCCATAGGAAGCCAATAAATCGAGATAACCAAGCCTTGTAGCCTTATCGAGTTCAAATCTTGTCATGTAAGCTTGCTACACTATTTCAATAAGCTCTCTTTTGGTTTTAGTATGATTATAAGCTGTATTAGGTCACTTAGGAACCCTTGCCTAAGCCTTGCTCATTTTAGTTTGCTCATTTTCATTTTAAAACTCTAAATCTAGTCGAATTCATGTTTTTATAGTATAAGCCCTTTTGATAAGCTATAATCTAGTTTAAGTTACTTAAATAAGCTTATACTATTAAGCCATAAGCTATAAAACTCTTTCATTTCATAAAAATACACTTTGCATGGTTTTAGGACTAGTTTTGTAACGCTTTCCATGCATAGGGGTATATATTGTAACTTATTGAAAATAATAACTAGAGGGACTTAAAATGTCATTTTTATAAAGAGATAAGTATAAGGACCTATTTTGGAAAGTTTTAAAAGTTAAAGGTTTAGTATATATAAGTTTAATATATAAAGGACTAATTTCGTAAAAGTTATAAGTTAAGGGTATATATTGTAAATTTAAGAGCTTAAGGTTATAAATGAAGTATCTTCTTATAAGTTAAAAAACTATCTTTTATTTAACAATGTATCACAATACTAGAGAGCTTCATGTGACGGGTTTCATTTGGGTATTTGTTTTGACGAGTTTGTTGTGTTTATGATTTAAAGTGCCCTGGCTCCTCAAATGTTTACCACATGACCTCTGTATTATGATGGCCCAAACAGTGTTACGTTATATCTAAATCTAATGAATCTAAGGTTGTGTTTCTTTTTTCCCTTAGCTAAGGGAGTGGGTCCACATAACATTTAATAGTATTTCTTTTTAAGTAGGACCCACTAACTTTCCGTTACTTCCTCTATATACACAAGCCAAAAACTAATAACCTTTCCCCACTAAGATGCTAATATATATGTGGACCCCACTATTCATTTCCCATATAAAAAAAGAAACAGCCCCTAAAAACATATACTTCAGAAAAACTAAGTTATGAAACATAGACAAACCAACAAACACTTGACATACATACACTACACCAGGTTGCGTGAGTAGGCCATCTATTATCTGAGTCACTTTTGACATCAATCATATTTCCCTTATCTAAGGTGAGTTCATAGCCTCACTTTTTAAATGCTTTATAAACCCGTGAGGGGGATGCATTGCTTTAAACCGAATACAAATATTTTTCTTATGATTAATTATTGCACGAGTACCTCTCTTGCCACTATTAACATAAATTTCATGAACCATAATCACTTGCGAGTTAACGTGAGTATAGTGAATAGATCTATTTGGAGTTTTAAGTCTGGAAAAATCATTCAAGAGTTTTGTTTCCTTTTCTTTGAAATTCTGTTTAAGCATCTGTACACTTTCTTGTACTTCTTGTTTTTGCTTAATAGTTTGATTAAGTTTTACTTTTAAAGAATATAACTCATTTTTCAATGTTTCTTCCCTTAAATTATGTTCAGTAATCAGTGTACGCATTTGACTATCCATTTTCTATTCACGTTCAGTTAGTTCAAATTTAGCATGTTGTTCATATATGGTCACTTGATCCTTATATATATTAGTCTAGCGGTCAATGAGTCATCAGGGATAAATGCAGTGTACTCATGCAACACATAATCATCATTTAGAGTAAAGGATGCACAACTAGGTACAACGGGAGCTTCGTTGTGTTCCATATATTGTTCCTATGGGACAACATTGCTATTTCCTATATTTGCAGTATCTGACTCAACAACTTTTGTCTGTTGTACTTTGTTGGGAATCATATGTTCATCAATCACAACGTACAGTTTGAGTACCTCAGTTATGACTGAATCCAAAGTGTTAGGTATGATGTTGACGTGCACGGGATTTTACAAGTCTATGATTTAAACCAAGAAATAGAATCTTTCGTGGGATTTTACAAAATCAAGAAGAAACCGTGAGGCAATGACCAGTTGAGGGTGTTATGATAACTCTTGGATCGGTACAATGATTAATGATTGAGTGTTAAACATGATGATCGTTTGATAGACTAGGTGATATATTGTTTAGTTGTGATTTGGTTTGGTTGATGCACGTTGTTATAGTGAAATTTTGGTCTAAAACTTAAAAACATCGATAACTTCCTTTTGGAGGGAATTTGGGCCTCTACAAAATTGTTACAAGACTTTGTTGTGTAACCTCACAATATTCAGGCTGTTCCGGTTATTTTGACAGGTATTTCGCTGAAAACGGAGTTACGGTTCAAAAGTTATGCCCGTTTGAAGTTTTGACGTAAAAAAGTCAACTTTCATATGCAAAAAGTCAACAAAATCAGTGAAGAAGCTTGAGCAAAATGCAATGACTTCAAAACGCAGACTTGGTCAAAATGCAGAAATCTTAAAACGCAGGCTTGATCAAAACGTAGGACCAAATCGCAGTCTTTAGTAAAACGCAGACCAAATCGTAGTATCTTGAGTCAAATCGCAGGACTTCAAAATGTAGGACTTGGGTAAAATTGCATAACTTCAAAACAAAGACCTCAACTCGTAGCCTTGAGCAAAATGCATATTCCTTAAAACGCATGACTTGGGTCAAATAGCAGAATCTTCAAAACGCAGACCTCAAATCGCAGCCTTGAGCAAAACGCAGTCTTGGTCAAATCGAATGGCTTCAAAACGCAGAAAGGGAAAAATGCAAGATCAAACCGCAGAGCTAAAGGAAAAAACGCAAGGTCACTTTCGTGCAAGTACAAATGTCACTTTCACCCAGTTTTGTCTTTATATCCCTTTTTGGCTAAGAACCAAAACGCAACTCAGTCTTCAAGGCAAATCGCAGACTAGAAACATACAAATCGCAGCCAACACAATCAAAACACAGTCAAGATGCCTCAACACGCAATTAAGAAATGTCAAATCTCAGTCAAGAAGTAAACTTCAAAACTCACGAATACACCTCCAACTAACCAATAAACTTATGAAATAACCTAACCAAACACCAATCTAAGCTCCTACAACAACCCTAAGCATGAAAGTTCAAACATATGACAAATCTAACCATAAATCACGTTCGAACTAGGGTGTTTTCTACTATAACCATTCGAACCACAAGAAACCGCAAAATCAATCTACAATCCAAGAACCCATAATCTAAATGATCAAACCATGGCTTTTGATACCAATTATAAGCTACTCATAAACATAAATCGTATGGTTCATGTGGTTTAGGCTGAATTTATAGGAGTTAGAGAGAGAAAGAATAAGAGAGTTTCTTGAGAGAGAAAGTGATGATTTTAGATTAATGTGAAACCTCCAACCCTCTCCCTTGGAGGGAAGAGGGTATTTATAGTCTTACAATAAACTCCCCTACAGGCTATGGATCAGGCTGACAGTGGGTAAAGACCCGACCCGACTCCATGGTGATACTTTACTTAAACGTATTCTAATAAGACTACGACCTAACTAGTGCTAGATGATACTCAGGGTAACAGAGTTTAATATATATTTTTGTAATCCTAACAGGCGGTCATATTTTCAATGAGATCATAACACTCTTTTGGGGAGCCTTTTCATAAAATTCCCTCCCGCTGCAACATTTATTGTATCACGGTGTCTCAATGTTAACCCGTTATAGAATGCATCTATGATTGTAACGTTAACATATTATGATTTGGACACTTATCGATTGACACTTTGTAACGTTCCCAAGCTTCGAATAAAGATTTGTTGGGAAGCTGTCGGAAGTTACTGATATCATTTCTTAATTTGGTTACCATAGAGGGAGGGAAGTATTTAGATAGAAACTTAGTAACCATTTCCTCTAAACTATGGATAGAATTCTTTGGAAGAAGATCAAACCAAGCGGTGTCATGATGTGTCAAAGAATATGGAAAGAGATTTAAGCTTAAGACGTCATGTGGGATGCCATTTTGCTTCATACTGTGAGTGGCGGTCAAGAACTTGTCAATATTCTTATTTGCATCGTCACCCGGTAAACCGTGGTATTGACAACTCTGTTGGACTTGTTGAATCATATGATTCTTTAGTCCAAAATCCGTAGCCTGAATGTCAACGGGAGTGATCGGTCCGCCCCGTCCATTCATAGTCGATTGACACAACTCCTTCATTGTTCAGAGATCAGGAGCTGGATTTTGATGAAATGGAGCCGGATTATGAGAAATGGGGCCCGCAGGAGGCGGTCCCTGATTATGGTTTTGATTATTGTTACCCATATTAATTTCTTCAAAATTAAATAATTGTGAAGGATCACAACGATTTCTTTGTCGAATTAGTCTTTCGGGATTTGAAAGTCGAGAACTTAGTTCATTTGAAGAAGATCATGTGCTCATGCACTAAAAATACAAAACTTAAAAGAATAAATTTTGAAAAAGAAAATATTTTTGGGTTTTTATATTTAGAAAAATGGAAAAACAAATATTTTTGTAACCGATTAGTCAATTGGTGCTCGGTAGCTCTCTAGAATTACTCACAAAGAAGCGGAGGAGCGGGAAAACACGGAACTTTTAAAAACCTTCTCCATTCGGGACTAAGTTCGTTGGATCGTCCTTCCTTAAACCTCTCTTATACTTCGCAATCTAAAGGTGAGCCGACATAACAATTGACTTCACGATTTCTTTTGTTGGTTTTTTTTAATTTTTTTTTGTATTTTAAATACTTTAGGGAAAGTATTTGTGATTTTTTAATTTTTTAGTTTTTATAAGAAAACATATAAAAAAATAAGCAAGTAACTTCACGGAGAAGGATCTTCAAATCACTAATCTTCAAAAGTAGCTCGATATTCGTTAACACGACTTCTCCGGCAACACCGCCAAAAACTTGGTATAGCAAGTTATAATATATATATATATATATATATATATATATATATATATATATATATATATATATATATATATATATATATATATATATATATATATATATATATATATATCCGGAAGTAGTTGTATTCCCGGGTCATTTTATCCCAACGAAGCGTGAAATTAAAAATCGGATTCGGTTTTTGATCGGATGATTTGATTAATAAAGATATTTTGGATTTTATGACTAAAAATAGAATACATCCACTAAAAAGCAAATACTAAGCATATAAAACAAGAAAATCAAGCACAATTAATTTCTAACGCAAATACTCAAACGAAGAAAACAAGAAAACGAAGCACAATTAAAAATCAAATAAGCTCGAGGAGCTACTCTACAAGCTCTAGCTTATCAGATGATAAGCTGGTAAGACCCTATAAGCCCTTCCATTTCTAGCTTATCTTTCAAACAACTTATTTTGTCTTAAAACTGATTTACTAAACCATACTATTTTCAAATCAAACCACAAGCTACAAATACTCAAACAAGCTATGGAGAAGCTTGTTTGAGTATAAGTGACAGTAAATAAGAGCTTATTAACCATAAGAGAACATTTTAAGCATAAAAGTAAATAAACAAGTATTTAAATGAAAAAACTAAATTTTATTAAGAAATTTAAAGAGTACAATGATTTAAAAAGGAAATAAAATTTTATTTCAAATACAATAATAAAAGAAAATAAGCAAAATAATAAGCTAAAACATGACTCAAAACTACACTAGACACTCTCTTTGTTGTAAGGTGAGGGGGCTATTTATAGCCAACTTCAGATGGTTCTAGGATATTGGGATTCCTTTTTTCAGCTCTCATCTCAGCCATTCAATCATGAGCTCATCATCACGACCCTTGATTTTAGTTCCACGTCCAATCCACCAATCAGAAGCCTTTGGATTGCTAGCTTGTCCTCAAATGATTTCAGACGTGTCAGGTGCTTCTAGAAAGGGTAATCTTTCATTTAAGTTGAGTTAATTATTGTAAGAGGAGCATGGTAAAAGGTGGGAGGAAGGAGGATAAACAGTAACTAATTATTGACATGTTTTTTATTTTTGTTTGACTGATTGACTGGGTGGTTTGGGATTGGACTGGGTCATGGGTTTTATTAATAAAAAGGAGGGTTCAGGTTGTATTGGACTGGGTAAGGATGTAGGATTGGATTGGGTTTATGGGTATTTGGACTCGGTAAGGATGTAAAGGGATATTAGTGTTAGGATACAATGATTTAACAATAGTTAGGTTTTAGGACTAACTTTGTAAATATAAGGACTAGTGGTGAAATGTTTTTAACATTAGCATTACGATTTTATCATTTTGGGATTTTTATGATTAGGCTTGATCCAAAATGCAGAAACACATCCCTGGCTCCGGCTTTTCACGCTATTTCCAATCTCGTGCCCGTTTTTCCTTTATTTTGTCATTTTCTAATGTCCGATACCTGCACATGCACAAACACAAAAACAAGCATATATTTGACATTTCTTATTAGTTTTTGTTCTTTTGAGTCCATTTTTTATAAAGAAAAAGTATGTGAAAACAGACATACTAGTGCATCCTAGGTGTGTGTGTATATATATATATATATATATATATATATATATATATATATATATATATATATATATATATATATATATATATATATATATATATATATATATATATATATATATATATATATATATATATCTATACTCTCTTATAAAGCATGCATATCCCTTTCCTAACTCCGAATCTAAATATTAAGATTCAGCCATCCAAACCATGCTCCGAACCTGCGGGATATAAAAGCTTCTCACTAAACAAAGAAAAAACACACACTCACTACTTTTTTTCTCAGCATCTTTCTCAATCTCTCTAACCACATAAACTCACCCACCCCACATCTCATGAACAAAAAAAAAATACTCTCATTACCACTACAAAATAAATCATAGCCAAATACCACCACCAAAACCGCCACTATCAAATCCCGCACCACCAGTGGCACTACATCGCCTCCCACCTCCCATATAACCCAAGGATTTTTGAAGTTTTGAGGTATTTTCGATAATTTTTTCAAGATATATGTATTTTCCGAGTTTTGAAGTTTTATTTTATAGATCTATATCTTATCTATCATCTTTTCTCTATTTTGTAGATCCATCCCCATCTTTTCTTTATTTTCTCCGAAGGTTTTTTAAAGTTTTTCGTTTTTTTAGTTTTGTTTATAGATTTACGTATTTTTAAGTTTCAAATGTATTTGTAGATCCATTTGCTTAATTTGAGTAGTTATAACATTTTGACATTTTTTTTAGATTTGCTGCTGCCACCGCCTTCTCTGTTGCCGGAATCTTTGTCTACGTCGCCGGAATATGCACCCTCACCGCTGCCATAAACGGTAACAGATTCGGTCGCCGGAAAATGTATTATTTTCTTTGAAAATCTGTTGGTAAATTAAGTTATAATTTTGTTGTGTATTTTGTTTGTAAGTTCATGTAGATTTTGCTATAAAAGTTTGTGTTTGGTTGTAAAGTTTTTGTATTTTTGTGAATAAATTGTTAATTTATTTATGTAGATCTGTTTATTTATTGTGTTTGTAAGTTTATTTTCGAAGTTCGGTTAATTTGATGGTAAATTTGGTTAGTAAATTGTAGATATATTTGTTATGTAAATTATTGGTAAATTATGTTAACTAATACTACGGGTAGTTTAGTAGTTAAATTTGGCAAACTATGTTAACACAACAGGTTTATGTCCGTTTTGTATTTGATCTAATGAGTATTAGAAAGTGTAAGATCCCAAGTCCCAATATCACAGTATAAACACTTTTTGGGACTGTCAAAGTACCAATTCATGACAAATGCCAATACGTGAATTCAAATTAAAGTTTTTTGAAAACGTAAAAAGTCATTAGTTGTTTTTGAGGAATAGAAAATACTGTATGCAGTATGTACTATATTATTACAGTGTACGACTTTAGAAAAAGTAGACATCATCTGAATGTGTACATGTTTGAATCAAGTATATGGGTAATTCCAAGTTTGACCAAATAGAGGAGTTATTGCCAAACCTATAGTACTTGAGCAAAGTAGTTACCTACCAATGTGCTGCATTTCTTAAAAGTATTTGCCAATATATGGTAATCACTTCAAGCATTAAAATTTATTAAATAAATGTAATTATATATGAAGTAAATAATAGAAATCATACGTATTACCAACAAAGTTAAACCCCATATAACCATTCATGACTTAACGTACCCCTACTTTCTTATCCATACACTGATCAAGCACTTTAGTCACCGAACGTATTTCAACGACCAATTAAGAATCATGTCTCTCTTTAGGTTTCTAAACACACATAAACAAACAACTTGCGGTTCCAAATGGGGTAGGATTTCGTTTAGAGTGCATTTGATAATTTTGAATTTCGAAATTCAAACTTTAAAGAAAAGTTGTACAGTAAAAGGTTAATGATAGGACATGACCTGAAAACAATAGGTAGAGTAACATGGATCAAAGTGAAAGCATGACGAAGACCACTCCAGACAACAACTAGCAAGAGTATATTTTAGAAAGAAGGTTTGCATACTTCAATTTGTACATTCAAAAATGTAGTTTTTGACATTTATACTCAAAAATGTTGTTTTTTGACACAACACTAAAAGTATAAACGTTAAGACACAACACTAAATGATCTAAGAGTATAAAAGACACAACACTTTTAAATGTGCAAATCAAGTGTGATCCTTTTAAATGTACATATCAATTAGTGTAATCTAATGGTATAAATATCAAAACATAACACTTTTGATGTTTAAATTAATTAATAGATTGTGCAAATTACCTCCTATAACTTATAGTTGGAATTTTTTTGTTGACACATTTACGAATGATAGGAAACGGGCGTAAACTTATGCTCCTTCCACTTTATATTTATCCAACTCTTTTTACTCGGCCATTCAAAATATTTCAGCCTATTTTGCTCTATTGAACTTCAATAATAAGGATATTTTTTTATTCGTGAAGCTTGAATACAATGATTAAGAAAGTTAATGAATAATCAATGTAATCATTCTAACGTACAAATTTATTTTATGCATTTTATCCATATTCATAGTTTTTTTCAAGTTACCTACTTTACTTCATAACTTTTCATATACCATCTTAGGCTGAAAGTAGTGGTGGTGAGTCACTCGGTGTCACCTCAGCGTCACCACAACTTTTTCTTTCTTCTCATTTCCACTCACTTCCACTCACAATACATTCTGTTTTGGTCACACTCAGCCACCTTTTATAAAAATACCCACTTTATACAAAATATTCTCCACTAAATATTTCACACATACTCCCAAAACAAATGACAATTACTTTTGTTTTGAGTCCCACTTTGTCAGCCAACAGTGCATGGTGAGCAACTCACCAAAGTTGCACAAATGGGTCGTGAGTTTGCATATATGTTTTGGAACTCAAGCGTGAGTTGGCCACTCACCAAGCCGAACTCACCACCATTCCGGTTTATCTTACAACAAACAAATATTTGTCGATAACAGTTCATCACCACGTGATGCGTGAGTCCATACTAAAATCAAACTATAACTATTGATAATCTGCTCGAGTGTGCAATTGTTAGCTTTAAACGATACATAGATACACAAAAAGAAAAAAAAAGCAACCCCACGCTAAGCGAATTTTGTCAAAAACTATACACCGTTGCTCGATTTTTGAACGTCGGATTTCCTCGCCGCAAAAAAAATCAAGTGTACCCGCCGCCGCATTGCGCGGGTACCTTACTAGTATATATATATATATATATATATATATATATATATATATATATATATATATATATATATGAGATCCAACTAAATTTTGACAAGAGACACTCTCCTTACAACAAAAATAAATTTTTTATCAACTACAACTAAAATTTTTAAATTTTCAATAGATTTTTTTTAATTTACGAAACCTAGGTGATACACTTTGATTAGAAGTGTAATGTGTATCAGGTTTTTGTATGTGTATCAGATTTTAGAATATTTATTAGTGTAATGTGCATCAGGTGTATCACTAATCCAAACTCATGTATCATTTGGTTATTAGTTGCTAAAATGTTAATTTGTATTAAAATATTATTTTTATGTGTATTATTGCTAAGATTGTTATTTATAAATTCTTTAGTGGTTTTTTAGACTAGGTCTTATTATAACAACTTTAAGTTTGATCTCACGTTAACTCTCCCCTATATATATATATATATATATATATATATATATATATATATATATATATATATATATATATATATATAAACATGTATATATATATATACATGAATATATATATCTCTATATTATATATAACAGGAGGCATTTGGCATTAATGCCACCTCAATGCCACGTCAATGCCACCTCAATGCCACATAATCAATTTTTGTCCACATAAGCATTTTTTAATTTCACCTAAGCACTAATTCTAAATTTCTGATTTTTAATATTTATTTTTATAAATTTCGGATTTTTCATGATTTTTAATAATTAGTTTTTATAAATTTCATATGTTTATGCAATATTTTTGAAAATTATTTATAAAAAAGGAGCCTTGCAAGGATTGAACCTTGGTTATTTAGATAAATAACTTGTGTGTTTACCACTTAGGCAACAAGTTATTTTGATAATTATGTTGCATGCTATAATATATAAATGGCTATTGGAATCCTAATGAGATAATTATGAGAATCCCTACAACTTAGGGATGATTATTTATTCCTTAATTATTGCCGGATTCACATTATATCCTCTCTTTTTTATTCAGAACCCTAATAAACACCTCTGAACTACCAACTACGTACAATACCTACATATGATCCTCAAGCAAATGAATATTATGAAAGAAAATCGGTATATGTACTGAATTGCTAATAAGTTCCAGGCTCCTAAGGTATGTTGTCTTTGAATATCTAATCTTCTTAATGATTCTTAATATATTGCATAATGATAACGACAGCAATGGATGGGAAGAAAACTCCATCATATATGATTTTATGATTTTAATAATTTATAATGTGTCTTTGGTGTAGTTTCGTTCATCTCTTGGAGGCTCCAATTGTTTCATATTCTTCACATCCTAAATTAATCAGGTTATCTACTTGACTATACAACTCTTATTAGTAGGCATGCATGCACTAAATTGTTGTGGCAAAGTAAAGAAGACTCTGTTGGATGGAAATTTTTTCCAAGGTAAGATTTTGTTTTTCATCTTTGAGTTATGATTTATTTGATATTAAATTCACGATTGATTCTTGATTTTGACATTAGGGTTCTTGATAAAAGTAGGGTTTAAATTATTGTTGAACAACATGTCAGGTTCTTGAAGCATGTGGTAATGATTTTTTAAGTCAATCGTGGTCGGTGAGAAACCAATAGAATAGGCGGGAAGACTTTATAGGCTATACTGAAACATGTATTTCGCTCAAAACTCAAAAAAGCCTACTGTGGCGACTAATATAATAGGCGGGTTTTTAACCAAAAGCTTAATAGCCGTTCAGTGTTTATGCACTGTAAATGGAAGTACTAACCTTCTGAATGTGCAGTGAAAGTATTTTTTTTCCTTATCAACTCTTTACATTCTCGGTAGAATTCCAACCAGATAATATCTCAAATGCGTCCTAAGGGGTGAGGCTGTTTGTTGCTTTTCATTGTTTGTAATGACTGTAAATGCTCATCTATTAGATAATTTATGATCTTTGCTTTACTAGGATATTAGCATTCAGAGGTCCCCAAATCTTGGAATATAGTCTCTCTGGCTGCAGTCATAAAGCTTTGTAGATTAGATC
Source organism: Chrysanthemum seticuspe (assembly GCA_019973895.1). NCBI lineage: Eukaryota > Viridiplantae > Streptophyta > Magnoliopsida > Asterales > Asteraceae > Chrysanthemum > Chrysanthemum seticuspe. The sequence goes on along the minus strand of BPTQ01000007.1, from coordinate 238,571,088 downwards.
AGTATTCTCTCATGAATTAACTATACAAGCGATTAACATTTACAATAAATTTCAACTGCTGTCATGCTGTTAACTTAGCTGTGCTTACTATTTAGTAAACAAACTATTGAATATTGAGCCTTTATTTCACAGAAAAATCGTGAAAACTTTAAGCCGTTTATTGAAGATGAAATACCTTTTCATGAATACTGTCAGTCCATGGAAAAGGATGGTACATGGGCTAGAAATATGGAGTTACAGGCTACTGCTCTGGTGACCCACAGTAATATTTGCATACACTTATTGCACTTCTCCCAAACATATCCAGCTTATTTGATATTTTAGAGGAACAAGTCAGACTTTCTATCTGTAAAGTAGGTGGACCCACAGGTCGTGGTGGTCCAACATCTGGCTCTTAGGGTATTTAATTTTAATCCTTTCTTGCTTCTTTATCTATCTGTATCTAATAGATCATCATTGGATCTTTATATCAACTGTTTATGGAAATTATTGGAATGTGATAAAAAATGATGACTACACCTCATGTAGACCTGCTTGATCTCTCAATATCAGGTACTTCTGAAATGTTTAACTCTGTAATTGGCCATTCAATTTTTTTTAATGTAAACGATGTTTATATGTAGGCTTATGTTTTTTCAAATGCATTCTAATATTTACCAGTCTTCCTTCTTTTTCTTAACTGTATACATCTTAAGGTGAACATAAACTGCCAAATGCAAGATAATGGTTTGTTGTTTATGTGTTCTTTGTTATTATTGGGATGTTAGGTTAGTTTTTGATCTGATTGTTGTGACAATAGGATTGTTTCGGACCTATAATTAAATGTGGGACAACCAAACCAGTCCTTTTAGACCCATCACCCAACCCGCCCTTCCTGCACTTTTTCTGAACCAGACCATGTTATCAAATACAACAAAGTTGTCTAATACCATTTGGAAGTCATAAGCTCTATATCTTATATTTCTTCTCTCTTTGATGTTTTTAAACAAATGGGTGTATATGATCTCTCTTTTCGTAGGCTTACTTGACGAAGGAATGTTGGAGGATGGTGCTTTCTCTAAGCGAAGACCAGGAAGAATAGGTACGCTGAAAAAAATAAAAACAGGTTAATTGATTGAAGACAACAACTAGATGAATGGCAATGAATAGGCATTCCAGCGGATTTGCTTTGTACAAATGTTGTACAGGTATCTCTAATTCTATGATATGTGGTGGTAAATCTGTTTTAAAGGGTGTTTGGATTTGAACTTTTAAAACTGATTGTCAGATTACTAAATATCAAATATAGTCATTATTATTCAAAAACAGTATTGAAACAATAAGATAATTCCTCTTGATAAGATTTGGAAATCCAAGATTTTGAAGGAGATTTAAAACGGTTGAAGTGAAGTTAACGTGAGATTTTTTCAATGAGGCGTGGAAGATCTTTTGTGCTATAGAGTACATGAATACACATGATATGAAAGGTTTTTTCCCTCAACTCTTTCATCTGTTATATTTTCTTGTGTCACTCTTATATTTGCATATTTATGGTTGATTTGTTCAATAAAAATCTGCATATAAACAAGCTAACACGTTTAACAAATTATTGTATACATGGTAGATAGAAAACGACTACCAAACCATTAAAAGTGCTATTCATTAGGATGGACCACCATACGTAAATTGGAGCGCACAAATGGCAGTGGGTCAAAACACGTGTGAACCATGGATGACGTGCAACCAACAAACTGCCCCTGATCCTGTGGTTTGTCTCTCTTTACTTACAAAACTCCCTTAGTTACACATTGACTTCTAAAGTGAAACATATCTACAGATTAATACAAGCAATGGGATGAGATGCGACGAAACATGGGAAGGACCAAACTCACCAAATAAACCTTCTTTATGGACCGAAAATTGGACTTCTTTGTAAATACTTGCTTTCCTTCAATCTATAATAAACGATAGTCAAACTATTGTAGCATTCACAACTGGTCTTTTTGAATTTTTTCCATTAGGCGCACCATCAATACTCTTCATTCTATCTATCTTTATTTAGTGTGGTTGACTTTTCAGGACCCTAAAATCGAAGACACACCATCAGCAGCTAGGTGTTTCAACAATTAAAACAAATACAAGTAAGACCCCCACTCATACACATGAAGGATTATTAACTAAAATCTACAGGTACTATAACTGATCTAAGTGACGCTAGATGGTACTATCCGAAAAAAAACAAAAAGACCCTACTAGCTTCAATATTAAAGATCAACAAATGGCAAGGTATACATTTTTTTTCTTTGTATAGTTTTCATGTCGCTTTGACCTAACATTATCTCCAATGTTGCCACACCTGCTATGCTGGACGATGACTTCAAGAAGTTTAGATTTGCTGGTAGAAACACGGATTCTGCTTTGGATTTTTTGAATTTGAGCCGCCTGAGGCTGTTCAAAAGGTGATTAAGGTATGCATTTTGTTTACATTATTCCTCAAAACTTACTCGCCTCTCTTACTATTACCAGTTTACATCCATCAGATATCTTCATCATGACCGTTTCAACAAAAAAAAATGCAACCAGCCAACGATAATTATAAGTCATGACCGCCCATCGGGCTATTGATTCATATCTCAAGGTACTCCTAACTTTACACTTTGTTAATGCAAATGTTTAAGGGGTTTCTGAGTAAGCTTATATAATCATCTTATTAGCTTATTTTATTTTCCAAATGCAACAACTTCTTTTGAGTGGATGGACAGAGCCAAACAACTTAAGCTTATTAGCACCTACCACTAGCTACTTGGCTTATTTTGCAAGGATTATACTTATTTACAAATTTATTCTGTGTTTTTCTCATACACTAGAAGTGTTAAATGTGTTTTTTTAATACATTTTAATGCAAAAGCTTATCAAAACATCATCTCCTGTACTATGTGCAAAAATAAATAAACTAATAATCCAAACAGGCTTACCCAAGTCTTTATGACTTCTGCTCAAAGGATGTCATAAACACATATTCAATATTGAAATTATACATGTGGAACTTTATAGCACACCCAATACAGTTGGCAGGATTATATTTCCCTTAATGGCCAAATAACATAACTAAATTACTGACTTGACTTAGTTAGTGGCCACATAATATGATTTAGCATACATGCACATATGAACATGCATATAAGCTTATTGTCTATTGATAGAAATAAAAGTAATTCGTGGAGTATGTGTTACAGGCTAACCCGACTCTATCAGACAATGAACGTAAAAGACTCTGCAGAGTCATGGACTGCCAGAAGCTCTTAATGGATGCATGTATGCACGCAGCACAAAACGAGCGGCTTCCACTGAGAGTCATTGTGCAAGTTCTGTTCTCAGAGCAGGTCAAGATCAGCAACGCAATCGCTAGCAGCAGACTTAAAGAAACTGGTGATTCCCACTACCAACCTATGGTTCAAAACAGGAAAACATTGCTTGAAGGAACACCACAATCGTTTCAAGAAGGATGGGCTGCGGCTAAAAAGGACATTAATACACTTAAATTCGAGTTGGAGACAGTGAAAACAAAGTACTTGGAGCTGCAGCACGAAATGGACAATTTGCAGCGATAGTTTGATTAGTACGATGGAGAACAACGATGCCGGGTCTCAAAGTAATGTAGCACAGGCCCGAAAAACACCTAGAAGGTGGAGGAATGCAAATTCAAGAAAATGCATATGCCTCCTTATTTCAACCCGATCCCTATTCCTGCAACAAGCGTCTCATCGCAACTGCTTCAAGGTTCGTCTTCAGGTTGCACGAGTAACTCACATAATGCCCGTACACGCGTTGCTCGACAAAAACGTACACACCCACCATCAACTCCAGTTGGGGTATGTTCTTCTTCTGGTGTAAACCAAGGTATATGAATTTTATTTATTATAACTTTCTAGCTTTTGCCTTCATAAGATTTTGCATAACACAGATTTTCATCGACCTTTTTCAACATTCTCCGCGCAGATGCAATACCTGCATATGTTGATATAGGGGACTGTGATCAGCGCTGTCACCACTGTGGGGCGGGTTTCTGGTTTGAAGAACGACTAATTAACTGGAAACTGTAGTTCATGATCACCCTTAAATAGCATTTTTTTCTTTTTACTTGCAGTTGGGGCATTCACGGGTTCCATCACTGGTGCTTTAGCAGGTAGAGCTTCTGATAGTGGTGTCATACGTGGCGCTGGTATAGGTGCTCTTGCTGGAGTTGTTCTCTCTGTCAAGATTCTAGAAGCTTCAGGATTTTTTCCTCTCATATTCGATAATCATTTATTTCTTAACGTTCTTAATGCATTCAATTAAAAAATTGGTACATTTAGATCTTATTTTTCGTTAATTTATTTTCTCAAAACGATAATTATAAGTCATGCCCGCCCATTAGGCGGGCTTCGAAAACTAGTATATATATATATATATATATATATATATATATATATATATATATATATATATATATATATATATATATATATATATATATATATATACAAGTAGAATTCGGATCGATTGAGAAGGTTTTCAAAAACGATAGATTTGTAACTTTGATTCATGTTTTTCAAGCGTAAAACTCATTTTAATGTGATTAAAATTAAAAATGTGTAAAAAAAATTTGAATCAATGTTAAAAATCTCTCGATTTTGTGATATATGTAGAATACTGAATCATCTGTACAAATTTAATGAATCATCATCATAACTCGATTTTAACAATGATTTGTGAATCAAATTTGTGATTTATAGATTAGATTCACCATAAAATGATGTTTACTTGTGAATCAAATTAAAAACATGAATCAGTTTGTTTAAATGAAGATTTCTCAATCTTCTCAAAATAAAAACCTTCTCAATGGAACCGGAGCCTATACAAGTATATATATATATATATATATATATATATATATATATATATATATATATATATGTGTGTGTGTGTGTGTGTGTGTGTGTGTGTGTGTGTGTGTGTGTGTATTGTGGAAAACTAGAAGGGGGGGTTGAATAGTTTTACCAATCAAAACTTCGTTTTAAAATATTTAGATCGACTTTTGTCAATCTATTTAGATGTGTATGTTGGACGTTGATAGATAGATATATAAAAGTGTAATGAAAGATAAAGAGTAAGAAGCACATAACCACGACACGAGTATTTATAGTGGTTCGGCTACAAAGACACCTTCCTTGCCCTACTCTACTCCCCGACTCACCTACTCGAGAATTCGTAATCACTAAACGACACCAACTCCTTATGGTGGAGAAGCCTTCACAAAGTCGCCTACTCTTTTTCCAGTAATAGGCTAACCACCGGGTTCTTTCACCAAGGTGAACTACACCTACCACAACGTCGCCTAACGTTTATCCGGTACTAGGCTAAGTACTGTGTTCCATTACAATGGAGGAACTACTACCCAACACTACACAACACCTAATCCCAAAGGAGACCCACTCCTTATTACAACACCATCAAGGATATCAACATCCTTGGAAACAAACTATCACTATTTGTATAACGATGCACCTCATCGATTCTACGACCTTGGCATCCTTCACTAATGCCACTTGATTTGACTCCTAGGCATCTTTCACTAATGCCCTTGACACGAATGCTTGGCACCTTTCACTAATGCCTTCGTCTTGACTCCTTTAGCATTTTTCACTAATGCCTTTGACACGGACGTTAAGCACCTTTCACTAATCCTTTCGTCTTGACTCTTTCGTCATCCTTCACTAATGCCTTCGACACAACACTTCTATGGAGGAGGAAGAAAGAAATATTAACAAGAGAACCTCAGTAGTATTGATGATGATGAAGCATGGCAACTCATGGACTTGAGCTTGCTCGACTTCAAGAAGTGGTGATCTCGCCTTTAAGAGGAACCTATAGAATCACACAAAAACAAAAGACAAACTACATAGAAAGATCTCTTAGGATCAGTGGTTAGAGAGTTACAGTACTTGGGGAAAGTATGTGTGGGAGTGGCAACCCAAAAGGAAGAAATGGCTCACTATTTATAGAAGAAAACTAGTTACTGTTCCCTAGATCCCACGGATCATTCCCTTGAGGGATCCGTCCATTGTATTAACTGGATTCCGTGGGACGCTCCCTTTTGCCCATGGGTTTTTTGGTTATGGGTCATGGGTCATGGGTTATGGGTTGGTCCATGGGTATTTCTTTAGATACAATGTATCTAATAGGTGCAATGCATCTAGTTAAATGGATATGGGTCAATACCATGGGTTATGGATATGCTCCATGGGTTGTAGTTTTTACCTATTATAATACATACTAGTTATGTATATATTTGCCCAATATATAAACACTAGTTGTTGTACATATGTATTTAAATCATAAATCACTTATACTTGTTTTAGTATTTTATGTGAAAGCATAAGTGTGTTAGAAAACTATTGGCTCAAACCATTTACGTATTTTATTTGTTTCGTTAAAATGATTTTACGTTTGTTATCGACAAAACATAAGAAGATCGTAAAATATAAATAAAAGTTTTTACGGCTTATTTGTATTAACAATCTCCCCCTTTTTGTTGATGACAAAACATAAAATTATTTTAAGGAAAAACTAAAATTCATAAAAGTTCGAATTGGAGTTTTTACTCTCTTCTCCCCCTTTTTGTCGAAACAAAAAGAGCGTCGAAAAGAAACTAACACAATGTTTTAAGAAAAACATGTAAAAGAAAAAAAATATAGAGAGCAAGTGACGGGAAGATTTCTCGTCTTAACTCCCCCTTGACGAGTCCATCCCTTTGTGAGGGCGTCAAGTAAATAAAAACTACTATGCTAATGTATTGCAACTATGGTTGCAAATGGTTTCGTTGTAGTGACGATAACGCTCCCCCTTATTGATTGCAATTTTGCAAGGGAACGTAATGAAATTTAATCCATATGAGGATTGTATTGCAAATGGTTTTGCAATGGTTTGGCACGAAGCTCCCCCTAGCTTAGGGTGTCAAAGTCTTCATGTGTATTTTGAAAATCTACAAAATAAAGGTTAGAAAACAAGTATATAGTACATAATTTCATGCAAATAAGACTCAAGTTAGTAGAAAATTGGTCTTCTGTTGCACGGATCCCACAGTTACCTCCTTGGAGGGATCCGTCTAGGCACTTTCCAGGGATCCGTCTATCTGATGACAGAATACATCAATGATGATATAACAAATAATGGAAACAACAAAGTGAGATGTGTATTCAAGCAACACACATGTTCTCAAACCCATATGGCATATAAACTATCATTCAATAAAACATAAGAGATAATCAACAAATCTCTAAAAATAAAATGACTTAGCCACGTAATACATAATCTACGAATACTAGTAAGTTACTAAAACTTAAAAAGCAACAATGTGCTTGAGTCTAAGGATGAGTAGACTTATTGATTTGGTCCAATCTTTCAAGAAGATGATTAAACATGAAATGTAACTCATTTCGTACTTCTTGAACAAGTCCTTGGGCGATTAGACAATTTGAACAATTATTGTCTTGATTTGGAACCGGAGGAAATTGGATGTTTTGAGGAGGCTCTACGAATGATGGTGGGATTTCATTGAGAGATGTAGGATGAGGTTCTACTAAAAATGTGGGTGGTGGTAATGGAAATTCCTCCATATGATCAAGTCCTTGGTGGTTCCTTTTTTCCAATGATGGACTTGATGGTGTTGTAGGTGGTTCCCTATTTAATGAGAAAGTTGGTGATTGGGAGGTTCTTGGTGGTGAATGCTCTAATGAGTAGAGATTTGGGTGAGAGATAGTCTCAGTGAAAGAGTGTAGTCTATGCTCTATGAATGAAGGCTTAGACGGCTTGCTAGAACTAGCTATGTTTGGTTTAGAGCTAGATGAACCCTTTTCTAGCCCAAAAGGTTTAATGCTAATTCTTGCGGTTTTCTTAGCAATTGTTGAATAGGTTTGTTGAGGTGGGATTGTAGCATTGTTATCTCTCACGGGAGATGATTCGGTGGATGAAATCTCATGAATCATATAACCATTCCTTTTGGATGAACGTTTGGTTGAGGAGTTGTTGCTAAGTGCTTTAGTCATGGTGATGATGAGGATGCAATATGAGCTTCTAAATGCTGATTTTTGAGTATTAGGTAAGAGTGATGACTTAGCCTCAAGAGTGTTTGGCTTATAAAGGATGATTTTGAATTAAGACATTAAATTCATGACCACTAATGGGATTAAGCATGAACTAAGGTTAGTTAAGATATTGTTCAGCTCTAGGAAACATTAAATGGTGTCTAAGAGTGTTTGGATTAACAAAGGTGGCTAAAATTTGAAGAAAAAGGCTGATTAAGGTCTTTCTGTAGACACGGATCCCATGGATCCCTCTCACCAGGGATCCGTCTGGTTATAAACCAGGGATCCATCTGTCTGACAGATATGTAATGAAATGAATATGCTTTTTGTAAGGTCTAGTGCCTATGTATTTTGAGGTTTTGACTTTCCTTTGATGTCTTGAGTGGTGGATGTCTTAAATTCTCAACCATAAGGAGTGAGGATGCTTAATGATGGTTTTGGGTAGGAAAGTAGACTTTAGATAGTCTAACTAAATGCTTGAGAAGGATACCATTTGATTTGAAATGAAAGAATGGTGGTAATTAGTCCTAGAAGTCAGATGATAGCTCAAGAGAAATTTGATAAAATCTTGAAAAATAAAGGGAAAAAAACTAGTTTCAAGCCTATTTTAGAGTTAAAAGTGACTAAAATCAATTTGCTAAAATTGCTAGAAATATCAAACTAAGTGTATTGAGATGTGAGGAATAATGTGTGAGAGTTGGAGCGGAAAAATGGTGGATATTGGTGAGTTTGAAAAATCAAAAGTATTTTGGATTTGATCCTAAGTTATCTACGGATGAATGTGAGACCTACTATGCTTGAGGAAGCCTTAAGTAGTGTTAAAGAATCATGTTTAGCCATCATGATGTGATTGAGGGGGCAACTTGGGTGTATGGTGATCTGTATCAGATAACTGTCTTCCCGAATCCCACGGTTCCCTTTTGGGAGGGGTCCGGCTAGTTATAACGTTGGGATCCGCCTACTGCAGATCAGAAGGATTTCAGCAAATGTACAATTTTTGCACTCTTAGAAAATGCTTCTCCTAGTTGTTTCTACAAAGACTAAATGTAAGAACACATCAAGTATAACGCATAGCAAGTGTGGGAGAACTAAAGGTACCTAAAGATGAGTGACGACGACTACTTGAATGATTTCAAGAAGTCGTAAAATCTCATCCTACATGTTCCTAAGTTAATATTGTTCAATGCCAATTTATGGCAATAGCTACATACTACATCCTACTCTACATAAGTATTGTTTAGATGTTACAACTCATTGTTTCAAATTGTTTCCACAAATTAAGGTCCTATGACCTTACGTTACTTCTCCACCACTCCCCGTCTTCATCCCTCCTCCACTCTTTATCACACCATCTCTATTTCTTTTTCTTCAAGAATTTGGCGAAGCACTTGAAGATCCCCTTGGTTTGTTGCCATTCTTGTGATGGGCTAGGAATGTCCGGCAATTTATTGATGTAGTCCAAAGGGTCGAGATCGATGTTTCCGAGTGGGTTGCTACTACCTTCACCTTCTCTTTGCCTCTCCCGTTCATCCGAGGAATCCGTGGGTGGGTGAGGCCTTTTGCCTTCCACCAAAAACCTTGTAGTTCTACCCTCAGTCAATGACACCATAACTTTGTTGCAAAAGATATCATCATAGGAGTACGGAGAAGGATCTAAGGCAAAGATGAAGTTTGCAAGACGGGATAGGAGCATTGCATATGGGAGCACCATTTTGTCCATGCTTTTGACGCTCGCCATTCTCTTAATCATGTAGTATTCAAGGTTGAAGCGAGTCTCGGTCACAAGACAATAGATCATAAAACTTAGGCACGCGTTGGGGTGATCCTTGTTCCCTCCTAAGCACAACACATTCTCCCTCACCACAACTTCCCATTTCCTATACAAAGCATACATCTCGGAGAGCTCCATTTGGAAAGGATCCCTATAGATCACTTTCGAATTTCTAGTGACCCTTGATGGGGATGCCCTTTGCATGAACATGGTGTCCCTTACCGTGGTTGCTTCTAGGATTCTCATGTGGTAGATTTTATGATGATCAACCATATCGTGTATCTCCGCCAAAGACCACTCATTGGAAAACATGCAAACTCCTTGATATGGAACCCGTGGTATTCTTCCAAACTCTACAAGTGAAAGGGTGTAGTCATGCTCATTTATGATGAACACAATTGAGATGGTCCCATCATCATTTCTAGCTATCCTCATTGTCTTGTAGAACTCGAGTACGAAAACCAGGAAAATTTGTTAGTTTATGTCCAATAAACAATCAAAGCCAATGTCCCAAAAACTTTTCGGATGTCGGTGTTGGCAAGAAACAATGGTTCTACTACACGACCTTCATGAAAAAGTCTCTTTTCGAGCATTTTGAAAGCTTTCCTATCTTCCGGGCTAAGTCCATCCTTTCTATGGTACATTGGGATGTAATGGGCGGTATCTTCATAGTCTTGTTGTCGGTTACTTAGCATGATTGTTCCTAAACAACACAACCACAATGTGGTGTTAATTATGAATGGTAGCCTAAAGGGTTTGATCACAATTTTGCTCAAATCATCTTTATTGAGTTCAAGAAATGAGTTTAATTTGTATTAACAATGTTAATTCTTTGATTTAAATTATCTTAGAAAATAATGTGGTAACAAATTATGATAAACCCATTTGAACCCAACTTCTATAGATGAAGAAATTGTAATCCTATAAATCAAGGAATTAAATTAACAATGTAGTGAAGATTATACTTACACAAGAGATTGTTATGCTTGAAAGAAATGATCAAATTGCTCATGTGAACAGTAATTGGGTTTTTGTTCGTGAGTCTTTGAAGGGAAAGTGGTTGTGGAACTTCCACAGTGATCATTTCTAACTTATGCTGTCTTCTGTTGCACGGATCCCTCTCATTAGGGATCCGACTAGTTCAAGCTCAGAGATCCGACATGACAACAAAAATCAGCTTAAGTATTCCTTGATAAATTTGGTTTGGAAGTTCTAAAATGCCTAGAGTTTGATGTTTAAGCTCTATAACTTGTGATTTGGGGTTTTGACGGTTTAATACTAATCCTATTTGACGTGATTACCTTTTTATGAATTAGTCACAATTCTTGGGAGGTTTTTCAAAAATTATGATAAAATCCCATTTTATCATAATATAAGAAATTTCACATGGATATTTATTGACATAGATGAAGTGTCAATAATCCTTTTGTGATGAATAATGATTGAGGCTATCGAATAACCGAGATATCATTATTACAGATTAGTAGTGTAGTCTATATAGATCAATCGAAGAATACTATTCTTGATGATGATTTTAATATAGATAACTACTTAAGTAATTACTAATAAAGATTAATCATACAACTAAGACTTTAATAATAATATCAAAAAAATGTAAATTATTAACGATCATACATTTGCTAAATATTCTTTTTAAGGAAAGAAATATTTAGAGAAAATGCTTTGTGATCTTCTTAGAATCTCCAGATCCATGTATGAGGAAAACAATGCTAAACATTCTTTTTACGAAAATAAATATTTATATAGTTTCTTCATGATCTTCTTGGTATGCCCAAATCCGAGTATGGAGAATTCTTAACAAGGAAAATATTAGAACATTCTATCATTGTCCAACAGTAAACACTATAATGATTTTTAAAACATGACTTAAAAAAAATCCTTCTTTGTAGTTTTCAAACATACACGGATTGTATCAAGTTTTTAAAGTACAACATACTCTAAGAAACTTGGTAACGAAGCTCTGATGCCAATTGTGGAAAACTAGAAGGGGGGTTGAATAGTTTTACCAATTAAAACTTCGTTTTAAAATATTTAGATCGACTTATGTCAATCTATTTAGATGTGTATGTTGGACGTTGATAGATAGATGTATAAAAGTGTAATGAAAGATAAAGAGTAAGAAGAACATAACCACGACACAAGTATTTATAGTGGTTCTGCTACAAGGACACCTTCCTTGCCCTACTCCACTCCCCGAGTCACCTACTCGAGAGTTCGTAATCACTACACGACACCAACTCCTTATGGCGGAGAAGCCTTCACAACGTTGCCTACTCTTTTCCGGTACTAGGCTAACCACCAAGTTCTTTCACCAAGGTGAACCACACCTACCACAACATCGCCTACCCTTTATCCGGTACTAGGCTAAGTACCGAGTTCCATTACAATGGAGGAACTACTACCCAACACTACACAACACCTAATCCCAAAGGAGACAGACTCCTTATTACAACACCATCAAGGATATCAACATCCTTGGAAACAAACTATCACTATTTGTATAATGATGCACCTCATCGATTATACAACCTTGGCATCCTTCACTAATGCCACTTGATTTGACTCCTAGGCATCTTTCACTAATGCCCTTGACACGAACGCTTGGCACCTTTCACTAATGCCTTCGTCTTGACTCCTATAGCATTCTTCACTAATGCTTTTGACACGGGCGTTAAGCACCTTTCACTAATGCTTTCGTCTTAACTCTTTCATCATCCTTCACTAATGCCTTCGACACAACACTTCTATGGAGAAAGAAATAAGTATCAACAAGAGAACCTCAGTAGTCTTGATGATGACGAATCATGGCAACTCATGGACTTTAGCTTGCTCGACTTCAAGAAGTGGTGATCTCGCCTTTAAGAAGAACCTACAGAATCATACAAAAACAAAAGACAAATTACATAGAAAGATCCCTTAGGATCAGTGGTTAGAGAGTTACAATACTTGGGGAAAGTATGTGTGGGAGTGGCAACCCAAAAGGAAGAAATGGCTCACTATTTATAGAAGAAAACTAGTTACTATTCCCCGGATCCCACAGATCCCTCCCTTGAGGGATCCGTCCAGTGTATTAACTAGGATCCGTGGGACGCTCCCTTTTGCCCAAGGGTTTTTTGGTTATGGTTCATGGGTTATGGGTTGGTCCATGGGTATTTCCTTATGTTAGGTCACCATATTACTAACACAAGCATCAATAGAAGAAATAGGGAAGAGATGATCGGATGAACACTACCAAACACACACGTATGAATAATATAGAAAAGTTATGCGTAGGTGTAATGATAAGATGAACAACCAACCCTCACGTGAGGGTATTACAAAGGTATTTATAGGAGAGGGAGCTAGGGCAAAACTCCTAGTCCGTTCCTTTCCTTATTGGACTTGGGCCAAGGCTTATGGGCCTTCTACATAAGCCTTAGCTTAATAACTAACATAAACGCCATATTAAGCTAACTATTACATATGAATCACTAACACTTAAAATATGGTTTAGGAGTAATTCCAACAATCTCCCCCTAAGTGTTATTGATGAATGATAGAGTGATAAACGATGTAGGTGCTGATGTAATAGTAGCTTTGACGTCTTCTGACATTCTTCTTTCTTGTGAGAAGAAGTGCCTTGATTCGAACAATCTCCCTAGTGTAGGGATCTTGTAACTTTTGAAGTATTCTGCTTTGACGTCTTTTGATTTATTTGTTCTTTAGTTCTTTGTTCTTTGTGATGATAGTGATAGTATGTTGTTGTTGTCTGCATCAGGTCTGCTTCGTTGCTCCAGTGTCTCCACGTCTTTCTTCAACATGCTCACACGCTCTTTAACGTTGGATTACAGTACTGATGAAGTTCTCTTAGTCTTTGAACTTTGTAGATTCTTTGACTTGACGAAGAATCATTCTGACTTTTGTGTTGCCTTTTGAGAGAACTTCCATTAGTGATGTTGTTGGATGAGCATGTGAAGAATCTGCACAATCAGTCTGCTCCAGAGCTTCCATAAGAAGAAAACATACACACGATTAGTAATAAGCGGATTCCGGCACTTACAAGTTTGAATTTCGAGGGTGTTAACAACATAGTGTGAAAACACGTCTCTAATTCTCACAAAGGCCGTTCCTGAACTGGAGTCCCACAAGTGAGATAACACGATGTACCGAAGTACACCTACAGTTCAGATGAGTCGCTGAGGTACACCGAAGCATCACCTCACGACTGTAGACCGTATGAGACACACTAAGCGTAATCCACAGGGAATTACCGAAGTGACCTGCTGTCAGGGCTGTTTGATGTTGACCCTGGCAGGAGTTTCCATTCAATCACTAAGGATCAAAATTGTGAACCTCTCATAAATTTTCTCGACAGATTGCTAGGATCTGTGTAGGACTCGATAACGTACCACTGTTGTTCTTATTGTTGAACGACAAGTGATGAAATGTCAAGTGTACCTATGAGATCTTTTGATGAATCTCGTGGCTCTAGACTCAATAGTGCACTTTGGTTTTCCTGAGCGGAGACTAGGGAGAGGGTCTGCTTCTTCAATACCAACAATCTCTAAGAGAAAGCCGATAGTTTACGTAGGGTTCCCTGTGAGAATGAAACAAGCTTCTGTTGGGAGAAACTTGAGTGGCTAAGAAGGTTTAGTGCACGTGTCACTGGGTCCATGACGACTTTTATCTTCAATACCGGTGTCATCAAGTGACGACCAGTAGCATATGAATTGAACCCAGTGTCTGCCCTAAGTTGAATAATCTGGAGGGCTATTTCTTTTCACCCTTTTCTTTGCATTTCTTTTTAATTCTCCAACTCCTTCTTTCTCCGATTCTCATTTTCTCCTTTTTATAATCATACCTAAGGACTTCTAAGTACTAACTATTTGTGATGTCCTTGGGTAGATCCCTCCGGCTCTGGCGGATCATAGGATGGTTATTCCTAACCTTAGTCACCTTATAACTCCATGACTAACCTATGTTGCCATAAAACCATTTTCTTGAAAATCTCTCAAAGTGGTTATGATTGAAAAACATTTTGTACCACTGTAAGAGTTTGATCATTTGCAGAAATACTCCCCCTCCACACGTGCTTAAGTGTTTAGACATAAATCTGCACGGTGAGAGAAGAGTGCGCACTTTTGAATTGATCGACTCAAGATAGACAATTCCCCGAGGGACACGGTTACGTTGCATAGTTAAAGAGTTACATTGTCAGCTTTTAGGTGACAACTAGCTCTAATAACTACCTTGAAGGTGTGGACAAACCTCGAAAGGTTGTCAAACCCGTCAAAGTTCATGTCTATCAAGAGCTTATCGAATAGGTACAATTTACTTGGATAAGTCTTTGGAAGACAAATCTTTTCAATGTATGACTGTTCAGATCCCGTCAATTCATGGGTTAAGTCTTTTCACACGACGATTCAATAGCAAATCAACATATTTCTTATCACAATAATTTTCTCCCCCTCAAAAATGGCATATAAATGTTATTTTTGATAACGTTTTGATATTAAATATGACCATTTCGAGTTTTGTGGGAAGATTATCACGAAGAACAATTTTGTGAACAAAGTTTTTAGCAAATACTCCCCCTCAACAAGTAATACTAACTTTTGAGGTTTTGAAAACGTAAGGGGAAGTACTCGTTCTTTTGAGCAAAACTTTGAAAAATGAAAGTTTTGATAAGTTTTACTCAAAAGTAAGAAGCTTTCGCTCCTTTTATAGGATTGTGGCACTGAAGTATACCACAGGGTCCTTTCATTACAAGAACGGGTTGTACACTGTTATGTGTGCACAAGCCATTGTCAATATAAAATCACACATCCAAATTAATATGAAATTGAAAACAGTTTAAGGGGTACCAGGTAGTCCATCAATCTTTCCAGGAATGCGAACAGGGCGTTGATAGCCTGTGAGAGTAATCCTGGGACGACCACCTACAAAGCTCTCCAGAGTTCTGAGCTGGTCCCTTCTGTACAACCTTTCATCTATCTGAGTGATGATCCTCTTAACATCCCTGTCTGTCCTTAGAATTCCATCGCTTTGGAGACCCAATGCCTTCATGTATCTCCTTTAACCGATAAGCTAAGCCGTCCCTAACCTTCTTCAGTGTGTGATCCCCAAACTTATGAAGATCTCTACATGCCATCAAGCAGTTGCGATTTAGTTCACTACGGTAAACTATTCCGAATGGTTTGCTGACGAGAGTGTATTGTGGAAGCTGATTGATGTCAGGAAGTTCTAGCTGAGGTCTGGTGAGGTTGACACGAGTCTGATACGATTCAACAGCAAGTTGTAAATCTTCTACACGTTCCTGGATCACTATGCTTCTTATGAAGATGAGTAGGGACTTGATGTATTCACGTTGAATTTCAGTCGAGAATTGTCTCATTCTTCCCTGTACCTTGGCAAGATACAGATCTTTAATGTCGTTGAGAGAAAAGTTCTGAAAGTCCGCTTCACAGAATTCATAGTCCCTTTCGTCTTGTCTCTTGACCACGATAGTCTTGAGGAAGGTGTAATCCCATTTAGACGAAAGAGTGACATGCTTAACAGCAACGATCCCTTTATCACTGTACACTTCATGTGGAGACTTTCGAACCTGGCAGCTTTTGTAGTAGATTCATCGGCGTTCTGGTCAATGGTGAATCCCGTACATTGCATCAATATCATACCGTTCCACGTTGTTGGAAAACATGTGGGTAGCCTTTTCTTCGATGGCTATGCAGTTGGAGTATATGGTTGCCGGGAACGGAAGTGTAAGTGATGTAGCGTATTTCTTTGAACCATCGCTACCGTGTAGAAGAAATTCCAAATCTTTGTTGAACAAGTAACGAAATGGGATCCTAGGTTGATCTGGTTGGCCAATCGTTGGTAGAGGTTTAGACCAGTCGGTGTAGTATGGAGGGTAGTCTCTTTTGGTGAAGTCGATTTTTGCTTCAGGGTTGAGCCAATCAATGTTGTTAGACATGGCTCGTGCTATATTTTCAAGGTGATATTCAACTTCAATAGCACTTTCCGAGCTGTCTTTGAGTAGTTGAAATGCTTCATTCTTGATTCGTTTCGACTCTGATTTCGTCATCTTCTTCACACGGAACTTCTCTTGTAGAAACTTAGCATGCTCCGACGTACGACCTTCTACCATATCTGGATCATCAGTAAGAGCGGGAGTGGTATCAACAAGTGTAAAGAACCATTCAAACTCGGTGTCATCTTCGTCTAGCCATGAGACGACATCAGCCTTAGGACACTTCTTCTTCTTCTTTGGCCTTGATGAGGATGATGGTTTCTTTGTTGAACCGGGAGAGGTGGGTTGTTGTTGGGGCTCAGGGACTTCCTCATCGTCACCACCAGTATACTCAAAGTGATCACCGGTTTTCTCTGTCTGGGGTGGTAACTCAGAGTCCTGAGGTTTTTCAGTAGAAGAGCGTGGAGGAGATCGTCTTGTTGTTGGAGTCCTTAGGGGTGGTGGTGGCACAGAGGAGGGTTCTCCAGACTTCTTTGGACGTTTAGGTGCGGAGTCCTTATCCGTATCATCGTCATCTCTTGGTCGTTTAGGTTGATCTGCTGATTCCTTTCATGATGATCTGAGTAGATAATCTTGTAGACCTTCAAAATATTTAGCTTCATTCGAAGTAAAAGTTGCAGATCGTTTTGACATTTGCATCACCAATTTAGCAATTAACTCAGTTTCAGAAAGATCAGATTCTTTGGCCATTATATGTTTAACCAATGCGACGATGTTTGGAGTAAGTTGTTTGGAGAATACTTCTCTAGTCACACCAGGGACAGTGTCGAGAAGAAACTTGTGAGTATATTCTCTTGCCGTCTTCTCCAATTCCTTTTGGAAACCTCCTTTGATGAACTTCTGGTTGTTCCCTTTATGTCAACAACTCGTTTATCCCGTCTTGAAGAAGGTTGATTCTGTCAGCGAGTTGATTCAGCTTTTTGTTGGTTACATCCTTCTTCCGTACTTGCTTGACAACTTTAACAATCCTTGTTTTAGTCCGGGATAACCAAGAGTCTGTAGGTTTCTTCACAGATTTGGATGTGGATCTGGTTGTTCCTTTGGATGGTGGAGGTGAAGAGTGAGAAGACGAATCTGATGATGAAGAGTCGTGAGGTGATTCAGGGTCCTTAGGAGGTTCAGAAGTTTCCTCCTTAGAGCGAGTAGGACTGTCAAGAAGATAATCATCATAACTCACTTTGTCATCTTGTCCAGATTTAGCCTTTACTTCAGCCTGAATTCGAGCCTCTTCCTCTGCTTTGGCTTGAGATGCAGCCTCTTCATCAGCCTTTTCTTTCTCAGACTTTTCCTTTTCAGGTTCCTCAAAGTCATAATCAATAGAATCCTCCAGGGTCTTTTGTTGTTGTTGCTCAAGAGTGGTGGCACCAGCTCCCTTATCGGGTTGATTAACCGCATCAGGAGTTGGTGTAGATTGGACACCACCACTTGACCCTCCGGGGCCACGCATTTGTTCCTGTTCAAACTCTTTTGCCTTGTGTTGGAGTCTAATGATTTTGAACTTCTTCCTGTAGTCAGTGTCCAGTGGCTCTTCATCTGAGCTTTCTTCTTCTTGCTCAAGTACGGGAGTCTTCTCTTTGCCTTGGTCAGCTTTTGGACTGGGAGGTTTAGCCACTGTTGGAGTGACATCGGTTGCAGTTTCAGAGTAGGTGACCTCCTCGTCTGATTCGGTTTCATCAGAGCTTTCATCCACTAGCTTTCTTTGTGGTTCAGACTTGGGAATGGGAATAGGAACAGCTTCCTTAGAGGGAACTTTCCTTTTGAGTGGAGGTTTCCTCTTAGGGAACTTTCGTTGACTCTCAGTGCTTGCAACACTTCCTGCACTGCCTCTTCTGGTTTTCCTAGTAGGTGTACCAGAAGACTTGTCATCGAGAAAACCAACTTTGCCTTCATCAACTGCTACCAGATACTTTTTGTATGAGTAAAGCTGTTTGATTTCATCAGAGAGAAGGTGATCCGGTAGCACAACACCTTGTTTCTTTGTTGTTGATTCCTTAAATCTGACTGTTAGAGTAGGTTCATACAACATGTCGTGATTATTGGGGTCAATGATTCTCTTGGGGATATCAGGGTTATACCCAAGTGCTCTTTGGATCAACAGTTTTGTATATCTGATGTAAGGGATCTTTGAGCCAAGCTTTTTGAGGAATGTCATCATGTCGTCCCATATCAGAGCTTCAACTTCGATGTGCTTCGTGTTGACCAAAGCCCAAAAGATTTGCAGTTCCATGAGCTTGGGATGCTCATAGCCACTGTCACGTCCAGAAACAGATTTGGTGATGATGATGTAGAGAGTTCTCCAGGGTTGAGGAATATTCTTAAGATCCACGTATGAATGCTTAGTGATTACTCCTGAAGCTTCATCATAACCAATGTCGATCATGAATTGTAGAACAGTCTCTTCAGTTGCTGTGGCAGTGTATTCGGTTGGCTCGATGACAGGAATGAGGAGAACAACCCTTAAGTCTGCAGGTGTGATGGTGACTTGTTTGTCATTGAGAGTCACTGTCACAACATTTTGTCCTTTGATCTTTTGCATTGTATTCCAGAACTGATGAATGTAGATCTCAGGCACTGTAGCAGAATTTGTGAGCATGTTCTGATAAGGATGATTCTTCAGAATATCCACAGCAATTAAGCAAGAAGACTCTGAGCAGGTGAGAGTATCAAAGTCAATACGAAGGTTGTTCTTTCCAATCTTCATCGGATAACCATTTGGGAAGATATCAGCAACGGTGAGAACATTTGGTGCTTCCACATTCTGCATTTGAGCGTCCATGTTGTGATCTGAAAGATATTTAGCCAAAAGAACCAACATATCGAAAGACATTATGTTAGTCAACAGATGGTTTTATTGTCTAATTATTGAATGTGATATGTCGATGATTGTTTCGAGTCCAATGTCACTTGTTTGTCCAATAGTCCAATGACGTCGTGATAAGTTTCGTGAGTTGATTAACTTTAAGTTTTAAAGTCCATGTTTTCACTTATTTTTCACAACATATTAAAACTTTAAGCTTATTGGTGACATTATTGGTTTCGTGGCGTTATGATTTATTTATTTACAAGTTTGCACGTGTAACAATTCATAATTAAGGTTAAGACTAGGCGTAGGCGTAGAAATGGCAAGCTTATGCGTAAACAGGAGTGGTATACGCGTAAGTATAAGCTTATGAGTAGGTTCTTGACTTACGCGTAAGAAACATTACGCGTAGGAAAAAAGTGCCTTATGCCTAAAGCTTACGCGTAAGCGTATATGGAACCTTACGCGTAAGGCTTACTCGTAAGAGTCAACCTTATGCGTAGAGGTCACTGTTTACGCATATCCTTCACAGGATACGCGTAGTCCCTTATGTAGAACCTTACGCGTAACATTCTACGCGTAAGGTGATCCTTATGCGTAGTTTGCTAGTAACCTTGATTCTGAATTTTCAAACGTAGAAAACCTGAAATAAACTCGTCATAACACAATCATTAACATCTACATTCAATCACCATCAGATCATATCATGAATATTTCATTTAAACAGTTTACGCGAAAAACCATTTATGCGTAAAACTTAAACCCTAAGTTTCAAGAATTACGCCTAAGTAAATTAGCCATAGGAAATGCACCAAACTGATTCTGGGAAGTCTAGGAAGCCTATTAAGTATGTTTATCCAAGTTTTAACATCAAACTCAACATGAATAAAAAATACCCAATTATCAAGAACATAAACCCTAATTTCTAATTAACTAGCAATTAGTGTTTCTGGGTTGATTCTAGACATGGATATGGTTAATTCATCTTATAAACAACTTCACAAAACAACCTTTTTAACCAAAATCGTTCTCATTTGAAAACCCCCGAACTAACGCATGAACCCTAATATTCAAAATCAACCAATTCGTATTTCTGGGTGAGTATTGATGATATAAATGGGATCATAGAGATTAAATAAACGTTTTGACATAACCATTTTAACCAAAAACACTCAACCTCGATTACGTGTTCATACGCTTATGCGTAGAACACAAAACTCACTCAATCTCTTATTTTAACCGTTGGATTTATGAAAGATTCAAAACCATTGTTTGAAACACATTAAGATTAAGAAACCACTTACAAATTTATGATCAAGAACACGGATTAGAGGATTGATTTTTACGCGTAGGATTTGGTTAGGTTGAGTAATAAATGTGAGGAGTAAATGTGTTAGGTGGATTGTTTTATTAAAAAATAACTTTAAGCTTTTTAACAGTTTTAGCCCCTCCACATTTTCCATTTACATCCAATGTCCATAACTTCCATTTTGGTTACCAAACGAAGGATATTTGGAAAGAATTTTGATGAAACTCCCCCTCGACTTAAGAAATAATGAAAGTTTATAAATTTTAGTCTGAGGAGTGTCAGAAAACCAGAAATGTGACCACCATTATTAAAGAAACAACCGGGATAAGATAACATGCAAGTACAAGGTTTAATGAAACTGAAAAATATTTGTTTTCTCCCCCTCAACACTTGATCGAAAAAAACTGAATTTTGAAAGATTAGAGTGTTGACGGAAGATTTGTACTTGTCATGTTAAAATAAATATAGATAGAAGAATATTTTTTTGTTGTTTTATCTGATTTTATAATTTTGTATTTTGTTTTTGAAAAATATTTACAAAAGAGATTTTGGTGTTTGACTGGTTTTAAGAATGTTTTAAGAGTTCATCCAGTTCCTCTTGAGTCAAACACCGCATACCAATCAGGTGGACCAACTCATTAAACCTAGCAGGAGCTAAGGCTTTGGTGAGGAGATCTGCCAATTGGTATTCTGTACCCACAAAGTATAATTCAACTGTACCCTGTTCCACGTGGTCCTTGATGAAATGATATCGAAGATCGATGTGCTTTGATTTCGAACGTTGTACTGAGTTTCACGAGATCGCAATAGCACTCCGATTGTCGCAGTACATCGGGATTCTGTCAAATACATAACCATAGTCTTTGAGTTGTGTTCTCATCCAAATGACTTGAGCACAACACGCCGACATGGCTACATATTCTGCTTCTGTTGAGGAGAGCGATGTACAATCCTACTTCTTCAATTGCCATGACACCAGTTTATCACCAAGAAATTGTAATGCTCCTGAAGTACTTTTCCGTAAATCTAAGCATCATGCGTGATCAGCATCTGAAAATGCTATTAGTTCAAAACCAGAATCCTTCGGATACCAGATCCCAAATTTAATGGTTCCCTTGATGTATCGGAGGATTCTTTTAGCCTCAGAGAGGTGGGTTTTAGTTGGTCTCGACTGATAACGGGAGCAAAGATATACAGCAAAAACAATATCAGGCCTGCTAGCTGTTAGATACATGAGAGACCCAATAATACTACGGTATTTGGTAGGGTCCACCAATTTCCCATGTAAATCAGCATCTAGCTTCTTGGTATGAGCCATTGGTGTGGCATAGGTGTCACTGTTTTGCATTCCAAATTTGTTTAACAATTCAAGGGCATATTTGGACTGACTCAAGAAAATACCACGGGGTGATTGATGAACTTGCATTCCTAGAAAGAATGTGAGTTCACCCATCATTGACATTTCAAAATGTTTTGTCATTAATTTTGCAAAAGCATTTGAGTATTTTAAGTGTGTTGACCCAAAAATGATGTCATCCACATAGATTTGAACGATTAAGATGTGAGTCCCGTGATATTGTATGAAAAGTGTAGGATCGACCGAACCTTTGGTGAATTTATTGGCAATGAGGAAGGATGATAACTTATCGTACCACGCCCGAGGAGCTTGTTTGAGACCATACAGAGCTTTGTTCAGTTTGCAGACATGGTTCGGGAACTCAGGATCAACGAATCCTTCTGGCTGGCTGACATAAACCGTTTCTTTCAGTTGCCCATTTAGAAAACAGTTTTGACGTCCATCTGAAAGACCGTTATGTTCATATGAGCCGCGAACGCGAGAAAATCCGAACAGCCTCAAGATGAGCAACCGGAGCAAATGATTCTTCAAAGCCAATACCCTCTTCCTGTCTATAACCCTTAGCCACCAGACGCGACTTATTTCTGATTACGTTCCCTTCAGCATCCAATTTGTTCTTCCAAATCCATTTTAGACCAATGACGTAGACCCCTGTTGGTCTTTCAACCAGTTCCCATACTTCAAGACGTTTGAATTGGTTGAGTTCTTCTTGCATGGATTCAATCCAGTTGTCTTTTGTCATTGCGTCTTTAATGTTTTTAGGCTCAGATTGGCAGACAGTGAGAGCATAAATGCAATGTTCACCATCTATGTGAAGACGTTGTCTTGTAATGACTGGTTGATTCAGGTTGCCAATAATATTCTCTAGAGGATGGTCTTTTGTCCAACGATGTGTAGAGGGTGGATGTTGGTATACATTGTGCAGATTTTGAGGATTCAAATGGTTTGTTGATGATTCCGCGACATCAGGTGCAGCAGTTTCATTGGTAAACGGGTTAAAGAACGCATTTGGATCAAAATCTGCAGGTGGGGGTACTTCATTAAGAACATCAGCAGCTGGTTCAGCGTCATTGGAAGCAGTTTGTTCAACTGTTGTTGTAGAGTCAACTGGTGGTGCTTCTTCAACAATAGTTGTTGTAGCAGGTGTATCAGGTATAAGAGTGTGATCAGGTTGAGCAGCGGAAACAGCGGATACACTTGGAGCACGTTCATCAATGTCATCACTAAACAGCGGAGCAAATAACGTTTCCATTTGTTGACGAGTAAGCTGGGGGCTTAGTTCAGCTGATGATGGGGTTTGAGGGAAGTTTAAACGGTTGTGACCGGGTTCCAAGCTGTTATGCTCAGAAGCCATTTCTGTAAGATCATCAAAATTAGCATGAATCGTTTCCATAACCTGCTTTGTACGACGATTCCAGATCCGGTAACCTTTAGAATTCTTACAATATCCAATAAAGACTCCAATGTCAGCTTTGGCTTTGAGCTTTCCAAAGTCATCACGATCATTATTTGGGTAGCAAAGGGATCCAAATACATGAAAGTGTTTGAGATTCGGTTTATGGTTGTGGATAAGCTCAAAAGGTGTTTTGTTGTGGCGTTTAGTAATCATTGAACGATTTTGAGTATAGCATGCAGTTGATACAGCTTCTGCCCACAAGTGATCTGGAAGTTTAGCATTGATTAACATTGTTCTTGCAGCTTCTACTAACGTACGGTTTCGTCTTTCAACAACTCCGTTTTGTTCTGGTGTACGTGCAATAGATGTCTGATGCTCAATTCCCACTTTCTCATAAAATTCTCGAAGAGTGTGGTTTACAAATTCAGTTCCTTTGTCTGTTCTGATTTGGAGGATGGTGTTCCGGAGTTGAACTTGAATTTTTGTGAGAAAGGTGATGATCATCTGTGGAGCTTGATCTTTACTTCGAAGAAAGTAGACCCAAGTCCATCGTGAGTAGTCATCTACAATTACCAAGATGTAGCGTTTGCCATTAATCGTTTGCACACGCATCGGGCCACACAAATCCATGTGAAGAAGATGAAGCACATGTTGAGAGTTGTGTTCCACCTTTGAAGGAAAATGAGCATGAGTGCTTTTCCCTTGTTCACAAGATGAGCATAGGTGATCTTTGGAATATCGGAATCTCGGGAGACCTTCAACAAGTTTGTGTCGAGCAAGGTTGGTGATGGTTTGAAAGTTTAAATGTGAGAGACGACGGTGCCATAGCCAGGATTTTGTTGATGTTGCCTTTGAAAGTAGACAGATGGGAGATAAAGCAACCATGTCTTGCATTGAGATTATATATAGACTAGAATTGCGAGAGTCAGACATTAGATCGTTTCCTTGTAGATCACGAATGAAACAAGTTTTCTCCCGAAAAGCAACTTCCAAATATCCATCACAGAATTGACCAACTGAAAAGAGATTGTGACCGAGGCCTTCCACATAATAAACCCTGCTAATTTCGATATTGCCATTGATATAATCTCCGTAGCCCATGATAGCTGCGAAGTGATCATTCCCGAATCTGACAGTGCCAATGAACTTTGCAATAAAGTTTGATAACAGTTTAAGATTGCTTGTCATGTGTCGGGAACATCCGCTATCAACAATCCAAAGGATGATCTGTATCACCTGCATTACACACAGATGACACAGATGGAATAGAAGTAGATGTGGAACCCGAAGTGTTAGAGGGTTCCGAAGCAGTTATAGTAGAAATACACACATCAATGATTTTAGGCATCCATTTAAATCCTAGTGTGTTATGTATCCATTTCTGCCATCTCCAACTAGTCTTAGCTTTAGTCTTAGTGAATGCACTAGGTGGTACAACATTCCTTGGAGGTGATACTGGAACTACAGGGACATCAATGCGTTTCTTAGAATCTAAGGAGGGCAGTTTACCAAGCACGGACTTAGAAGCATTAGTGGGCCTAGAGGTATTCCGATTCTTAGGATTCCTTAAACGAGATAAGATAGCTCTAGCAACACATTTGTCATGACAATCAGAAAGCAAACTTTTACGACAAATAACACAAGAAGCATCAGACTGAATATCAAAAGTACTTAAAGGTTTAGCATTCGTTACAAGACTTTTTCCATTACATTTGTCAGACGCAATATCTAAAGTGAGTGCAACTTGAGTCTTATTCAAAGTCCTAGGGTGTTCTTCTACTTCAGCATTCTTTATTGTTCTTTTCTTAGGTCGCAACTTCCTATTCTTCCTTGTATTGCTCCTAGGCTGTGAAGTGCAGACGTTTGGAAAATAGGCAACTATTCTTGTTTCAGTAGAGGGAAGCACATTAGTATCTTGTGTTTTGTCAGTAGGCAATCTGGGTTCACGTTTGCTAAGTGTTACAGGTGCAATTTTCTTAATGATGCTAGGCTGAACTTGTTCATACTTTCCTAACATTTCCCTTAACTTAATGATAGTGTGTACCAAATCTTGATTTTCAGAACGAAGATTTCCAGAAAAATTCATGACTTCGTTAGTGTGTGCAAGATAATGATCAAGTTCATTTGATGCTTCATTACAAGTCTGTTTTAGTAAATTCAATATGACACCATATTCTTTTTTAACTTTTTCAAGTTCTTGTTCATATTTTGAGATTATTTCAAAGACATGTTTTGATCATCCAGTTGCTCAATTTTAGGATTAAACGTTTTTTATTTCAACTGGTGGATTTTGTTTTGCAAAGCAAGTTCACGATTTTGACAATCTTTTTGACACCATTGAAGACGACGTTTTGAATTTGAAATTTCGTTTAACAGTCGTTCATTTTCAGCTTTTAAAGACTCTATCTGGTGCACATTATCAATATTCACAACAATATCAACATAATCAACAGAATCAGCAGAGATATGATCAGATGCATATGCAACAGATTGTAATACAACAAGATTATTGATATCAGCACTGATAACATCTTCCAAGAGTCGATCAACATCTTTTCTCAACAATATCTTTTTACGTTTAGTATTTGAAATCGATGTTTCTGTTTTCTCGAAAACTGTTTTCATGAGACCGAGTTCCTTGTGAAAATCCCTTTCCCAATATAGTGCACAAGTTTTCAAATTTTTGACATGTGGTAAAAGTCTTTTTCTGAAAATGCTCAACTTTTATTTCAGAATGAAATTCAATCTCACGTTCCAAAATTTTGAGGTCAGATAAGAAAGTTTCAAAGTATTTTATAACGCGACAACTTTCGGCTTTTGTTTTAACTTCACTAAGTGAAGGTAAAGGACCATTAATTTGTGCACCATTGTGTTTGGGACTAACTTCAGAAACTGGTGTGATAACAAAAGGTTTGTTAGAGGTATCTTGTTGTGTGACAAAAGTTACGGCTTTTGAATAGTTAAATGGTTTGTTATAAACGACATTTTCCATTTTTGACCGAATCTCGTCATCTGCATATAATTCCTCCATACGATTATATTCAACAACAGTCATAATTGAATAATCAATTCTATGTTCTGCACTGTAAACTTCAGGATTTGGTTTGAATGCTCTGTTAGAAAACTTAGGTTTGTAATCAGCAAGAATTGGTCCATATTCATTTGGATTTAGTTTAAAAGTAAACTTTTGAATAGTTGTGATTGACTCACCATGTTTATAAACAACATTTCGAAACTCTTTGATTTTGTGTTGTAAGTCGACAATTTCATCAAGATAGTTATCTATTCGTTTCGTGGAATGCTGTTTGTACTCAGAGAACTGTTTTTGACAAGTTAACAACTCAGCCTTGGCTTTTTGAGTGTCCAAAGTAAGAGCGTTAAGTTGTTGTTTATGTTCATGTTTCAGTTGTTCTATTTGGGACAACAAAGCATTCTTTGAAGCGGCTAGATCACGTATCTGTCGTTCTAATGATTTTTCGTTTTGATGAGATTTAGCAAAAGCGACTTCAAAAACTTTTTCACGTTTTTCTTGAGTTTTAAAAAAATTGATTTGTCGAATTAAGCATTCATTATCCCTAATTAACAGTGCATTTTTTTTCTTTTAATTTCGTGCAAATTTCCAACCGAGAGTGTTGGTCTTTAATTAAGGTCAGGAGCTCAATTTCTCTATTAGACAGAAGCTCATCTTGTTCAACGTGAGTCTCATCATGATCATTATTTAGATCCTCAAATATAACCACGGAGTCAACTTGATTATCAATATTAACCATAAGGTTATCTTGATCATCAAATATAACTACGGGATCTATTTGATAATCATCGGAATGAGATGTGGATGGCTCATATTGAACACTCTGATCCTTGTCAGATGGAGAAATTGGCGGAGATATCAAATCAGGGATGAGTATATGTTGTTCCGGTACCTGAGACAAGCCATCAGTGTCATACACTGGGCCTGTGTCACTCATGTGTAGAGCTTGCATTTGTGCCATCAACATCACTGCTGCATTAGCCTGCAAGTCCTCCATATCATCATCAGAATATGCATCTGCCATAAAGCTCTGTTCCTTGTTGGTAAGAGTTCCACCAGCTTCATCCTTAAGAGCCAAGAGCAATGCCTCTTTGTGATAAGCACTGCCTCTTGTCCTTGGCTTAGGACATGCATTAGCCAGGTGACCCTTCTCATTGCAGTTATAACAACGAAGACCATTAACCCCATTCTGAGCATTCCCCTGTTCAACCACTTGACCCCTTTGTTGTTGCGGAGCACCCATGTTATTCCTTCCAATAGCATTAAATCCTTGACCACCTCCCATCTGACGACCATAACCACGGTTCTGAACTTCAACGCGTCCATTGTTCACAACAGCTTGATTCCTTGTGTTGGATGAGGAACGAATGCGATTGTTGGATTTGTTTGTATACCGACCGAAGGCTTTAGCAATCATAACAAATCCTTGTTGTAATTCATCGAAAGCATCAGAGTCCTCATCAGCTTCACTGTAAAGTGCTTGAGCATTGTTGTTGTTGTATGGAACCAATTGAATTTGTTGAGGTTGTTGCTGTGACTGATCATATGGTGTAATGGTTGCAGTTGGTTGAGGAGCGGGTTGAGGAGCTGTTTGAGGAGGAAGATTAGTTTGAGCCCACAAAGCATGTTGTTGATTATCAGGAATTGACTGTGAAGTCGGGAGTCCACAGATAGTCCTTTCTTTGTCAACTTCTTTTTGGTGAGGCTTCAAATAGTCGTACAACAATCCGTATGTAGCATGATGAAGGTTCTTAGCTTGACGGAGAAAAATGACATACTTCTCCCATTCCGGACCAAGACTACTTAGGAACTTAGTGTTGACAGCAATTCGAGGCATGATGATGTTGTGTTTGTCCAAATCATTAATGATGTCTGAAAAGCGATGATGATATGACTCTAATGTCTCTCCTGGTTCAATCATGAAGTGTTCATAGGCCAAGTAGATTTTGCATTCCATGTCTTCCTGATTGAGTGTTGTGCCTTCCATTAGAAGATGAATATGTTCACACATTCCTTTAGCTGTCTTTTGAGCATCAACACTTCGAAGGATCGGATTGGGTAGTCCCAAAAGGATGTATTGCATTGCTAGTTCATCGGCTTCAAAATGTAGAAGTTCATCACCAGTGAGGTCTGAGATAGTTGCAATGTTGGTGACAGCATCTCTTGGTGGATTGGTATCTGGATCTGCGGGTGTAATAACAGTAGGCATCTGAAATGGACCTTCCATAATGACCTTCTTTAAGAACTTTCCATGTGGCTTCTTTAGATCACAAAACCTAAAGAACCTTATCACCCATTGATCATAATTACCGAGAGTGAGCATTGGAGGTCTATCAAGTGAGCCAGCTTCATGAATTGATTGTTGGCTACTTAAGGCTTCACACATCTTGCCAAACCATGTTGGTTCCTTCATAGTACTCCTGGATGGATGTTGATTGTAGAAGTTTGTGTAAGGTTGTACTTGAAGTCTTGGTGGTGGTTGAACCATTTGTGGTGGTGGAATTGCTCGAAGTTGTGGAGTATGTTGTTGATTAAATTGTTGTTGATAAATTTGTTGTTGATGATTAAATTGTTGATGTTGTGGACTTAGTTGTTGTTGATGATAAGTGTAAGGAAAATAGTTAGAGTATGGTGGTTGTGACATGTTGAAAACTTGTGTTGTTAAATGGATCTTTGTAGTCGAATGAACCATTGTTGATGAAGTATCCTTAGGCGTAGAAATCACAGAAAAGCAAATTACCACTTATGCGTAAAAACACCAAAGATACGCGTAACAGCAATAGTTACGCGTAGGATTAGCTTACGCGTAAGAAATGAGAAAACACTAAAGTTATGCGTAAACAGAAAGTTAAGCGTAGAAAACTTAGGCGTAGGATTACCTTATGCGTAAGACAGAGCTTAGGCGTAAGAAGAATCTTATGCGTAATGAGTTCTACGCGTAAGCTTAAGCTTATGCGTAAATTTAGGGTTTTACCCAAAAGATCTTTTACACTATCACAGTGCAAAAGATATCCAAATTCGAAGTGTTTTCAGGCTTATCCAAGCAAGAAAACACTGAGTAATCCACGAAACTGAAGATCAAACCAAGGAAAAATTACGCGTAAGATTAGGGTTTTACTTACGCGTAGAAATTAGCCAAAAGTGATTTCTGCCAACTGATGTTTCCAAACCAGATTTTTGTGATGAAAATAGCTTCAATATCACCAAAATAACACAAAAGTGTGAAACTTGATAATCCAAAGCTTTAAAACACGTTATGCGTAGAACTACTACCACGTACAAAACCAAGTTTAAAAACAATGATCCACACGTAGAGTTTGAAACTTTTTGCCAAAAACAGATATTTTAACACCTAAAAATGTTGAAAGGACAAGAATCTTGGATCAAAAAGTGTAAAAAATCAGTTTTTAAGCGTGACCAAGTTTGAAGCTCGTTTACGCGTAAGACCAAAACTTCAAAAACAAAATATGTTCACCCAACTATTTGGCGACTGATACCACTGTTAGGTCACCATATTAGTAACACAAGCATCAATAGAAGAAATAGGGAAGAGATGATCGGATGAACACTACCAAACACACACGTATGAATAATATAGAAAAGTTATTCGTAGGTGTAATGATAAGATGAACAACCAACCCTCAAGTGAGGGTATTACAAAGGTATTTATAGGAGAGGGAGCTAGGGCAACACTCCTAGTCCCTTCCTTTTCTTATTGGACTTGGGACAAGGCTTATGGGCCTTCTACATAAGCCTTAGCTTAATAACTAACATAAAGGCCATATTAAGCTAACTATTACATATGAATCACTAACACTTGAAATATGGTTTAGGAGTGATTCCAACACCTTAGATACAATGTATCTAATAGGTGCAATGCATCTAGTCAAATGGATATGGGTCAATACCATGGGTTATGGATATGCTCCATGAGTTGTAGTTTTTACCCATTATAATACATACTAGTTATGTATATATTTGCCTAATATGTAAACACTAGTTGTTGTACATATGTATTTAAATCATAAAATCACTTTTACTTGTTTTAGTGTTTTATGTGAAAGCATAAGTGTGTTAGAAAACTATTGGCTCAAACCATTTACGTATTTTATTTGTTTCGTTAAAATGATTTTACGTTTTTTATCAACAAAACATTAGAAGATCGTAAAATATAAATAAACATTTTTACGGCTTATTTGTATTAACATATATATATATATATACACGTATATATATATATATACATGTATATATATATACATGTATATATATATATATATGTATATATATATATATACATGTATATATATATATATACATGTACATATATATATATATATATATATATATATATATATATATATATACATGTATATATATATATATACATGTATATATATATACATGTATATATATATATGTATATATATATACATGTATATATATATATATATATATATATATATATATATATATATATATATATATATATATACTCCCTTATAAAACACCAATATCACTAACCAAAACCCAAACCTCCATTTTAAGATTCAGCCACCCATACCAAAATCCGAACCTAAATTTACACACGTCCAAACCAATATCCGACCCTAAAAAAATTCCAAACCTAGAAACACAACCGAAGCACACCCACATATATAAACCATTTTTCTCTATCTCATAAAAAACACACACAAAACCACTCAATATTTATTTTTTTCCCTTCTCATCTTCACACAAATATCCCACACGCACCATTACCTGCATCCACTGGCCAACGACCACGCACCACCATCATACCACCTAGCAGTTGACGAATGACCAGCCTACCACCGAACAGCCGACCACCCACCACGCACCATCAATATAGGTTTTTCTTTTTCTTAGTTTTATTTATTTATTTATTTTAAATCAATATGAAATCGCATGTTTGAAGATCTTTTCATTTAGATCTAAATTGTGAGTATGTATTTCTTTTTATTTTGTTAAGCTACGAAAATATACTCTTGCCGCCGGCGAAATATGCTCTTGCCACCATCGCCAAATACTTGAGGTTTTTTGAAGTTTAGTAATGTTTTTTTTAATTTTATTATATTTTTTTGGTATTTATATAGATCAATATGTTTTTGGATGTTTTTAGTTTTTTATTAATTCATATCTAAGTTTTTATAGTATGTTTCTTCTTTTTAGGTACCAGACAAATACTCCAGTCGCCGCCCTAATCTGCCGCCTCCGCTGTCTGGGAAATTGTGTTTTAAGGTTGGTTTATGGGGTGTATCTTTTGTTTTGTGTATTTTGACGGTGATATCGTATGTTTTATGTCTTTGAGAGTAGATCTCAGTTTATTGAGGTCTTTAATCTAATGGGTTTGTTTTTAGATCTGAAAAGATCTTAGTGTTTTTTAATCGGGTTTTTTCTTCTGGTAAACAAAAAAAATGGTCCATTATATTTCAAGGCCACTTATGTTTGTGATTATTATTTTCGTGACAGATAATGTTTCTTTGATGTCCATACAGGTGTTTGAGGTCATTGATATCAGGTAGTTTGATTATGTTGCTGCATAAATGACAAACATTATTTTAAGTTCAAGGCTTTTTACAACATTTTAAATCTGAAGGAGCATTATTTTTTAAGGATTTAATGTTGTAGTTTTATTGTTTTTTTTCCTTTGAACTGTCATGCATTTTTACCTATCGTGGTACTTGTGGACCATTAAATCAATGTCTCAAAAGTGCTTGGTTGATCTTAAATCTTTCACTGCTTTTAAAAAACTCTAAGCTAGACAATGTCTCGAGACTTGGGACTACAATTATAGGTATTAAATATCAATTGCTTTGAGAAGGGTGACTATGGAGAAGGGTGGACTGTTAAGTCCCCAAGACAAATTCATAATACTTTAAATTTTATATATAAGTAAAAGGACATGACATTCAAAAGGATATTGATATTACAAGATTTTTGGGAAGTGCAATGCAAAAAAGGTATTACAATATTAACCAATGTAGCTTAAAACTGAGAAACAAAATGTGACATACTATTTCCTCACAAATCAAAGCTATATTAAAATTGTTTTAAGACATACTATATTAAAATTGGTCCATGTGAGGAGATATGCTTGATGCCTAAACTTGGGATTGGTTCATAACCTTGAAACATAATATGAATTTAATTGATGAAGACTAATCACTTAGTATATAATAAAGAAATTAAAGTTAATTTTGGATAATGTAAAAGCATGCTATTTTTTTTTGAACGATAAAAGCATGCTAATTAAACTCTTACCAAATTGGATTCTTTTTTGAATGATAACAAATTAAATTCTAGCTTTTTTTTTAAGCGATAAAAGCATGCTAATTAAACTATTGCCAAATTGGATTCTTTTTTGAACGATAACAAATTAAATCTCATATTTGTCATAGATCTAAATAATCAATCTTAGCTATCCATTTTTCATCAAGATTAATAAAAACTATTTTCTCGCTTTTTTTTCTAAATAATCATATCTTGCAAACGGTAAATCTTCAAGCTACAAAACATATACCATCGAGACGAGAATTAAATTATCTTTTTATAGATATACACTTTTATATAGTTTTGATATTTTTTTTTCAAAATTTCTGACTAAAAAGTTTACATGTGATTTCTAAAAAGCACATATGATTCATTTTGATAAAGTTGTGTTAGCAAATATACTTTGCACAAATTTACAAAAAAATGAAAGTAAACAAACACATACGAGTCAACACAAACAAAAAAACACCAGTAAAAGGATTCTTTGAGAACTATACACCGCAACACCAAAAATAAACAAACACAAAAAATCGACGTAACCGAAAATGACACACGTATCTGGATTCTGTTGAACACTATGCCGCAAGGCGCGGGTAGTCGGCTATATATATATATTAAAGTTTTAATTGAAAACTGCAACTTAAAACGAAGCTATCAGAAAATCAATGCAACCATGTGATCAGAAATCATTACAATTTAAAACAATATTACCGGAAAATGATTCCTGATATAAACAATATGTTGAAAATAATATTCGCCGTCAAAATTTGGTCAAAAATAGATACAACTACCGCCAGGCACAACTACTCGGCTAGATACTATTGCCGCTATACGTGGGTACTAGGCTAAAAACCGTTGCCGGTAGGCGCGGGTACTCGACTAAAAACCGTTGCCGGTAGGCGCGAGTACTCAGCAAGTATACACAAATACATATTTATATATATACATACATACACACACACACACATATATATATATATATATATATATATATATATATATATATATATATATATATATATATATACATGTTAGCCTTAATTGTTTTATTAGAAGTGATGGT
This sequence comes from Chrysanthemum seticuspe, assembly GCA_019973895.1. Lineage (NCBI taxonomy): Eukaryota > Viridiplantae > Streptophyta > Magnoliopsida > Asterales > Asteraceae > Chrysanthemum > Chrysanthemum seticuspe. The sequence continues at coordinate 238,536,935 of BPTQ01000007.1, read as the reverse complement.
CATTCACGTTTAGGAACTTTGTATCGTGTGTTAGATATCGTGATAGAATAGTCAACGGGCTCGTGGACTGGGCTAAGCTAATTGGTTAAATGTTAAGGTATGCTAAGCCGTGTATAAGCTTAAGCATCCCAAGCCCAATCCAAGTCCAAACCGAGCCCATACAAACCCTTTTAGGGTATTTCTATCTTGTACTATAAATACCCCTCAAATGGTCATTTGAGGGGTGTGCTTGAGTGTGTGTGTGTGTGTGTTTTCCTTTGAAGCAATATAACATCTTATTGTTTTCATCTTTCTTCTCTCTACCTCTCTAAACACATACGCCTAACATTTCTTGTCACCACCTCTCATCTTAATCTTTCCTTCTTTGTTTTACGCATATGTTTGTGTTTGGGTTTCACGAGTTCTACGCATAACTTTGGTTAACGTGGGTACTTTGTGATAAGGTTGATATATCGTAGTGGTCCTACAATTGGTATCAATCGCCTAACAATGGTTTAGGAGTGTTTGTGTTTGTTTTGAAGTTTTGGTAAGATACGCATTAAGCTCACGTTTTACATCTTTGATACGCACAAAGCTTTAATTTTTGCACTTAAAAATTCAAGATTCTTGTGGTTTAAGGTTTATTTGGTGCTAAAGTTTCAGTTTTTTGCAAAAAGTTTGAAGCTTTACACGTTTTGGTTAACTTTTAAACTCGTTTTTTGGTTCATTGGTTATTTCTACTCGTAACTTTTCTAAGCACTTTGGGTGAAAAAGGTCAACATTTTTGGGTTATTCGAGTGTTTTTAAGGATATCTATGCAAAAGAAATCATTTGAATCGTTGGAAATTTCTTACGAGTAGAAGTCAAAAAGTCAAAACCCTAGTTTTCTACTCATAACTTTTTGGTGAAGTTTCTTCGAGCTATAACGGTGACTCAGTGCTTCCCTCACTTGGATAAGTTTGTGGAACACTTCGACTTTTGGATATCTTTTACACTGTGATAGTGTAAAGGATTTTTGGATTCTACGCGTAAGCCATTCCTACGCGTAAGCTATTCCTACGCGTAAGCACTCTTGCTACGCGTAAGTTGGGTTCTACGCATAAGAATTTCCTACGCCTAAGGATTCCTACGCCTAAGCATCCTACGCCTAAGATCCTACGCCTAACATCCTACGCATAAGATCCTACGCCTAAGATCTTACGCCTAAGCCTCGTCTACTCGTAACTTCGTGTTTCTACGCCTAAGCTCTTCATTAAAAAAAAAAAAAAAAAAAAAAAAAAAAAAAAAAAAAAAGACTAAACGTTCAATTTTTACGCGAGATTCAAATTTTGGTCAAAAATTCAAATTTTTGGGCCTAAATTCAAATTTTTCTGGTCAAATTTGGCGTCAAAATTGTCATAACTCAAATTTTTCATACGACCTTAGAATTGATTTTTATAGTGAATTTCAAATTTTGGGCGAAAATTTTTTAAGAACCAAGGTTACGAGTACGACTTTCAGAAACACCTCAACCAAGCTTAATCTTCATCAACCACAACTCCTTTATCGTTGAATCGATCCTACATCAACTTTATCAGATCATACCTTCATCAATGGCAACTCAACAAGACATTCATGCAGCCGGTGCCGAAAACCGACCTCCTATGTTGGCAAAATGTGGTTATCTTCAATGGACAAGTCGAATGCTCCGCTACATCAAGACCAAACCTAATGGCAAACTCATGATTAAATCCATTCAGGATGGACCCTTCCAGCCTCGACAAGTTCATGTACCTGGAAATGCAGATGCAACACCTCCCATCCCACCATCCTCTCATCTTCAAACTGAATCAGAATACACTGAAGAGGATCAGAAACAAGTCGATGCAGATGACATGGCAATTCATATTGTCCAAATGGGTTTACCAATAGACATTTTTGCTGCTGTAGACAGTTGTGAAACTGCTTTCGATATGTGGGAACGTGTTAGACGACTATGTTATGGAACAGAAATTGGTAAACAAGACATGGAGAACAAGCTGCTAACTGAATGGGAGAAGTTTACATCTACACCAGGAGAATCCATTAAATCCTACTATGGAAGGTTTTGCACTTTGATGAATGAGCTTATCAGAAACAAGTTGGCACCCAGAACAATCGTTCAAAACATCAAGTTCCTGAATAATCTTCCAGAAGAATGGGGACGATATGTCACTATTGTCAACCAAACAAAAGACTTACATCAGGTGAACTTTGATCAACTAAACGATTTTCTGAAACAAAACCAAGCTGAAGCGAATGAAGTCAGGAAAGAAAGATTGGCAAAGAATCATGACCCATTGGCACTTATTGCTAAGACTCAAACTACAGTGAATACACAACAACAAGCTTCATCATCTTCCAACAACAACAACTTGCAGCAATACATTCCACAACCACAACAACAATTCTATCCAGATCAACAATACCAGGAACAAGGAATCACTGATCCTGAAACTGACCCAGAAGCGACCTTGCAACAGATATTTTCTTTATTGGATAAAGCAGTTAACAGTCGCATCGGTAATCATGCGGTTCCGTATCAGGGTAATCAGTCGGGTCAGCATGTTGGAAATCAGATTGGACAGAATGTTGGGAATAGAGCAGTGGGTAATCAGAATGGCAACGTTGCAGCTCCAGTCGTTGGGAATTATGGAAATGTGAATCAGGGTAATCAGATTAAGTGTTATAACTATCAAGGAGTGGGTCACATGGCAAGGAATTGTCCTACCAAGCCGAAAAAGAAGGATTTTGCGTACCTTCAGAAAGCTATGCTGTTAGCACAAAAGGCAGAATCTGGAATGCAGTTGAGTGCTGAGGAACATGACTTTTTCGCTATTATGGATGATTTGGAAGACCGAGAGGACATCAATACAAACTGCGTCTTCATGGAAAATCTTCAGGAGACTAAGTACGACACTGACTCTGACGCACCTCCTGTCTATGACGCAAATGCAGTATCTAAGGTACCAATCATTGATCCATGCTATAACAATGTCATATTTGATGTGTTTACTCATGACGAACAGCATTCTGTGACGCCAACACCTACTTATGATACATACCTGGACAATCCGAGTTGTAGCAATACTAACTCTGAAACTCCAGATGTGGATCCTAGTGGAGGCTGTGTGGCACAAAATACTGAGACTGATGAGGAAACACGTGCTTATGTTGAATCATTAATCAATCAATGTGGCATTGAAGTTGTGAAAGTTAGAACGGTCAATCGCGAAGTTAAGGCCGCGAATAAGAAATTGACCGCTGAGCTTGAGAGTTACAAGGAGCACGCCAAAGCCTATGAATTTCATACAAACAAAATTTCTGAATTAGAAATTGGTTATCGAGATTCTGTTTTAAGAGAAAAACAATTGCAACTCAAGTATGACACACTTGATGTGAATTTGAACTTGAAAATAAAATCTTTAAACAAGGAAATTTCTGATCTTAAAAACCATCTTTCTAAACAACAAGCAACTTATTCTGATCTTGAAAAAGAGAAGAAGCAGTTGATTGCTGATTTTTCAAAACGAGAAGATTCTCTTCTTGATGAAATTCTTGATAAAAATGAGATGATCAAAAAGTTGGAAAATTTGCTTGTTACAACGGGTCATTCAGCCAAATCAACTAATATGCGGATTAATCAAGTAAATCCGTATTTTCATATGTGACAACTCGTATTTTCAGGTCATATTTCAAAACATTATTCATGCTTCATCATTTATCGTTTATCGTAAACTAGGTTTACGAGTATCAAATTCACGTAACCGTAATGGTTTAGCTGTGAATTCATGATCATATCATCGAGGACATTTCATATAGACTAAGTTTAGTCTACATTTCATTAACATCATTTCATATCAATATTATGCATGGGTTTGCATTTTTCATTAAACGTATATTCTCATATTAAATAAACGTTATCGCGTGATTAATTATTTTGAACAATTGATCCGTTACTTCCAAAAATTATCCCGATATATTTTTATACTCATATTAAGTTATAAAAATAATATTATGAGTTTACCCAGTGTTTTAAATTTATTTTGTATATAAATTGTAAAATTTATATAATTACGACGGTTTTCTTAAATTCCACACGATTATTATTATTTCACTCAAATTTTGCAAGAAATGTATTTTTATAATTTTTATGACCTAAATATATTTTATCTTGACCCGTGAAAATTTATTTTTATCTAACGCTACCCTAAATATTCAAATGTGACTACAACTTATCATTTAACTTCAAGTAACTTGCACTTATTACACTTATACATGTAAATGCTATTCAAAAACAAAACTCATTTCTTTTTTTATCAAGAATGTCGACCACCCCATGGTGAGTCATTTGGGGTGAGTCACTTGTCTTGCAAATATCTCAAGTATTTGTGTATTATACTTTATCCAAATTCACTTCACTTCATTTTGAAAGTAAAAGATCAAAACTATCTTTCCTCTCTTCCTCTCCAAAAACAGGCCAACCAAGATCAAAGAAGGAAGCATCATCAAAATTTTCAAGACAAGGTTTTAACACTAGTATCACTCTTTGTATAGGTTTTGAAATAAAAACCTAGGGTGATTAGGAAAAATCCATTGTTCTCATAAACCTCATCAATCACTAGTAAGCATTCATTATCATCATAATATTTCATATTCATTGTTATGGTCATTTCATTTTTATTTGAGAAAACATGCAAGTTATGTGATGTTTATACCACTTTTTAAGGTTTTTAAGTGTTAAATATATATAATCCATCCTATAATTATTCCTTGTTATATATTAGTTTTGGTGATGTCTAGGAAACCATGACACCCTAAGAAGGTGTATGGTAGGATTAGAATAGCTTCGGAGTTGTTTTGAATGGGTTAGAATAGGTTTGGCGCGAGAAAAACTCATTTCGACAAGTTTGCAAAAGGTTCTGTCCTTATTTTCAAAATCTGGAAAATCCGACAGTAGGTAAAAAAATTTGGCCTAGATATTTAGAAAATATACTTTAAAACGAAACCGTGGCCGCTTGAACGGATTAAAACGGAGCTATAACGAAGAAGTTATGAATTTTTCAAGTTGACGACGAAAAATATAATTTTCTGGAATTTCAGCAAACATTGTTTATTTTGTACGAGTCAAAAAGGAAGCTTGGGCGTTGTAAATTATGTCGACTTGTCAAAAATATGTTAGTATACTTTGATACAAAGCTAAGGACCTTTAAAACGTAGAAAACGGATTTGTAACGATTAAATTACAAGCGATAAACCAAGTTGCCGTAACTTTATTCTATTAGCAAAATTAATCTATTTTCTATTAAACACATACTACGGCAACGAGGGACCATGTTGAAGGTTGTTTTTAACATTGATTTAGAACTTTTTATAAAGTGATGTCTTCTAGTAAAAGTGAGATCCCCAAGTATATTTTCCAAAATGACCGACTGTTTGTTTAGCGGGGTTGTAATGAATTAATTACGGTCGCTTAAACTTTGCCGAAAGACCATCCTTAAACTATATTTTGGGACATAAGTACCATACTTAACCTCTATTTTTCTTTATGTTCGAGACCTCTAGGATAGAAACTCATGTACTAAAACTTTGAGATTATGATACGAGCTTCCCAAAACCGTTAAGTTCGTTTCCTAACGCTCGACGTGCACCATTTTACGACTAGCTTTTAGAGGCCGTTTTAGTCACTTTCATGGAAATTTCAACGACATTGTTTTACGACGAAAAGTTATAATTTCACAATAAATCACTAAACGACTATCGTAGGAGGTTGTTTCAACGTAAATACTTGTAAAGTATTTTATAAAATGACGATATGTTGTAAACATATATTTCGACAATAAACATTATTTTCAAAAATTTACAAGTGGTATAAATATCATCCGAATTGCATGCATAACATTACATCATGACTTATTACGTATCATATCATTCATAATAGGTCAGTTTCGAGATTCACGCTACATTTCGGTGTATTCACTTTTGTCATCGCAACAATTCATCAAGTGAGTTCATAGCCCCATTTTCTATTACTTAATTGTTTTACAAATTCTTGGGGGAGATGCATGCTATTTTTAATCGAACACAAATGCTTTGAACTGTACGTTATATCCAAATGCTTTATTGTCACTAAGTATTCTATTGCCATGTTTGAAGTCCCTACATCATGAACCATTAGTCACTTGCGAGTGAGCGCGAATATTGTGAATAGGCCTATTGGAATTAACACTCCCGTTCTTATTGACCCAGTTAGGGGAAATCGAATGCACTATATTTGAATCATTAAGGTAAATTGGCAAGTTTACCTATTAGGGCTGCGATGAAACGATTTTACCAATTTCTATTGGTACGAGGTTTACGCTTTGGTTGTCATGAACTTAGTGAAATAAATGTTGTTTTGTTTTCAACGATGAGTGTGAAACAACGTAACTCACACTACGAATATTGTGTTCAAACGAATTAATTAAACCTATGAATATCACTCAACCTTTGTGTTGACAGTTTTAAGCATGTTTTATCTCAGGTATCTAAGGCTTTCACTTCATGGCATGCATGTGGACTTAGCATAGAGTCGTGGTGACGATGCGTCACTCATGGGATTTATGCACTTTAAAAACATCGTTTGACTTGTACTAAACTTATTTTCCGCACAACTTGATTTCATTTGGGACCTATACTTTGTAAACTCTGATTTATTTTATTAAATCAAACGATGTATTTTCCAAACGACACTTTAGGTCGTTCGATATAACTGTGATTGTGATGCTATGACAGTCAATCCCCATGAATTCCATTCCGCTGCAAAACAGGTAATTTGGGGGTGTGACAGATTGGCATCAGAGCTTCAGTTATAGAGAACTAGGTTGCATCATTGACCCTAGACTATAACTACATCATCATAGCATCTCATCATTTCATCATAAGTGCATGTTCACTTTACATGCGGTTTATACGTACATTTTTCGAGTTATTTACTTTCACTTCAAAACGATTGTCACATGGATGCCTTTAATTACCCATTCCATTATCATTTCCTCATACTCTAATGTGGAGAATGCGTTGTCATTCCCTATCGTAATTTTAATATCAGCTGATTCATCACCGATAACGTCGAATGCCGAGATAAAACCTTTAAGTAGGGCGAAGTCACTTTCACTCCTTTGTTTCACCACTAACATGTCGAGTTACACGTTATTCACACATTAAGTCACTAAACCATCATACATTTGAAGCACTTACAACATCTCATAACCCATTTCTTAGGAAACCATCGATTATTTTGAAAAATAACCTCAAACTTATCACCTCATATCATATCTCTTTGGAGCGTTTATTATTAACATCGGACCTTGCTACATCTCACCTTTCCTCTTATTTTGAAGAAGTTATGGTGCCGAAGAAAGCTCCACAAGTTTTGACTCAAGAGGCTATGCAAAAGTTTGTGAGGGATAGTATAGCTAATGCATTAAGGATTGAAAGGGAAACAGTGGCGGCTGCCGCTGAGGCTGCAGCCACTGCTGAAGCTGCTAGACTCGCCACTGCCGCTGAGGCTGCAGCTAATGCTGAAGCTGCCCGGCTTGCTAATGCCGCCGCGGCTGCGGCAACTGCTGAAGCTACTAGAATTGCGAGGGAAGCTGAAGCCGCTAGACTTGCTGCTGCTGCAAGAATTGCAGGAGGGTCCGGGGTTAGAAGTTGTTCGTATAAGGATTTTAAAAGTGGAGATCCCACTAAGTTCAAAGGTACTGAAGGGGCAACTGCCATGGTTCGATGGTTCAAGAAAATGGAGTCTGTGTTTCTGTTATGTAATTGCCCTGAGGATAGCAAGGTTAAGTTTGCCACGAGTACACTACTGGATGGGGCAATGTCTTGGTGGAATTCGTATGCTCAGCCAATGGGGATGGAAAATGCTTTCAAGCTTACTTGGGAGCAATTCAAAGGTTTGGTAACGAAGAAGTATTGTCCGCGTACGGAGGTGAAAAAGTTAGAGACCGAATTCTATGAACTGGTAACTATTGGGTATGACTTTGATACTTACATTCGAAGGTTTCAAGAATTGGCCGTGTTATGCCCATCTATGGTTTCGGATAACGAGAAACTACTGGAGGCTTTCATTGGAGGACTTCCCGAGATTATTCAAGGTGATGTGATTTCCTCTGATCCGCAAACAATTGAAGAATCTGTTCGAGTATCCCAAAAGCTCATGGCACAAGTAGTAAAGAGAGGAAACATTACCCACATCAACCGTAACAACAATACCAACAACCGCATCAACTACAACAATAACCAAAACAACAACAAAAACGACGATAACCAAATCAACAACAACAAAAGGAAATGGGAAAACGGCCAAGGAGGTTATAATAACAACAACCAAAACCGTAACACTAACCATCATCAACAACAGAATAGAAGGCAAGAAGCTGGAATGGTTTATGTCGCTGCACCAATGGAAGGCAGAGATTATGCTGGAACACACCCACTATGTAATCGATGTAATTTTCATCACTCGGGTCCTTGCCCTGCCAAGTGCCACAAATGCCAAAAATCGGGACACCTAGCCAGGGATTGTAGAGGTAAGGCCGTAGTCACATGCTTCGGATGTGGGGAGCAAGGACACTACCGGAACCAATGTCCCCAAAATGGAGGTCAACAAGTTGAAGGTGCTCATGGGAAAGCATACATGTTAGAAGAAGGAGAAGCTCAACAGGATTTCAACAACGCGGAAGACTGAAGAAGTTCGGAAACTAACAGTCTTAATTTTTCCTTATGTACTATGTCGTACTAAGTTTATGTCTCCCATCGTATCTGAATCTTTATAACTTAAGATGTATTACTGTTTGATAAACCACTCGTTGTAAAATATTCTCATCTATCGTATTTTATTTTCTTTTCGATTTGTTATCACTTACGAGAATTTTACTTCCTTTTACTTTAACTGTTATTTTAACGACAAGGATTAAATCTATGTAAACATTGAGAGTTATAACAACTAAACCGAACGTCACATTATCGTTCCCTAATTATACATAGCCTAGCTAACTATGTCTAATTCTGGAGGGATCATGTTATGTTGGGAGCAGTTATTTATAAATCTTAGTGCAAGCAAAATTATCACATATTCCAAAGTCAAAGTGTTACTCATGGGAGATTCATCCAATATTTTCTTTACTATGATGTTTTATACACTCCCAATCATCGATAACCGTAACGACACTTCTCCATGTCTTCTCTCCTCGATATTAATCACAAACTCAAAAATTCGATAGACTAACACGAACTGAATTCAGGGACTGAATTCCTTTTTGGTTGGGCGAATGTGACAACTCGTATTTTCAGGTCATATTTCAAAACATTATTCATGCTTCATCATTTATCGTTTATCGTAAACTAGGTTTACGAGTATCAAATTCACGTAACCGTAATGGTTTAGCTGTGAATTCATGATCATATCATCGAGGACATTTCATATAGACTAAGTTTAGTCTACATTTCATTAACATCATTTCATATCAATATTATGCATGGGTTTGCATTTTTCATTAAACGTATATTCTCATATTAAATAAACGTTATCGCGTGATTAATTATTTTGAACAATTGATCCGTTACTTCCAAAAATTATCCCGATATATTTTTATACTCATATTAAGTTATAAAAATAATATTATGAGTTTACCCAGTGTTTTAAATTTATTTTGTATATAAATTGTAAAATTTATATTATTACGACGGTTTTCTTAAATTCCACACGATTATTATTATTTCACTCAAATTTTGCAAGAAATGTATTTTTATAATTTTTATGACCTAAATATATTTTATCTTGACCCGTGAAAATTTATTTTTATCTAACGCTACCCTAAATATTCAAATGTGACTACAACTTATCATTTAACTTCAAGTAACTTGCACTTATTACACTTATACATGTAAATGCCATTCAAAAACAAAACACATTTCTTTTTTTATCAAGAATGTCGACCACCCCATGGTGAGTCATTTGGGGTGAGTCACTTGTCTTGCAAATATCTCAAGTATTTGTGTATTATACTTTATCCAAATTCACTTCACTTCATTTTGCAAGTAAAAGATCAAAACTATCTTTCCTCTCTTCCTCTCCAAAAACCGGCCAACCAAGATCAAAGAAGGAAGCATCATAAAATTTTTCAAGACAAGGTTTTAACACTAGTATCACTCTTTGTATAGGTTTTGAAATAAAAACCTAGGGTGATTAGGAAAAATCCATTGTTCTCATAAACCTCATCAATCACTAGTAAGCATTCATTATCATCATAATATTTCATATTCATTGTTATGGTCATTTCATTTTTATTTGAGAAAACATGCAAGTTATGTGATGTTTATACCACTTTTTAAGGTTTTTAAGTGTTAAATATATATAATCCATCCTATAATTATTCCTTGTTATATATTAGTTTTGGTGATGTCTAGGAAACCATGACACCCTAAGAAGGTGTATGGTAGGATTAGAATAGCTTCGGAGTTGTTTTGAATGGGTTAGAATAGGTTTGGCGCGAGAAAAACTCATTTCGACAAGTTTGCAAAAGGTTCTGTCCTTATTTTCAAAATCTGGAAAATCCGACAGTAGGTAAAAAATTTTGGCCTAGATATTTAGAAAATATACTTTAAAACGAAACCGTGGCCGCTTGAACGGATTAAAACGGAGCTATAACGAAGAAGTTATGAATTTTTCAAGTTGACGACGAAAAATATAATTTTCTGGAATTTCAGCAAACATTGTTTATTTTGTACGAGTCAAAAATGAAGCTTGGGCGTTGTAAATTATGTCGACTTGTCAAAAATATGTTAGTATACTTTGATACAAAGCTAAGGACCTTTAAAACGTAGAAAACGGATTTGTAACGATTAAATTACAAGCGATAAACCAAGTTGCCGTAACTTTATTCTATTAGCAAAATTAATCTATTTTCTATTAAACACATACTACGGCAACGAGGGACCATGTTGAAGGTTGTTTTTAACATTGATTTAGAACTTTTTATAAAGTGATGTCTTCTAGTAAAAGTGAGATCGCCAAGTATATTTTCCAAAATGACCGACTGTTTGTTTAGCGGGGTTGTAATGAATTAATTACGGTCGCTTAAACTTTGCCGAAAAAACCATCCTTAAACTATATTTTGGGACATAAGTACCATACTTAACCTCTATTTTTCTTTATGTTCGAGACCTCTAGGATAGAAACTCATGTACTAAAACTTTGAGATTATGATACGAGCTTCCCAAAACCGTTGAGTTCGTTTCCTAACGCTCGACGTGCACCATTTTACGACTAGCTTTTAGAGGCCGTTTTAGTCACTTTCATGGAAATTTCAACGACATTGTTTTACGACGAAAAGTTATAATTTCACAATAAATCACTAAACGACTATCGTAGGAGGTTGTTTCAACGTAAATACTTGTAAAGTATTTTATAAAATGACGATATGTTGTAAACATATATTTCGACAATAAACATTATTTTCAAAAATTTACAAGTGGTATAAATATCATCCGAACTGCATGCATAACATTACATCATGACTTATTACGTATCATATCATTCATAATAGGTCAAGTTTAGTGATTCACACTACATTTCGGTGTACTCACTTTTGCCATCGCATCATTGTCCAAGTGAGTTTTCATAGCCTCATTTTCAATTGTTTTGGACTATTTTGGGGGAGATACATGCTTAACTATTTTTCACAAGTACTTTGGATTTTTAAGGATAACTTCTATCATGATCACCATCGTTTCAAATTCGAATGTTGTATTATATCAATTGTTCCTGATTAGGTGTTATAGTTCTACGTCGTATAAAGTACTATGTCAGTTGACTACTGATACATTGAGTCAGGTGCTATTGATTATGTGCTATAGTTCTACGTCTTATAATGTTCTAAATCAGTTGACTACTGATATATTAAGTCATGTGCTATTGATTATGTGTTATTGTTCTACGTCGAGTTAGGTACTATTGTGAATTCATTTGACATCATGTGCTTGAACATAAACTATACATATTTTGGCAGTGGGTTGTGAACACACAGGTTGCAAGTTTTGTATGGGCGAAACTTGGAACTGAGTGGATTTACAATGCCTTTGCTGCATAAACGATTTTGAAAGGCTTTACATTTCAACGCAAACTCTATGAACTCACTCAACCTTTGTGTTGACACTTTTAGCAATGTATTTTCAGGTAACTAAGGTTTTCACTTCACGGCATGCATGTGGACATATCATAGAGTCGCGGTGACGACGCGTCTCACATGGGATTTATATACTTCAAAAACATCGTTTGACTTGTATCAAATTTATTTCTGTACATAGTAACTTTCATTTGGGACCTATAGTTTGTAAACTCTGAATGTTTTATTAAATCAAACGATGTGTTTTCCAAACGACACTTTAGGTCGTTCAATATAACTGTGATTGTGATGCTATGACAGTCAATCCCCAGGAATTCCATTCTGCTGCAAAACAGGTAATTTGGGGGTGTGACAAATATAAACAAAATATACTTATAAAAACATAAATTTAAAAAAGAATATTAATTAAAAACTATATTAAAATTAAATGTTAAACTGTTGACATAAAGTGATATTTTTGAGTCTCGAGGAGGTACTTTTTCAACACTATAATTAATATCTGACATGTATGTTAGTGTCTTATACATCTATCTTTCAAATTATTTAATTTACTGTGATATTAAGAGAATAATATTATAACACGGTACTATATAAAATTACAGAGATATTAAATTTAATATCACAGTACATCAAAATTATTTATATAGTGAAAATATTTAAAAATAAAATTTTAAAATTAAACATAATATTTGACAAAACATCATTAAATCGAGACATAAAAAAATGTCAGAGAAAAAATATTGCTGTAGACGCGAAGATTAAAAAAATTAATTGTCAAATTTGATTCTAATTTAAAAAAAATAAAAATAAATATATAATTAATTTTGTTATAATTGTTATTTAACGTAAATATACAATTTACATTCTTAAAATTTAATATTACTTATAAATATTTACTTTAGCCTGATATTCCTTATATTTTTTATTTTTAATTTTCATCTTAACTATTTATTTTACGTTTTTAAATATTTAGAAAACCATCGTATGTCTAACTCTGATATTAAGAAAACCATCGTATGACTAAAACGTGAAGAGTAATATTTTATTTCAAAGACTTTGATATTAACACAATATCATATATTAAATAACTAACTCTGATATTAAGACAATATCATATATTAAACAAACAAAATCTTATATTTGGAAAAATGTTAATATTTTCTATCAGACATTCATTTTAAAAAACTAATTCTCAAATTGGTTTAGACTATTTTTAGAGAATATCATATATTAAGAGAATTAAATCTGATATTAAGGAAAATATGGTATTGCCTTAAGGCAAATATGGTATTGCCTTAATATCATATTTAATTGTCTTAATACAATATATGATAATCTCTAAACAATAGTTACTATTAATATCAGATTTAATAACAGAGTATTAAGTTACTTGTTTAATACTTTGATATTAAATCTGATATTAATATTAATAAACAAGAACTCTGATATTAATACAATATTAATATTATTTTAAACAAAACTAACTATTACAAAAAAAGATGTTATTTTAATTATGCTGTAAGAAAAGTTACTATAAATGATGACTACAGAAAGCAATATTAATGAAAAACTATATTAAAATTAAATGTAAAACTTTGACATAAAGTGATATTTTGAGTCTCGAGGAAGCTCTTTTTCATCACTATAAATTGTATGTCAGTGTCTTATACATCTATCCTTTCAACAGAAAATCAAATGTGATATTAAGACAATACTAAATAAAAATAGTGTGATATTAATTTACGGAGATATTAAATTGTTATTAATATTATTATAATTGTTACATTTAATATAAATATACAATTTACAGTTTATAATTGTTATTAATATTATTATAATTGTTTCAAATATAAATATATAAATATAAATTATATGTTTAGATTCTTTCAATGATATTAATTTATTATTTTTCCTCGATATGCAAACCATCAATCACATCAAAAAAGTAATTTACTCTTGTTATGAAAACCTATCATTACAACCATACAGATTCTAAACTTTCGTCACAAAGTTAGTTCATGAAAAATTATGTATTTGAATTTAAGTTTTTTTTTTCCAAATTGTTATTCATTATCCTGGAGTATATGCTATGGTTTTTTATTTGGTAAGAAACTTAGATATTTTACCGAAAGTTATATAGATGAAAAAGGGGTATTTCAAAGTTGTATAACTTCATTTGAAATTATCTTTTTCGTCTATTGTATGTATCTTAACAGTAGTCATGCAAGACGTACTAAAACTACATGCGGTGAAGGAATTGCATGATCTAATTCAGAAAAATCAATATTGATTTTCTTCTGAATGAAGATATCGATGATAGCCGTCACGTAGAAGAAGCCCCAACTACAATACAAAAAGTTGGGGACACTTGATGAAGATGGCGTTGGTGCGTGATGAAAGTTTAATTATTTTGCCTACCTATGTTTCGCCATGCTCATCAGAATGAGCATGAGTAACATATTAGGCATTTCTGAAGAAAAATATTGGTTGTACTACAAACAAGTCGTTTGAAGGACAACCAATATTGGTTAGCATCTTACTGGTCCGTCCATAAAATTTGAGCACAAAGGAAGAGAAGGACAGTACAATGCATATAAGAGCACAACTTGGAGAAGATACAAATAACATTTTATTGGTATGCCACTTCTGCGCAACATCGTACAACTCCCCAATAACATACCAATAACTAAAACATCCTCCCTCATAAAACACCACTGAAATGTTTTTGAGTCCCTCAAAAATACCACATAAAAAATACACACTCACTCACAATTCACAAAATGGCTTGAACAATTGCATTGGCTGAAAAACGTTTGGCTCATGGATAACAAGATGCTCTGGTATGGCTGGCACACGAATGGCATGCATTTGGCACACCAATAGCACCGCATACATTGTGCTCTTAGAAATAATATTATTCAAAAGAAATCATGTAATATATAACTTTGTAATATTAATTATATAGCGGAATCATCATCTATGTATTTTTTTTTAAATTTATTTACTGAAATAACGTTAATCATGTTGAAAAATATACTTGATAAATTATATTAAGAATATTGTTAATTTAATTTTTTTTTATCTAATGTGATATGTATTTTTTAAATATAAAAATTTTCTTTTGATTTTGATTTTTTATCTACGTTGATTTTAGGGTTTATAGATTTGAACTTGACATAAAGTAATATTTTGAGTCTCGAGGAAGTAATGTTCAAGACTATAAGAGCACTAAGTTAATAAATATCTGACATATATGTCAGAGATATTTAGTTACTTCTTTCTCATATCTTTTGTCTATGATATTAAGTTATTGAGATGTTAAAATAAATATTGCAAAATCATTGTGATATTAAGACAAAATATTATAAACAAATTTCCATTGCAAATATTTAAGTCTTTGTTTTTCATAATCAAAAAATCATAACCTCAAGACACAAAAAAATGTAAGAGAAAAATATTGCTCAAGACGCAAATAAAGTTTTTATATAGTGTATAAATGTGTAGAAATGTGTTTGAGTTAGTATTTATATAGTGGTGAAGTTTTAAAAATAAAGTTTTTTTTTTTTTTTTTTTTTTTTTTTTTTTGGTTTAAATGCAACGGTCAAGTTAAGAAAGTGAGGAAAGTAAGCATCTTAAAAGTCGGTCGTGGGAATTTTTTTTGGTTGCTCAACCGATGTTTTTGGGCGTGATTGTGAATATCACAATAATTTCTTAATAATAATATTTTTAAAATTTGTAAATTTATGTGATTGGATATATCACAATAATTTCATAATAATAATATTTTTTTGGTTAATGAATGAAATGGGTCGTTTGAGCTAGTTATGATTTATCAAATCACCATCACTTAAATATATTGAAATATAAAGTTAAATTATTCCAATAAAAATATCATAAGAAAAACTAATATCATAATAATATCAGAATAATTATTTTGATTGTATTTTAGAATATTAAGTAAGTTAACATACATAAAATTAACATACATAATTTCTTTTTTTAATATCATCTTGTTTTAAAGAAAAAATTAATATCATAGTTAGTTGTTATAATAAAGTTAGATAAAATAATATATGATATTTTAGAATATTGACATATCTTTTTTTATTTTTTTTTTTTTTTTTTTGACATTTTTTAATATATGATATTGTATTAATATCAGAGTTAGTTGTTTTAATATATCATATTCCTCTTTAATATCATAATAATGATATTAAAGAGCAATATCATATATTAAAAGTTGTGTTTGCTGTAAGTATAAGTAAAAGTGTAGCAGATAAAAGTCTAACTATAATAAACAAATAAATGTAATTATTAAGTTTTTGTCTTTCCTAACACATACTTTTTACAAATTCTAAAAGAAGAAGCGCGTACAAACGAAATAAAATTTAATATTTTGTATGTTTTTATGATGTTACATATTAATATTTCCTTTAATATCAGAGTCAGTTTGCTTATGACGTATATATATTCGAGTATCTGTTTGTTAAGTAATTTTCAACAGAGATATTTCTCAGATACTATTTATAGTTATTAAAGATTCCTCGAGACGTAAAATACCAGTTTATTTTGTGATAATCTTTAAAGTTGCTTTTGACAATACACAAGACAAATGAATATAATTATTATTTTTCATACTTATAGTTATTTAAAAAATTAAATATAACACCTATTATTTTTAAATTAATATTTAACTACTAAAATTTTTTAACAAATTTAAATGTAAAATTTAACATTTATTATGTCAGTATATTATTACAATCATATTATTAACTTACTTAATTACTACTTTGATATTATGTCAATAATAATTGTAGTGATAAACTATTACTCTGATATTATTAACTTACTTAATTACTACTATGATATTATTAACTTACTCTGATAGAAAGGCTGCTTTTCTTATTTTTTGAAAACTTTAATTGAAAATTTAACGCATTTTTGAAGTTGGAGGGTTTATTTGCAATAAAAAGTCTATTCAGTTACAATATAAATAAGTCTATTCAGTTACAATAAGATACCATCTCTGCTCTAACCCTAATCATCCTCAAAATGTCTCAAACTCCAATTATCAATGAACTCAAAAACGTTTTTGGAACTAATCAACTACACAACTTGTTCAAGTGTTTATTTAATCAAGAAGTTACAGATGAAGAAGGGATTATTCAGTGGCTTGGCGAGCGTAGAACTGAGTTGGTTACTAAGGTTGAAAAGCGTACAGAGGCAATGACTGAGGTATTATCTCTTAATTTCGATGAAGAAGAAGCTGCGGATAAGATCTATGACTCCCTGAATGACATTCAGGTCATGGAGCGTCAATTGTTGGATTCGCTTGTTGGCATTTTGATTGATATGCGTGCAATTGTCAATGAAAAGAAGGAGCATATCACCAAGATGGAGAAGTTTGAAGATGGAGAAGATGAAGAAGACGGAGAAGATGATGGAGAAGATGAAGATGAAGAAGTTTGAAGATGGGGGGTTTGGCTGTTTAAATCTTTTTGTTTTAATGATCTTTTGTAGTTTGGTTTGTTGCTTTGTTTGTTGGTTGTTCTAGAAGTTTTATGCAATTTCGTATTATTTAGTGCGAATTTATGGTTTAAAATTTATAATTCAAGTATATATTAAAGTTAAACATCAAAAAACTAACATTTAGTTGTTAGGCATCTCACAATGGTTAAACAGTAGGGCTAAACTAAACTATGATATTTGAAATCTGTAGGCCTAATTCTGATATCAACAGAATATCATATATTATTATTATGTTTAACATCATTTAATAACTCTGATATTAAGGCAATATCATATATTAAGACAACTAAACTCTGATATTTAAGATAATATTAATATGTATACGTCATAGGCCTGACTATGATATCAACAAAATATCATATATTAAAACAACTAACTATGATATTAAAGACAATATAAATATGTATACGTCATAGAGCATCTCACAATGGTTAAATAGTCATAACTGAAATAAAACACATCATAACCCTGATAAACATCATAACTTAAGTAAAATTATTTAAGTAATGTATATATATTAAGACATCATAACTCTGATATTAAGATAATATTAATATGTATACGTCATAGGTCTAACTCTGATATTAACAGAATATCATATATTAAAACAACTAACTCTGATATTAAAGACTATATAAATATGTATACGTCATAGAGCATCTCACAATGGTTAAACAGTCATAACTGAAATAAAACATCATAAATCTGATAAACATCATAACTTAAGTAAAATTATTTAAGTAATTTAAATATATTAAGACATCATAACTCTGATATTAATATTTTTCTTTTCAAACATTCTGATATTAAGTCAAATGCTTAAGACTTATATGGTTTCATTTTTTTCCTACAAATAGTATTTAACACACTTGCAGATCTTTTCAATCCTGAGCTAGAGCTTTCTTTATCGAGTACCTCCACTGTTTCTTTTTTATGTCCCTATGTATCTATTTCTTCCTTAGCTGTCTTATACATCTTCTCAACTTGATCATCTGTTATATGAGACAAGTGATTCTTTCTGCAACCCTTTATATTCTTTAAATAAGTTTCATGAAACATTCTTCTTTGCTTAACAGTAGGTGGTCTGAGCTGCTTCTTCTTAAGTCTCTCAGCAACATATAAGTTCCTTCTTTCTTCCATGTACCTCTTTAACCATTCATTTTTTTCCTCGATAGTGTACATTTGCATGTCTTTCTGAGTTTGCTTGTTAGCAAGCACCATATGTGCATCACATTGAACCCTTTCCTCATCCCAAGCAACTACTAATGCTAATGTTTTAGCTTGTTTCTCAGCATCTTTTCTTTGTTTTTCAAGAAACTTTTGATTCTCTGCTTCATATGTAGCACCTAATTCACGAGCCAGTTTAGAATCTTCTTCAAATGTAGCACCTAATTCCTCAGGTATCTCAAGATCAGTATCTTCAACAAGTTTTCCTTTACCCTTGTTTATATCTTGTGTTGATGATTCTATAGCCCTAACAGGTGTAAAAGAAGGCTGTTGGATACTAATACCCTTAACAATTGGTTTTGATTTCTTCAAATCAATCATCACCTCTGCGACACTAGAAATAGTGTTATGGCCTCTAGCAGCACTTTCTTCAACAACCTGTGTATATTCAACTGCTTTACTTTGGTGCTCCAAAACTACTTCTTTACCCATTTTATTCACTACTACAAAGTCATTCTTATCACCAAACTTTCTGCCTCTGCTAAACTTTCTGGAAACTTGTTTTCGACCATTCTCCTTCAAACTTGCTTCATCAGCAGTAGAAATATTAGCAGTAGGAACATTTTCTTTAGCAGTACTTTCATCCGCTGCAATTTCGTCAAAAACTTTTGAAGATTCTATCTACTCGTCTGCATATTTTATCAAACTTTCTTTATGCATATTAATATCATGCAGTAAGATCTTTGTTATATACCTACTTCTCAACACATCCAGCTGAATTTGACGATTTCGGTCATTTTCTTTTAAAATACCTGTTTCCCATTGTTTGTCTTGATCCTCATAAAGTTCCATATGAATCATTGTATATAATCCACAATTAACTTTATCTTTCCTAGTTCTCCATTTTAGTGGAAGTACTTCAGCCTTTGAATCCAGCAAAAGTTCAATTTTCGGAGGATTGTGATGAAGCAAATAGGATGTTAACAGACTTTTCTATAAAAATAAGAAATTAATGAGAACAACACAAAAAATATAATGTTGTTTAAAATTACAATCATAATCAAAAAAATAAAGCAATTCTTACCACATAATCAAAAACATGCTTGTATTTACCATCATATGAAGCATCTGACTTACTGTTGTCTAAAATTACAGCACGACCATTTGTAATGTTGAAAACTATTACATAATAGTGCTCATATGCAAGAATTGGAAAGAAGACCTATTAAAAGTGAAATTAATATTAAATAAACATGATTATTGTTATGTTAATATTAGTAATAGAGTACATCAGTAAAAAAAAAAAACTGTTTAAAAAAATTAATGTCAATATTACCAGTTCAATTTTCTCCATTGACACAGCTTTTTTTTCATTTTGAAACTGATCTTCAACGTAGCTTCGAAACATTTGAGAATGGCCTTTTATATCTCTTTCATATTCATCCAGATCTTTTGGCTATTAAAACAAAAACAAAGTGCAAACTTACAAAAAACATATTTGTGTATAATAGAAGAAAAATTAAACATAAGTAAATTAAATAATAAAAGTTTTGAAAATGTTAACTTACAATCATCACTGTTTTGAAGTAATGTCTAAAACTTTTTAAAGTATCCATTCTTAATTTTTCTTCAAAATTTAGGATACGGACAAAGTTATCGATTACTTCACGTTCGATC